>WAAF01002008.1:13664-68175 GCA_013400475.1 Tricholaema leucomelas | reverse complement strand
TTTTCTTCCTCTCCTCTCCTCTCCTCTCCTCTCCTCTCCTCTCCTCTCCTCTCCTCTCCTCTCCTCTCCTCTCCTCTCCTCTCCTCTCCTCTCCTCTCCTCTCCTCTCCTCTCCTCTCCTCTCCTCTTCTCCTCTTCTCTTCTTTCTTTTCCCTTTTTTTAATGACCCTTTCTCCACTTCCTCCAACTTCTCCTGAATTTAGCTTCAATGCACTTCAAAACTCCAGAAGGTTGCTGTCATCTCTAAGTGGAATCAGTGTACCCACCGTTGAGCACAGGCAGCTTAACAGAGCTGCTGAACATCATCAGAGCCATCAAAGACTGCCCTGGAATGCTGCTCAGTCCCTTCCCCAAGTTTCACACTAAACCTTTCATGTCAATTCTGTGCAGCTTTACAGCCAGGCTTTGGCTCACCTGATAGGAATCCTATGGGGAGAGGATTGCAGGCAGTACAGAGACAGGATCATAGCAGAATTTGGAGTCATAGAATGTCTTCAGTTGGAAGGGACCTCAGAACTCAGATCCTCCAAACTCCCCACCATGTCCAGGGACACCTCTCAGCCAGACTCAGCTGCTCAAGGTCTCATCCAACCTATCCTGGAACACCTCCAGGCAGGAGGCAGCCACAGCCTCCCCAGGCAGCCTGTGCCAGACTCCCAGAACTTCTTCCTTGGCTCCACTCTAACCCTGCTCTGCTTCAGCTTCAAACCATTCCCCCTCAGCCTGTCTCAGACACCATCAGGACAATTCCCTCTTCAGCCTTCCTGTCTACACATTTTGTGAGCACCCTCAGGGATGGGGACTCCACCACCTCCCAGGGATGGGGACTCCACCACCTCCCAGGGATGGGGACTCCACCACCTCCCAGGGATGGGGACTGCACCACCTCCCAGGGATGGGGACTGCACCACCTCCCAGGGATGGGGACTGCACCACCTCTCAGGAATGGGGACTCCACCACCTCCCTGTTCCAAAGCTTGCCAACCCTTCCAGTCAAGAAGTCTATTCCAAAGCCCAATCTTAACCATGGTGCAACCTGAGGCTGATCCTTCTTGATCTTTTCTCCCTAGTATCAAGTGAGGAAATGGCCTCAAGCTGCACCAGGGTAAGTTTACACAAGAGATTAGGGGGAAAAAAGTCAATGAAAGGCTTCTCAAGCATTGAAGAGGCTGTCCAGGGAGGTGGTAGAGATGATGTGATTCTACTAGTTAACAATTAGTATCCATAACCACTGTTCACTAGTTAACAATTATTTCATAACCACTAGAGCTCATCCAGTCCAACCCCCTGCAGAGCAGGACCACACAATCCAGATCAGGGCACACAGGAACACATCCAGACAGGCCTGGAAAGGCTCCAGACAAGGAGACTCCACAACCTCTCTGGGCAGCCTGTGCCAGGGCTCTGGGACCCTTCCAGTCAAGAAGTTCCCCTTGTGTTGAGCTGGAACCTCCTGTGCTGCAGCTTCCATCCATTGCTGCTTGTCCTATCCCAGGGAGCAGTGAGCAGAGCCTGTCCCCCCCTCCTGACCCCCAGCCCTCAGAGAGTTATAGACATTGATTAAATCCCCTCTCAGCCTTCTCTTCTCCAGACTAAGCAGCCCCAGGTCCCTCAGCCTCTCCTCACCAGGCAGTGCTCAGTCCCCTCATCATCCTCCTAGCCCTCTGCTGGACCCTCTCCAGCAGATCCCTGTCCCTCTGTAAGTGGGGAGCCCAAAACTGCAGGCAGTGCTCAGGATGAGGTCTCAGCAGAGCAGAGTAGAGGGGGAGGAGGATCCCCCTTGGTCTGCTGGACACACTAATACACCCAGGATGCCTCAGGGAGCCATGTGAGCTGTGTTTCTTAAGCTGATGGCATGGAGCAAGCAGAAGGATGTGAGGCTGCTGGAACTCTGCAACAGGTTGCCCAGGGAGGTGGTCAAGGCCTCATCCCTGGAGATACTCAAGGTGAGGCTCAACAGGGCTCTGCACAACCCGATCTAGTGTTGGATGTCCCTGCTGACTGCAGGGGTGGTTGGACCGGATGAGCTTTGGGGGTCCCTTCCAGCCCATCCCACTCCATGATTCTGAGTGCTCCCTTTCCCATGCTTGGTACCACATTGCCTTCTTGAAACGTGTCCCTGGAACAGCAGCCACAGAGGAGCTGAGGCAGGGAAAACAAAGCAGCACTGAGATTGCTTCTTCAAATTTTAAGCAAGGCAAAGAGTGTAAACAGGAAGATATGAATAAGAAAGGAGAGGAAAAGATGGATGAGTGACAGCAGAGATGAAAACTTTCAGACTCCCTGTTCCTATTAACATAAAACCCTCAACCCAGTAGCTCAGAAAATCAAATATTTGAGTTTTTTTTCTTCATCTCTGAAGATAGATCAGAGAAATTATCCTAAACACTGAAGTGTATAATGTATTGACTCTCTCCTGCATAGCATTGCAACGTGATGGATCCCCTCTAAAGGCAGCAATCTGGGCCTAAACCACTCAAAGAGAGGGGGAAAATAATGCAGCCCACGTGGGCAAGGTAGCTCCAGGTGCCCTGCACAGCTTCAGGTGTTAGCTATAGAAGGGCATGAAGAGTGCTGTGTCCAGTTCTGGGCTCCTCCAGTCAAGAGAGATGCTGAGGTGCTGGAAGGTGTTTGGAGAAGGGCAGCAAGGCTGGTGAGGGGCCTGGAGCACAGCCCTGTGAGGAGAGGCTGAGGGAGCTGGGGGTGTGCAGCCTGCAGCAGAGGAGGCTCAGGGCAGAGCTCATTGCTGTCTGCAGCTGCCTGCAGGGAGGCTGTAGCCAGCTGGGGTTGGGCTCTGCTGCCAGGCACCCAGCAACAGGACAAGGGGACAGAGTCCCAAGCTGTGGCAGGGCAGGGCTAGGCTGGATGTTAGTGTTAGGAGGAAGTTGTTGGCAGAGAGAGTGATTGGCATTGGAATGGGCTGCCCAGGGAGGTGGTGGAGTCTCTGTGCCTGGAGGTGTTGAAGCCAAGCCTGGCTGGGGCACTTAGTGCCATGGTCTGGTTGATTGGCCAGGGCTGGGTGCTAGGTTGGGCTGGCTGAGCTTGGAGCTCTCTTCCAACCTGCTTGGTTCTATGATTCTGTGCTTCTAAGAGAGCACAATAAATTCTGGAGAGCCTATTTGCTTCTGTGAGCACTGCTGTAGTAGGAGGACAAGGAGCAGGTGACACAACAGTTGGCACAGTACTGGCAAAAGAAAGCAAAGCTGCAAGATGATAATCACTTGGAATTTGTAACTGAGGCACTTACTCTGACTTTGTCCTCTTCTTTCTTTTTCCCCCCTTCATGCTAATTCTTCTGCAAACCCTTAAAGAAAACAGCACTTGCTCTGTTTAAATATTCAACTTACACTGCCATTGACTAGAGTGGGCAAATTGCTCAGCTTGGAATCATAAATGTGTTATGATCCCATCAATAAAATAACTGTGCTCAGCTTGGGCTTCCATTCTGTGGCCTCACAAAAGCAAGGAAAATAAGTAAGAGCTCATCACAACCCTTAAGGTTTGATTGGAGGCACAGAATCCTCACAGAATGTTTGAGGTTGGAAGGGACCTCCAGAGATCACCTGGTCCAATAAACCTGCTAAAGCAAGGGGCACCTAGAGCAGGTTGCAGAGGGACCTGTGCAGGGAGGCTTGGAAAGCCTCCAGAGGGGGAGAGTCCACAGCCTCTCTGGGCAGCCTGCTCCAAGGAGACTCCACAGGCTCTCTGAGCAGCCTGCTCCAAGGAGACTCCACAGGCTCTCTGAGCAGCCTGCTCCAAGGAGACTCCACAGGCTCTCTGAGCAGCCTGCTCCAAGGGGACCTCACAACCTCTCTGAGCAGCCTGCTCCAAGGGGACCTCACAACCTGTCTGGGCAGACTGCTCCAAGGAGACCTCATAACCTGCCTGGGCAGCCTGCTCCAGTGCCCTGTCACCCTCAGAGCAAAAAAAAATCCCCTTATGTTGAAGTGGAGCCTCCTGGGTTGCAGTTTGTGCCTGCTGACCTTTGTCCACCACTGGGTGCTACTGAAAAGAGCCCAGCTCTATCCTCATCACCTTCACCCTTCAGCCATTGATCAGCATGGGTAAGATCCACTTCCAATCTTCTCTTCTTCAGACTGAACAGCCCCAGGTCTGTCAGCCTCTCCTCACGAGAGAGATGGTCCAGTCCCCTGCTCATCCTCACGGCCATCCATTAGACTCTGCAGTAACTTCCTGTCCCTCTTCAACTAAGGAGCCCTGAGGACACAATCCTCCAGGTGTGACCTCAGCAGGACAAAGTACAGGGGGAGGAGAAGCTCTCTCAGCCTGCTGGTGCCACTCTTCCTAATGCACCCCAGACTGAAAGTGCAGGAGTCAAGTTTCCTTCTGGTGTCATTGTCACAAAGCAGTGCACACCTCCCTGCTGGGGGGACACTGCTCAGAGAGCAGAGCTGCAGGCACTGCTTCAACCTGTGAGCATTTCAGCTTGCTCTGACAAATAGGAGGACCATTGTCCAAAGAGAAAATCGATTCACAGGGTCATAGAATGGCTTGGGTTGGAAGGGACAGCAAAGATCATCGAGTTCCAGCCCTCCTGACGTCCTCAGGGACACCTCTCAACTAGATTTGGTTGACAAAGACCTCATCTAGGCTGGCCTTAAGCACCTACAGGCAGGAGGCATCCACAGCCTCCCTGAACAGCCTATTCCACAGTCTCACCACCCTCACACTCAACAACTTCTTCCCAAGATCCAGCCTAGCCCTGCTCTGCCTCAGCTTCAAACCATTCCTCCTTGGCCTGTCTCTGGACACCCTCAGGACAAGTCCCTCTGCAGCCTTCCTGCAGGCTCCCTTCAGGCACTGAAGGATCTACAGAATTACAGAAGGACAAAACCATTTTGGCTGGAAGAGAACTTTGAGATCCTCAGATCCTCACAGAGTCACTGAGTCAGAGAATCATTAATGTTGGAAGAGACCTCTCAGATCATCAAGTCCAACTGCCAACCCAACACCACCACAGCCCCAAGTGCCATGGCCACAGGTTTGTCAAACACCTCCAGGGATGGGGACTCCATCACCTCCCTGGGCAGCCTCTGCCAGTCCCTGACAAGCCTCTCAGTGAAAAATCTTTTCTTAATGTCCAGCCTAAACCTCCTCTGGTACAACTTGAGGCCACTTCCTCTCACCCTATCACCTGATGCTAAGGAGAGGAGACCAAGCCCCACCTCACTGCCACCTGATGCTCAGCAACTCAAGGCTTCCTTTGTGTCTACAGATGTAGCAAAGCCCAAGGAGGTCAATTTCAAACCAGAGCTTTATCTCTGAAGTCTAAGCCATTAATGCTCTTCAGGAAGTGCTGCAGTTTATTGCTCAACACCATCATCTAATGAGTATAAAGCCAATATTGACTTACAGCTCATTGAGCTCGTTGTGATTTATCCATGGGCCATTGACAGTAAAACAATTCACATCTAATATGGTGGTGTTTGGAGAGGTATTTATGGCTGCTGCTACAACCATGCAGAAGAGTCCAAATTACACTGACTTGAAAGCAGCCTCTGGTAAAGAAGCTTAGTTGCCAGCTAAAGTCACAGCCTCGTCACGATCTCACAGCAGGAACCTCTTATTCATACATTCAGAGATTCACAGAAGGCTTTGGGTTGGAAGGGACATTAAAGATCATCTAGCTCCAAGTCCACTGTCTGGGCAGGGACACCTCCAACCTGGCCTTGAACACCTCCAGGGAGGAGGCATCCACAGCCTCCATGGCAACCTGTGTCAGTGTTTCACCATCCAAACTGTGTCCAGTTCTGGGGCCCTCCATTGCAGAGAGATGTTGAGGTGCTGGAAGGTGCCCAGAGAAGGGCAGCAAGGCTGGGGAGGGGCCTGGAGCACAGCCCTGTGAGGAGAGGCTGAGGGAGCTGGGGGTGTGCAGCCTGCAGCAGAGGAGGCTCAGGGCAGAGCTCATTGCTGTCTGCAGCTCCCTGCAGGGAGGCTGTAGCCAGCTGGGGTTGGGCTCCTCCTGGCAAGTGAAAATCACTCTGATGCACAGAAAGAACCTGTGAAAATCATAGAATCATAGAATCAAGCAGGTTGGCAGAGACCTCCCAGCTCAGTGTCAGCCACTCTTTGGGTGCAGCCATCAAGCCACGTTACCCATCCAGTGGTCCATGGCTAAAGAACTGGCTTGATGTACCACCTATACCAAACCACAGCTCTGTACCAGCCTGCCCCTCCTAGGTGGCTCAGCCCCTTTTGCTCCAGCTCAGCACTTGCTGGTTGTTCAGAGGCAGATCCCTAACTGGGGGACAAAGCTGCCCCACCATTATTGCACCTCCCAGCAGGGTGTCAGAGCACCTCATCACCTCAGCTGTCTCCCTGCTGTCTGTGCAGCAACCCAAACAGGATTTTTGACCAACCTCCAACGCTGGGGAGAAAACAAAACCAAAGAAAAGAGAGTCTGGCAGAAAATAAAACCCTCCATTTCCCCCTCCTTCTCCTGAGCTCCACAGATAAAGGCAATATTAGCATTCTGCACTCAGGCCCTCACTGCAAAGGTCTCTCCTTACAGGAAAATTCCCCTCTAAGCTAAAGGTTGCCTCACAGGTTTCCAGGCCAGATAGGAAATGGTTATTTACAATCTGAGCTATCACTTCATATTAGAACTGAGCCTGGTGGTGCTGTGGTTTTAATGCTCAAAATCCACATAACAGAAAGAAACAGCTCAGGCATGCAAGACCTCAGTCTATGCTCTTGCTTTTGCAGCCCTGGAAAACCAGTTTAAATGATGATAATCAGCTAAAGGGGTCAAAGTGGCCAAGAAGTGCCCATCACTGGTCACAGCAACCGTAGGGGGGTAAGGGTTGGGCCATTCTCCCTAGTAGAAGGTGCAAGAATGAGAGCAAATGGCCTCAAACTGCACCAGAGAAGATTGAGGTTGGAGATCAGAGACAAATTCTTTGCTGCAAGAGTGGCCAGGGACTGGCAGAGGCTGCCCAGGGAGGTGGTGGAGTCCCCATGTCTGGAGGTGTTCCACAAACCTTTGGCCATGGCACTTGGGGACAGGGTTTAATGGCCACGGTGGTCCTAAGACGATAGTTGGATTTGGTGATCTTAGAGGTCTTTGATGATCTTAGAGGTCTTTTTGAACCAAATTGATTCTATGATTCTATGAATGGATCTTAGTTTAGCAGGGGGCTTGGACAACCACCTGCCTGGGCAAGCTGCTGCAGTGCTCCAGCAGCCTCATGGTGCAGAACTTGTTCCTCACATCCAATCTCAATCTGCTCTGCTTTGGTTTGCAACCTTTACTCCTTGTCCTGACTTAGCAAACAGTCCCTCTGCAGCCTGCTTGTAGCCCCTTCAGGCACTGGCAGGCTGCTCTTAGGTCCCCCTGGAGCCTTCTCTGCAGGCTGAACACCTCCAGCTCCCTCAGCCTGTCCTCACAGCAGAGCTGCTCCAGCACCCTGACCAATTTTGTGTCCTTCCTCTGGACCTGCTCCACCAGGTCCATTTTCATTCTGCTCTCTCATTAGGGAAGATTTCATCTGAGTTCCATCAAGGCAATTACTAAGCAGAGATTTCTGACCCCTAACTTCCTCCTCCCTCTTTCTGTGGTTGTTGGTTTCTTTCCCCAGCTCTATGTCAGAAAGGTGGTGCTGGAGTTAGCTTTTTACAGCTCAGCTACAGAATGTGTTCCACCTGTCCAGATCAGCTTTTACATCCTGACAGGATGTTTTGTCTCCTGCAATGCTTCCATATAATCACTCTGCTCTTTCTTTTGTTCAAGACTATGCTGCTTAACCCTGCACAAGCTCTTCCTGGCTGTCATCTTTCTACCCTTCAATTACAGTGCCAGCCTTGCCTCGGTGCTCACGCTGCTGTTCCACAGAGCAGCTGTTCTGGCATAACACAATTCCCCCCAGCCCCCATTCTCAAAGTCCTCTGTGAATGATAAATAAGTCCAAGGCAGGATAAAAATATGAATGGGTTACTTCTTAGCATGCCCTTGGAGGTTAGGCAGAGAATACTGGCACTGGGCTTTGGCAGAGGGAGAGGCTGTGGCACAGAGGGGCAGGTGCTGGGGGAGTTGGTGGAACAGAATTGTTCATAGAATGGTTTAGGTTGGAAGAGAGCTCAGAGCTCATCTGCTCCAACCTCCTCACCATGCCCAGGGACACCTCTCAGCTGGACTCAGCTGCTCAAGGCTTCACCCAGCCTGGCCATGAACACCTCCAGGCAGGAGACAGCCACAGCCTCCCTGGGCAGCCTGGGCCAGGCTCTCACCACCCTCACACTGCAGAACTCCTTCCTCCACTCCAGTCTGCCTCAGCTTCAAACCATCCCCCCTTGGCCTGTCTCTAGATATCCTCAGGACAAGTCCCTCTGCAGCCTTCCTGCAGGATCCCTTCAGCTCTGAGGTCACTCATTGCTCTCTACAACTCCCTGAAAGGAGGCTGCAGTGAGCTGGGGTTTAGATAGAAGGAGACAAAATAGCCTGAAATTGTGCCAGGGGAGGGTTAGGTTGGAGAAGAGTTAAAGACTCTTTGCTACAATAGAAGGAGACTCCACAACTCCCCTTGGCAGCCTGTTCCAGGGTTCTGTCACCCTCACAGGGAAAAATTCCTCCTTATGTTTCCATGGAACTTCCTATGCCTCAGCTTCCACCACTGCCCCTTGTCCTGGCATCGAGCATCACCCAGCAGAGCCTGGCTGCAGCCTCCTGGCACTCACCTTTAGCCCTCAGGCTCCTCCTCTCCAAGCTCCCAGCCCCAGCTCCCTCAGGCTCTCCTCGCAAGGAACATCTTCCACTGCCTTCAACATCTTTGTGTCTCTGGGCTGGGCTCTTTCATGCAGTTCCCTGTTATTCTTCTTGACCTGAAGGCCCCAGAACTGGACACAATATTCCAGCTGTGGCCTCACCAGGGCAGAGCAGATGGACAGGAGAACCTCTCTTGACCTACTCACCACAGCCCTTCTGATCCACCCCAGGCTGCCCTTGGCCTTCTTGGCCACCAGAGTACATTGCTGGCTCCTGGTCACCCTCCCATCCACCAGCACCTGCACTTCTCTCCAACAGCTCAGTCCCCAGCCTGCTCTGCTCCCTGGGGTTGCTCTTCCTCAGGTATCAGACTCTCCTCTTGCCCTTGTTGAGCTTATTCCTTTCCCCCCTGCCCCACTCTCCAGCCTGTCTCAGCCTGGCTGGCAGCACAGCCCTTTGGTGTGTCAGGCACTCCAAAGCAGTTTTGTGTGTCACTGCTGGTGCCCTCTGTGCCCTCATCCAGGTCACTGATGAACAGATTGAATCGTGCTGGTGCCAGGACTGACCCCTGAGGGACTCCAACCTGCTCCAAGTCTCCAACTGGACTGCATCCCACCCACCAGACTGGCTGACTCCTTTCCTCCAGCCAAACCAATTGGTGCTTGTGTAGTGAGCTGATAGTGTGGCAGAGTGGGTGCAGGGACCCAGACGCAGCTGCTGAGCTCCTCTTGGTCTGCATTCAAAGAGGATTTGCTTCCTCGGGGGCTCTGAGGTGGATTTGGGGTGAATAAATGGGGCTTGGCAAAGCTCTTCATCAGGAGATCCTCTGGGCAGTGTGGAGCTGGTACCTGCTTGTGCCAGTCTACTCCTTGACCTCAGGCAGGTGGGTTTTGGGATGCCCTTCAGGAAGCAGGAGCAGCAGGAGCTCTGGGCAGATCCATCCAGAGTGGGAATGAGGAGCCACAGAGGGAGGATGGAGTCCCTGGGGGGCTTTCTGTGGGGAGGTGGTCTGAGGTGTGAGGTACTCAGAGCCTGCTGCAGAGCACAGCTGGGGGTGGCAGAGGAGGGCTCGGTGCTGGGTGGGCACAGCCAGGCAGGTAAAGCTGGCACTGGGGGAACACAAAGCACTGCTCTTGAGCTCCCACGGTGCTTCCTCAGAGGGCTGCAAGCACTGGAGTCTGCTTCCATGAAGGATGCCTAAAGGAGACAGGCTGTGAGCTTCTCTTCTTCTGGGAAGCTGATTCAATGATGGTGCAGACGTCAGCTGTAATTAAGATGAATGATTTTGTCCCCAACTAAATGAATTTCATCTTGGTAGATCTGACATTTTTCCTATACTGCTCCTTGGGACTAATAGGAACAAATCAGATGCAGATCTTCTGTGCAGCAGGCAGCAGCAGGACAAGGCACACCTTTGCCTTAAAGAGCTGCTGAAGTCACACCAGGCTGCAGGCCTCCTCCAGCCTTAATCCTCTCCTTTCAACAGAAGCTGAGGGGAGACCTCGCTGCTGTCTCCCACTCCCTGAAAGGAGGCTGGAGTGAGGTGGGGGTTGGGCTCTTCACAGAACTAATCAGGTTGCAAAAGACCTTCAAGATCATCGAGTCCAACCCAGGTGAGAGAAGGAGAGGAAATGGTCTGGAATTGCACCAGGGGAGGCTTAGGTTGGAGAGGAGGAAAAATGTCTTTGCTACAAGAGTGGCCAGGGACTGGCACAGGCTGCCCAGGGAGGTGGTGGAGTGCCCATCCCTGGAGGTGTTCAAAACAGGTCTGGGTATGGCGGTCAGAACAGGGTTTAATGGCCATGGTGGGGTTAGGTTGATGGCTCAATGACCTCAGAGGGCTCTTCCAACTGAAACAATTCCATGCCTCCCTGATTCCAAAGAAGCTACTCTGCAAGCCTGTGGCCACGGCACTTGGGGACACTGTTTAGTGGCCGTGCTGGTGCTGGGCTGACAGTCTGACTCCATGATCTCAGAGGTCTTTTCCAACCAAAACTAACCTATGGTTTTATGATTCAGCTTCTTACTGTGTCAGGGGAAATTCAGGTTCCTGGCTAAAGGGCAGGTCTGGCAGGAAGGCAGTTCTGGTACACCCAGTTCATCCCCCCAGCTGAAATGACCAGGCAGGTGGCATTCAGGGCACACTTAGTTTCTCCAAGTGGACATAGCCTTGAGGAAATATTAAAAGTAGATATCCCCCAAGTGTGATCTTGGTTTGGTTGGAAAAGAGCTTTTAGGATCACTGAGTCCAAGCATTATCTAAATCTAACCAGGTGCTAAAGCACATCCCCCAGCACCACAGCTGCCTATTGGCAGATACCAGACAACTGCTGTAAGTTAGATTACTTCAGGGGGACTGAAGCCAAGTGGGATGAATATTTATACCAGGTGATCTGAAAGGACTTTTCCAAACAAAGGCTCTCATCCCCACAGGCCCTTCTGAACAGTCCTTCTACAGCCTTCCTGTAGGTCCCCTGCAGGTATTGAAATGCAGCTCTAAGGTCTCCCTGGAGCCTTCTCTTCTCCAGGCTGAGCAGCCACAACTCTCTCTGCCTGCCTTCATCACAGAGGTTCTGCAGCCCTCTGATCATCTTGGTGGCTCTCCTCTGGACCCTCTCCATCAGGTCCCTGTCTCTCCTTTGTTGGAGGTCCCAGAGCTGGACCCAGCACTCCAGGTGAGGGCTCTACAGAGGCAGCCCAGAATCAACACACTGCTGAATCCCGACAGCTCTCACGGCTGAAAGAAAAACCCAACCCAGTGGTAGACAGCAAGATAAAATATTTATAATCAGCTGTCATCTTGATTTCAGTGGGACAGCTGACATCAAATAGATCTTGTAAGTGTTTAGGATCAGCCCCAGGCTCTGTCTCTAAACTTTTGTTAGGCATAATGAGCGTCTCAGCCGCAGAAAACATGCAGAGGGCTCTCAATTGCTGGGATGTGTGAAGCAGCAGACATTAGTGTTTAATCTTGCTTCCAAGAATTAGAGAATAAAATTAAGGAGAGGTTGTAAAGCTAAATTGGAGATAAGCATTGAGCAGCTTGCACAAGGAGGTTACGAGTTCCCCGTGACTGAAGGCTGCTAAGACCAGACAATGCCAGCAAGCCTTGCTGCAGCTGATTTTACCCTTAACAGGGTGGACTACAGAGCTTCTGGAGGCCCTCTCAAGAGTAGGTTGTGATTGCAGGAGCAACTCTGCTACAAGGGCAGGCTGAAGGAGTTGGGGCTGTTCAGCCTGGAGAATGGAAGGCTCCAGGGAGAGCTTGTGGATACCTTTCAGTACCTGAAGGGGCTACAGGAAAGCTGGAGAGAGAGACTATTTACAAGGGCATGCAGGGAGAGGATGAAGAGCAGTGGCTGTAAACTAGAGAAGGACAGATTTAGATTAGAGATGAGGAAGAGGTCATGGACTCCAGTTGTGCCAGGGGAGGCTTAGGTTGGATATCAGGAAAACTTTCTGTGCTGCAAGAGTGAGCAGAATAGAATAGAATAGAGTATTAGAACAGAACAGAATACAATAGGTGTAGAATAGAACAGAGTAGAATATAACAGAATAGGAGTAGAATAGAATATTAGAACAGAATACAATAGGTGTAGAATAGAACAGAATAGAATAGTGTAGAGTAGAACAGAACAGAATAGAATAGAATAGTGTAGAATACAATAGGAGTAGAATAGAATATTAGAACAGAATAGAATGTAACAGAACAGGATAGAATAGAATAGGATATTAGAATAGAATAGAATACAATAGGTGTAGAATAGAATAGAATAGGAGTAGAATAGAATAGAACAGAATAGTGTAGAATAGAACAATAGTATAGAATAGAATGGTTTAGGTTGGAGGGGATCTCAAAGAACAGGCAGGCATTGGTCAGGTTACCCAGAGAGGTGGTGGAGTAAGTCGCCATGCCTGAAGATGCTCAAGAAACAGGTGGTCTTGGCACCTGGGGACATGGTTTAATGGCCATGGTGGCCTTAGGTTGACAGTTGGACTTGATGGTCTCAGAGGTCTTTTTGATCTGAAACAATTCTATGATTCTAAGTTCTTTACTCTGAAGCTGATGAGACACTGGATTGGGTTGCTCAGAGAAGCTGTGGGCACTTCATCTCTGGATGCATTTAAGACCAACTGGATGAGGCTTTGGGCAACCTGGTAAAATGGAAACTGTCCTTGCCCACAGCAGGATGATTTGAACTGCATGATCTTTAAGGTCACCTCCAACTCAAGACATTCTACAAGTCTCTGACTCTGACATGGCCATGCAGAGAAGCAAAGAAATACAAACTGCAACTCTACAACTCTCTACAAGCACCTGAAAAGAGATTGGAGCAAGGAGGGGGCAGCCTCTGCTCCTTGGTAACGAGCAACAGGACTAGAGGAAATGATTTCAAGCTGCACCAGGAGAGACTCAGGCTGGATATCAGGAAATGTTTCTGCACTTGAAAGGGTTCTCAAACATTGGAACAGGCTGCCCAGGGCAGTGCTGGAGTCACCATCCCCGGGGGTGTCCCAGCAGTGTGTGGCCCTGGCGCTTAGGGACATGATTTGGCGTTCACCCTTCGGTGCAGGGTTGAGGGTTGGACTGGATGAGCTTGGAGGTCTCTTCCAACCAGATCTGTGCTATGATTCTGTGGTTCTGTGACAGCACATCTTGCTTCCCTGACAGCATACCTTGCTTCCCTGACAGCACATCTTGCTTCCCTGACAGTATGTCTGACTTCCCTGACAGGGCTGCAAACCTGCAGACCTCAGGGCATTGAGGAGAGCAACGTCTTTGGGTCAGCAAGAGGTGGTGAAAAAGCAAACAACTACCACAGCTGTAATTCAGTGGCTGAAACAGAGAAAGTATTGCAGCTGGGAATCAAAATTGATTTGCTAGCTCAGTCCTGAGCTTTAGACTTCTCCTTGCTCCTGACTGGAACTTTGGCATTGCAACCCATCCTCTAGAAAGGGTAGGAGAGGACTGAGGATGCATTAAAAAGTGCCTTGCAGGAGACGAGAGCAGATATTTGCCTCCATCTGAGATCAGATTTATGGAGATGGAAGATTAGGAGCTAGGATATGTACAGAGGGTGTCAGGAATGGTTATTATGAGGTGAAATGGCTTCTAAAATGGAAGGGGCCACGAGCAATGGGTGCAAGTCCAAAGGCTTAAGGAAGCGAGGGGAGAAATTTGAAGGAGCTTTGGCAGACACTTTTTCTTCTGCTCCTGCTCTTCAGAGCAGACCAAGGGAACTCTGAGAGGCCTGGAGAGTAGCCAACACAATGCCATTGTTTTCAAATGGCTTAAGGAGAGGCAAGGCAGGTAAAGACTCACTAAGTCACTGGGATGCTCAGAGGATGGGGCTGTCAGCCTGGACAAAGGAGGCTGCACATCACCCGTGCTGGTGGGAAAGGCGGAGCAGAGCTCTGCACTGCAGCTCCTGCCTGGCAAGAAGTGAAGTTAAACAAAGCAGAGTTGGAGCAAAGCAGCTACAAAAACTCATGGTGAAACTGGGAAATGGAGTTACTGAGGAGGGGGGTGACCAGAAAGCAGCTGTTTAAACAAAGTATAAACGAGAAGTGGCAGGGCCAGGCTGCTAACTGCCCCTCTTCCTTCCAAGAGCCTTCCCCAAGGAGGCTGCATGCTTGAGACTGAGTTGTTAATAGAGCTGCTTTCAATCTGACCCTGCTTCTACCTGCTGCTGTCAGGCTTCCCTCTCCCACAGCACCCTCGCTTGCTTTGCTGAAACAGGACAGTCCTCATGCTGATGAAAGCAGGCAGCAACAGGGCAGAATCACAGTGTTACTAAGGCTGGAAAGGACCTTTAAGGTCATCGAGTCCAACTATTGACCCAACACCATCATGGCCACTAAACCACGTGCCAAAGAGCCATGTCTACACATTCTTGGAACACCTCCAGGGCTGCTGGCTCCACCACTTCCTTGGGCAGCTTAATCCAACTCCTGACCACTCTTGCAGGGAATATGTTTCTTCCAGTATCCAATCTGGACATCCCCTGGTGCAAACTGAGGTCACTTCCTTTCATGTTGTCACTAGTTACTTGGGGAAAATGAGACAGCAGTGCCCAGGTGGGCAGCAGAGCCAATGGCATCCTGGGCTGGCTCAGGAGCAGTGTGGGCAGCAGGACAAGGGAGGTTCTTCTGCCCCTGTGCTCAGCACTGCTCAGGACACCCCTGGAGTGCTGTGTCCAGTTCTGGGCTCCTCCATTGCAGAGAGATGTTGAGGTGCTGGAAGGTGTTTGGAGAAGGGCAGCAAGGCTGGGGAGGGGCCTGGAGCACAGCCCTGTGAGGAGAGGCTGAGGGAGCTGGGGGTGTGCAGCCTGCAGCAGAGGAGGCTCAGGGCAGAGCTCATTGCTGTCTGCAGCTCCCTGCAGGGAGGCTGTAGCCAGCTGGGGTTGGGCTCTGCTGCCAGGCACCCAGCAACAGGACAAGGGGACACAGCCTCAAGCTGTGCCAGGGGAGGTCTGTGGTGGATGTTAGGAGGAAGTTGTTGGCAGAGAGAGTGACTGGCATTGGAATGGGCTGCCCTAGAGTTGTTCAAGCCAAGCTGGATGAGGCACTTAGTGCCATGGTCTGGTTGATTGGCCTGGGCTGGGTGCTAGGTTGTGCTGGATGATCTTTGAGTTGTCTTCCAACCTGCTTGATTCTGTGATTCTGTGATAAGAGACCAACACTCTCCTCTCTGCAGTCTCCTTCTAGGGAGTTGTGGAGAGTGAGAAGTTGGACTGGATGACCTTGGAGGTCTCTTCCAGTGTAGTTGATTCTGATTCCTCAGCCTCCTCTTCTCCAAACTAAACAGCCTCAGTGCCCTCACTCCTGTGATACCCAGAAGAGGATTACTCTTTCTTTGTGCCCTGGGGAGCTACAGCATAAGGTTCCCACATCATCCTGCAAGGCTAGAGGGGAACAAGACCAATTCAGTATCCATTTAGGTTGGCCTCAATGATCTTAAAGGTCTCTTCCAACCAAAACAATTCTATAACTCACAGATTGCATCGAGCAGGAAGGGACACACAAAGGTCATCTGGTCCAAGCCCCTGCAGGGAGCAGGGACACCTCCAACTGGATCATTCACTCCAAGGCCACGACAAATTTATTAACAGTACAAGCAGCAGAACAATTTTAGAGGTTAGGGCCAGGTCAGTGCCTGAGCTCCACAAAAAGCATCACAAATATAAGAGTCATTAAACTGTTATCTGGAAACAACGTTTGGGGAGTACTGATTCAAGCTTCATTTAAATTAGCAGGAAAGACAGAAAAAGGCTCTACAGCTGAGTGCTAATTCCCTGAGCAGCACAATCCTACTACCACTGATATGTACATTCCTGGGCTGCTTCTGGAGATGGAAAAGGTGAGGAAAAAGATTCCAGAGAGGGATAGCAAAGGATTTAAAAGAGGACATAAAAAAGGGGTGTGGGGAAAGGAAAATAAAGGGGGGAAAAAGCAAATAAAGGGGGAAAAGGGGGGAAAGGAGGGAATAAAGGGAATAAAAGGGGAAAAGGGGGAAGGGGAAAAAGGGGGAAAAGAGAAAAAAGGGAAAAAAGGGGAAAAGGAGGGAAAAGGGGAAAAGGGGGGGAAAGGGAGGAAAAGGGAGGAAAAAGGGAGAAAGGGAGGAAAAAAGGGGAAAAGGAGGAAAAGGAGGGGAAAGGGAGGAAAAGGGGAAAAGGGAGGAAAAGGGGAAAAAAGAAAAAAAGGGAATAAAGGGGAAAAAATTAATAAAGGGGGAAAAGAGGGGAGAGGGGGAAAAGGGGAAAAAAGGGGGGAAAGGGAAAAAAGGGGAGAAATGGGAAAAGGGGGAAAAGGGGGGAAAGGAAAAAAAGAGAAAGGGGGAAAGAGGGAGAAAGGGCAAAAAAGAGGGAAAAGGGGGGAAAAAGGAAAAAAGGGAATAAAGGGGGGAAAGCGGGAAGAGGGGGGGAAAGGGGGAAAAGAGGAGGAAAGGGGAAAAAGGGGGGGAAAAGGGGGGAAAAGGGAAAAATTGGAAAGAGGAGGAAAAGGGGGGGGAAAGGGAAATAAGATAGAAAAGGGGGGAAAAGGGAAGAAGAGGGAAAAAAGGGGATGGGAAGGGAGAAAAAGGGGCAGAAAGAGAGGGAAAAAGGGAATCTCCTAACTGAAAGGCAGCAGAGGACACCCAGAGTGCAGCTTTTTTTCCCTCTCCCCTTACCTAGTTCAAGCAGAATCTGAAATCTACCCCTCATGGGTATTTATTCTTCATATCCCTGCTGTGAGAGTGATTGGCACTGGAATGGGCTGCCCAGGGAGGTGGTGGAGTCTCTGAGCCTGGAGGTGTTGAAGCCAAGCCTGGCTGGGGCACTTAGTGCCATGGTCTGGTTGGTTGGCCAGGGCTGGGTGCTAGGTTGGGCTGGCTGAGCTTGGAGCTCTCTGCCAACCTGGCTGATTCTATGATTCCATGAACCAAACTGTCTTTATCTGAGGGACAGTACAGATCTGGAAGAGCCAAGAAGTGAAAACAAACTTGTGTTGAGAACAGTGGAGTGAATTCAAACAGAGCCCAAATCCAAGGATTCCACACTTTAAAAAAGAGATAATTAAGAACCTTGAGATTGTGGAGCAGCAAAACTTCATTTTTCAAGGGTGCTTGGAATTTGCTGAAGATAGTGTATTGGAGTGGGATGGATTTGTCTTGCTTCTTATCAGCTTCTGTGTTCTGCTCTTGTTAAAATGGGCAGTGGTAGATAAAGTGAACTTCTCCAGTGGCAAGAGAAGATTGATTCTGCTGGAAAAGAAATGTTCTCCCTGGAGGGAAGAAAAAGAGAGAAAAGGACCAGCACTAGCAGGATGCTAGAGAGATGATTCTGCCACTCCACTCTGCTCTGGGGAGACCTCACCTGGAGTGCTGCACCCAGCTCTGCAGCCCTCAATATAGGCACTAAACAGGGCTGAGGGAATAGGTCCAGAGGGGCAGGAGAACCTCCCTTGTCCTGCTGGCAACACTCTTCTTATCATGCCCCAGGATGCCATTGGCCTTCTTGGCCAGAAGGGTGCTTTGCTGTCCCAAGGATAACTTCTTGTCCTCTGGACCTTCAGGGTCCTTCTGAACAGAGCTGTTTCCAGCAGGTGAACCTCTCCTCTGTACTGCTGCAAGGTGTTGCTCCTCCCCAACATCAGGACTGTACAGCTCCTCTTGCTGAACCTCATGAGGTTCTCCTTGGCCCAGCTCTGCAGTCTGTTCAGGTCTCATAGAATCAAGCAGGTTGGAAGAGAGCTCCAAGCTCAGCCAGCACAGCCTAGCACCCAGCCCTGTCCAACCAACCAGACCATGGCACTAAGTGCCCCAGCCAGGCTTGGCTTCAACACCTCCAGGCACAGCGACTCCACCACCTCCCTGGGCAGCCCATTCCAATGCCAATCACTCTCTCTGCCAACAACTTCCTCCTAACATCCAGCCTAGACCTGCCCTGCCACAGCTTGAGGCTGTGTCCCCTTGTTCTTTTGCTGGGTGCCTGGCAGCAGAGCCCAACCCCACCTGGCTACAGCCTCCCTTCAGGGAGCTACAGAGAGCAATGAATGGCAGCATTTGAATGGCAGCCCAACTTTCTGGTATGTCAAGTGAACAGAGCCACAGAACCACAGAATGTCAGGGGCTGGAAGGGACCTCCAAAGCTAATCCAGTCCAACCCCCTACCAGAGCAGGATCTCCTAGACCAGATCACACAGGAACACGTCCAGGCAGGGTTTGAATATCTCCAGAGAAGGAGACTCCACAACCCCCCTGGGTAGCCTTCAAACCCCTCCAGAGTTGTCATTCAGGAATGCATCTCATTAATTCTCTTAGTTTTGCTTTAGGTTTCCTATAAAAACAAAGCTTAGAGAGCCCTAGGGCAGGCTGCCCAGAGAGGCTGTGGAGTCTCCTTCACTGGAGCCTTTCCAAACCCCACCTGGATGCATTCCTGTGTGGACTACCCTGGCTGCTCCTGCTCTGGCAGGGGGTGGGGGGAGTTGGACTGGATGTCCTTTGAAGGGTCCCTTCCAAACCCTCTCATTTTGTGACTCTGTGAAGTTTGTCCACAGGGCTTCTAAGGATCACCTTAGCAGAGCCACAAAGCAGCTCTGCAGGGGGAAGAGTCTTCTCCAGTCAAGTTTATAGTGCTAAAATTAGTCCTTTGCTAAAAGGATTGAAAATGCTGAGCACTGCAATATTGTTAACTGAATTCTGCTGGCTGCTACATAACAATCCATCCTCCTAGCAGCAGCGATGGTTCCCACTGCACACCCACCCACAAACTGCAGCCAGCTCCAGGGTGATTTGGGAAACAGGAATCCATGCTGTAGGGAGTGAGTCCTGTCCTGTCCTGTCCTGTCCTGTCCTGTCCTGTCCTCTCCTCTCCTCTCCTCTCCTCTCCTCTCCTCTCCTCTCCTCTCCTCTCCTCTCCTCTCCTCTCCTCTCCTCTCCTCTCCTCTCTTTTATTCTCTTTTCTTGTCTTTTTTATTATTTTCTTTTCTTTTTTCCTTCTCCTCTCTTCTCTTCTCCTCTCTTCTCTTTTATTCTCTTCTCTTTTCCCCTCTCCTCTTTTCTTCTCTTTTCTCTTCTCTTGTCTTTTATTCTCTTTTCCTTTCTCTTCTCTTCTCTTTTCCTCTCTTCTCTTTTATTTTCTTCTCTTTTGCTCTCTTCTCTTTTCTTCTCTCTTCTCTTTTCCTTTCTCTTCTCTTCTCTCTTTTCCTCTCTTCTCTATTCTTCTCTTTTCCTCTCTTCTCTTCTCTTTTCTTCTCTTCTCTTTTCTAGCTTTGCTGGAAAAAAAAATATATATACTCCAGGGAAAAAAAAACTCTGAAGTAGATATAAATGGAGCCATGATGGTTTAATCTGGTGGGATCATCAAGACACCAAAAAGAAGCTAAGGAAGGGGAAGTCAAGGTCAGAATGCAGCATCCTCCTAAATCTGTCCAAGGCTGGACTGAGGGAGTCTCAGTGTGGGCTTTACTGGAATGCCAAATTCACCCAAGTTATTTGTGTGTCAGGCTCCTGCTGAAGTGGAGCACCTCCAGCTCATTTAGGTGCTGGTTTGCCTCCTTTGATCCTTAAAGGGAAGGCAAAACGGTTCTGGGAATAAAATATCCTTGGGGGAAAACTTTATTTCCTCTTTGGTTTCAGCCTGTCAGAACAGATTCCATCACCTCCCAGCAGCAGGACCTTTGATCTATCCTTCTGCACTTAACAGAACAGATGCATCTAAAGAGGCTGGAGTCTGAAGGAGAGCACTGAACAAAGCATCTGAGTGTAAGCTGAGGCTGGGGCCCTGGGATTCCTGCCACAGAATCACAGAAGTCTTTCAGTTGGAAAAGACTTCTGCCAACATCGAATCCAAACATCAGCCCAACCCCACCAGGGCCATTAAACCACAGAATCACAGACTGGGAGGGGTTGGAAGGGACCTCCAGAGGTCAGCCAGTCCAACCCCCCTGCCAGAGCAGGGTCACCCAGAGTAGTCCACACAGGAATACATCCAGCTGGGGTTTGGAAAGCCTCCAGAGAAGGAGACTTTAATTGGGGAGCCCAAAACTGGAGGCAATATTGCAGCTGTGATCTCAGCAGGGCAGAGCAGAGGGGAAGAAGAACCTCCCTGGACCTGTCCTCAAGTGCCATGTCCACGTGTTCCTGGAACACTTAGAGGGACAGGGACTCCACCATCTCCTGGGGCAGCCTGTTCCACAACAGCTATCAAACAGAAAGCTGATCCTTGAGGGAACAGCTCTGCAGCTGAACACACCATTCATGAGGCTGCAGCTTAGGTACTCAAAGAATCACAGAATCAAGCAGGTTGGAAGAGACCTCCAAGTTCATCCAGCCTGGCCTAGCACCCAGCCCTGGCCAATCACCCAGACCATGGCACTAAGTGCCCCATCGAGTCTGTTCTTGAACCTAGGCTGAGACTGGAGAGAAGAAGGCACTGGTAGACTTCCCTCAGAGATGTGCCCAAGTGCATGTGGTACCAAGGAGATCTTTGAAACACCTATTAAAAGAGACAAACCAGAAGGTGCAGAGGATTCTCTTGATTTAACTCTGTCCTTTCTGTGTTCTTTCTCTCCAGCAAAACCATACAGAGCTTTGATTTGAAGATAAAGCCCCATGGATAATGGATAATCCTAGCAGGAGGCAAGGACAGCACTTTGCCCAATAAATACCAGCTAGCCTGAAAGGAAGATCACTGCAAGGTGAGATCTAGGAACCTCCTGTGCCAGCAGCTTCTGAGGCTGACTCAGAGACTGAGTCAGAGGAGTGGAGAAAAAAGAGGAGCAGAAACAATCCTAGCTTCATTTGATTATTTTTAAGTGAGTCCTACTGCCCAAGATGGAACTACCTGAAGCAGTTGGGCTTCTGCACCTAGATATAACAACATCTGTATTTCAAACACCTTCTTTTGGTTGCTGGACATGGCTCACCTCTGAGCTCCTCAGCACATCCTCCTTGCTGTCTGTGCAGTGATACCTCTACCTGAAAGCAGAGATCACAGCACAGAATGCTCTGGGTTGGAAGGGACCTCAGGGACCATCCAGTTCCAACCCCCCTGCCATGGGCAGGGACACCTCACACTAGATCAGCTTGATCAGAGCCACATCCAGCCTGGCCTTAAGAACTGCCAGGGATGAGGCTTCCACCACCTCCCTGGGCAACCTGTGCCAGTCTCTCCATCCTCACGTTGAAGAACTTCTTCCTAACATCCAATCTCAGTCTGCCCTCCTCTAGCTTGGATCCATTTCCCTCAGTCCTAACCCTACCTGGCACCTAATCTTAATCTCCCATCCTCTAGCTTGAATCTTAGAGATAAGCCCAGCACTGCCAGGTCACCACTAAACTATGCCCTCCACAGAATCACAGCATCAAGAATCACAGCATCACAGAATTCACCAGGTTGGGAAAGACCTCTAGGATCACTGAGTCCAACCTATCACCTAACCCTTCTAATTAACTAACCCATGGCACACCTCATCTCCAAGGCTTTGAGACACCTTCAGGGATGGTGACACCACCTCTGCCCTGGGTAACCTGCACAAGCCTTGGGGAGAAGAAATTCTTCCCCATGTCCAAACTAAACCTTTCCAGATGCAACCTAGGGACAACCTGATCTAACTGAGGATGTTCCTGCTTACTGCAGTGGGGATGAAGCAGATAACCTTTAAGGGTCCCTTCCAACCAATGCATTCTATGACTCCCATGTAGGAATTAAGGCTGAGTCATCTGAGTCCCACGCTGAGGACCTTTGTTTTCAAACCTTGCAAAGTCAACTACTTTTGCTGCCACACTTCAGCTCAATCCCACGTCTCAGCTAACACTGTGCAGTGTTTTGCTCTCAGTTCTAACAATCCCTGCCTCAGCTCTTTATACCAAGCAGTGCAATTAGCATTTGATTTAGTAATTCCAGTGTGGCAATTAAAGAGGGAAACAAAAAGTCCTGTTTTTAATGGCAAGCACTGCTTGATGGAGGTAGCAGTGCAGTGGTTAGCACCTTGGATCAGTAGGTGAATGCTGCTCCACTTAGCATCTTCATAGACTCTTTGTGGAATTACTGGGGCTGGAAGAGAACTTTGAGATCAAGCTCAACCCTTCACCCAGAGCTCACAACCCCACCACTGCTGCTGAGTTGCTGCCATCAAACCACATCCCTCAGCACCACATCCAGGAGCCTGCTAAACATCTCCAGGGATGGGGACTCCACCACCTCATTGAGCAGCCTCTGCCAGTGCCTGAGAACTCCTTGCTGGGAAGAGATTTTTCCTAATATCCAACCTGAACCTCCCCCTGGCACACCTTGAGGCCATTTCCTCTTCTCCTGTCACTTGATATTTCAGAGCCCAAGCCCAGCTCACTGCAGCCTCCTCTCAGGGAGCTGCAGACAGCGATGAGCCCTGCCCTCAGCCTCCTCTTCTCCAGACTGAATACCCTCAGCTGCTCCTCCCCAGCTCTGTTCTCCAGACCCTTCCCCAGCTTCGTTACCCTTCTCTGGACACACTCCAGCATCTCAGTGTCCTTCTTGTAGTAAAGGAACCCAAAACAGAACCCAGGACTCAAGGTGTGGCCTTAACAGTGCCCAGTAGACTGGGACCATCACTTCTCTGCACCATTGCTGTTGGCCTTCTTGGCCACCTGGGCACACCCTGGCTCACCTTCAGCCAGCCACCAGCCAATACCTCCAGGTCCTTCTCCACCAAGCAGCTCTCCAGCCGCTCCTTCCCAAGCCTGTAACGTTGCATGGAGCTGCTGTGGCCCAAGTGCAGCACTCAACACTTGACCTTTCTGCATCTCACACCATTGGCCTCAGCCCATGCAGCCCTCTGCAGAGCCTTCCTGCCCTCCAGCACATCCACATGCCCACCCAAGGTAGTGTCATCTGTAGACTTAGCTTCTTAGACATGACTAGGAAGAGAAGGAACCAAGCTTGCAGGGGTTTATCCTGTGTTGGTGTTTTCTGTATCTAAAACCCTGAAGGAACTTGAAAAACGTTTCTACACTTTGCTCCTTTTGTGGCATCCTTTGGCTCTGCTGCTTTCCTTGCAGCAGCACTTGAGACAACTCCTGGGAGCAGGAGGGTCTTCTCCTTTTGCTTGTTCACCTGAATCGCTGCTGGTGCCACTGTTGCTGCCAGCTCTTTGAAAGCAGTGGTTAAGGGCCAGGAGAGCAAAGACAAGGACAAAACACCATTGCTTCAGGGCTCTGGTGGCTTCTCTTTAATCAGGCAGAGCTGCCATTGAAATCTGTGACAGCTTTACATGAACAGGGAGAGCCAAACAGGGACTGCAGTACTTCAAGTGTGCAACTTAACAACCTGCCCTACATGACAGGAAAGGACTAAAAGAAGAGGAACAAACAGTTCCTCTCTGCTTAAAATTACCCTTTGCAGCCCTTTCCCTGCAAGCCAAACAGAGCTATGTCATCACTCTTTTGTGGGACATGCCTTTTTCCTCTTCTGCTCCTCTGCACACCTACAAGCATCCTATGTGGCTCACCATGTATTCTAACTTAGCAGAACCACAGAGTGCACTGAGTTGCAAGGCACCATCAAAAGTCATCTTCTCCAACCCTCTCTACAGGCAGCAGAGACACCTCCAGCTAGAGCAGGCTGCCCAGGGCCACGGCAAGTTTGATCCTGAATGTTTCTGGGGGTGAGGTCTCAACCACCTCCCTGGGCAGCCTGTTCCAGTCTCTCCCCACCCTCTCTGTGCACAACTTCCTCCTGCTGTCCAACCTAACTCTGCCCTCGTCCACTTCCAAACCATTGCCCTCAGCCTATCCCCACAGGCCCTTCTGAACAGTCCCTCCCCAGTCAGCTTTGAGGTCCCCCTGCAGATACAGAACTGCAGCTCTGAGGTCTTCCCAGAATCTTCCCTTCTCCAGTGCTGGACGGTCCCAACTCTCAGCTTGTACCCACAGGGGAGGTTCTCCAGCCCTCTGAGCATCTCCATGGCCTCCTCTGCACCTTCTCCAGCAGGTCCATCTCTTGTCCCTGTTCTCATCCAGTGCCATGCATCACTTTTGCACAGGGGAGCAAAAGTATTAGGGCCAACAAGGGAATAAAGAAGCAGCTAAGTGTGCTAACGACATGCTCTATGTAAGTGCCCAGTGCAACCAAAGTCCTCTGGTAACACCACCCCTAACATTATTCAGGAGGCAGTTTTGACATCTCTACCCTTGACAGAAAACCAAGTTAAGTGTCTTTTGAGATCTGACAATATTACCTCTCAGGCTGCTTTGAGAGCCACGGAACCATCCCCATTTGAATCAGTTCTTTGAAACCCTTCTGACTACTGGCATGGGAATAAAAGGTTGTGGGTTCATTGTCATAAAATACAGGCAGGAAGCAAGCTGGTATCATATAGATAGTTTTGTGCCTATCAGGTTTGGGTGGAAAATAGAGCAGCCATAAAACACTGAAAGAAAAGAAGAACCTCAAGTGTGAATTTCCACACTGCAGAATGTTTTGTCCTCATTCAGTGGCAGGAGGAGCCACTTGGCACACTCTGGGGCAGCAGAGTTAGAGATTATGCAATCCTTAATCAGCTGTGTAATGCAGAAGCCTTCCTCATCCAATTGTACCACTTCAATTCAGGTCACTCCAAGTGCCACAAGGCAGCTTTCCTCTTCTGGCACTGCCTGCCCCCTCTGGAAAGCTGGGATTGTCTAGCAGAAGTCAGCAGGCACCTGCTGGGAGCTGCTGGGGCTTTTAAAAGCTGCTTCAGCAGAAGAAGGCAAAGAGAGCTGACACTAACTGCAACTGTCAGGGAGTCAAGCACTGCACTTCTAAACATCTGAGGAGGGCAATATGGAAAAGAGAAGAAGGGGGGAAAAGGAGAAAGGGGAAAAAAAGAGAGCAAAAAGAGAGAAAAAATAGGGGGGGAAAGAAAAAATAAAGGAGAAAGGAGGGGAAAAAAAAAGGAGAAAAAATAAAAAGGGAAAATTTAAAAGAGAAAAGAAAGGAGAAAAACATAAAAAGAAAGAAGAAAAAAGAAACAATGAAAAAGAAAGATGTAAAAGAAAAAAGAAAGCAGGGAAAAGAAGAAAAAAAGAAGAAAGAATTAAAAATAAAAAGGAAAAAATAAAACAAAAAAGAAAGGAGGAAAAAATAGAAAGGGAAAATTTAAAACAAAAAAAAAAGGAGAAAAAATAAAAAGGAAAAAATAAAACAAAAAAGGAAGGAGAAAAAATAAAAAGGGAAAAATTAAAAGAAAAAAGAAAGGAGGAAAATAAAAAGGGAAACATTAAAACAAAAGAGGAAGGAGAAAAAATAAAAAGGGAAAAATTAAAAGAAAAAAGAAAAGAGAAATAATAAAAAGGGAAAATTTANCTCTCTACAGGCAGCAGAGACACCTCCAGCTAGAGCAGGCTGCCCAGGGCCACGGCAAGTTTGATCCTGAATGTCTCTGGGGGTGAGGTCTCAACCACCTCCCTGGGCAGCCTGTTCCAGTCTCTCCCCACCCTCTCTGTGCACAACTTCCTCCTGCTGTCCAACCTAACTCTGCCCTCGTCCACTTCCAAACCATTGCCCTCAGCCTATCCCCACAGGCCCTTCTGAACAGTCCCTCCCCAGTCAGCTTTGAGGTCCCCCTGCAGACACAGAACTGCAGCTCTGAGGTCTTCCCAGAATCTTCCCTTCTCCAGTGCTGGACGGTCCCAACTCTCAGCTTGTACCCACAGGGGAGGTTCTCCAGCCCTCTGAGCATCTCCATGGCCTCCTCTGCACCTTCTCCAGCAGGTCCATCTCTTGTCCCTGTTCTCATTCAGTGCCATGCATCACTTTTGCACAGGGGAGCAAAAGTATTAGGGCCAACAAGGGAATAAAGAAGCAGCTAAGTGTGCTAACGACATGCTCTATGTAAGTGCCCAGTGCAACCAAAGTCCTCTGGTAACACCACCCCTAACATTATTCAGGAGGCAGTTTTGACATCTCTACCCTTGACAGAAAACCAAGTTAAGTGTCTTTTGAGATCTGACAATATTACCTCTCAGGCTGCTTTGAGAGCCACGGAACCATCCCCATTTGAATCAGTTCTTTGAAACCCTTCTGACTACTGGCATGGGAATAAAAGGTTGTGGGTTCATTGTCATAAAATACAGGCAGGAAGCAAGCTGGTATCATATAGATAGTTTTGTGCCTATCAGGTTTGGGTGGAAAATAGAGCAGCCATAAAACACTGAAAGAAAAGAAGAACCTCAAGTGTGAATTTCCACACTGCAGAATGTTTTGTCCTCATTCAGTGGCAGGAGGAGCCACTTGGCACACTCTGGGGCAGCAGAGTTAGAGATTATGCAATCCTTAATCAGCTGTGTAATGCAGAAGCCTTCCTCATCCAATTGTACCACTTCAATTCAGGTCACTCCAAGTGCCACAAGGCAGCTTTCCTCTTCTGGCACTGCCTGCCCCCTCTGGAAAGCTGGGATTGTCTAGCAGAAGTCAGCAGGCACCTGCTGGGAGCTGCTGGGGCTTTTAAAAGCTGCTTCAGCAGAAGAAGGCAAAGAGAGCTGACACTAACTGCAACTGTCAGGGAGTCAAGCACTGCACTTCTAAACATCTGAGGAGGGCAATATGGAAAAGAGAAGAAGGGGGGAAAAGGAGAAAGGGGAAAAAAAGAGAGCAAAAAGAGAGAAAAAATAGGGGGGGAAAGAAAAAATAAAGGAGAAAGGAGGGGAAAAAAGAAAAAATAAAGGAGAAAAAAGTAAAAAAGAAGGAAAAATAATAAAGAGAGATGCGGAAGAAAAACTAAAGGAGAAAAAATTAAGAAAAGGAAAAATAGAAAAAAAAAGGAGAAGAACATAAAAAGAAAAAAGAAAGATGCAAAAGAAAAAAGAAAGCAGGAAAAAAAAGAAGAAAGGAAAAAAGGAGAAAAAATAAAAAGGGAAAATTTAAAACAAAAAAGGAAGGAGAGAAAATAACAAGGAAAAAATAAAACAAAAAAGGAAGAAGGAGAAAAAATAAAAAGGAAAAATTAAAACAAAAAAGGAGAAAAAATAAAAAGGGAAAATTTAAAAGAGAAAAGAAAGGAGAAAAACATAAAAAGAAAGAAGAAAAAAGAAACAATGAAAAAGAAAGATGTAAAAGAAAAAAGAAAGCAGGGAAAAGAAAAAAAGAAGAAAGAATTAAAAATAAAAAGGAAAAAAATAAAACAAAAAAGGAAGAAGAAAAAATAAAAAGGGAAAAATTAAAAGAAAAAAGAAAGGAGGAAAATAAAAAGGGAAACATTAAAACAAAAGAGGAAGAAGAAAAAATAAAAAGGGAAAAATTAAAAGAAAAAAGAAAAGAGAAATAATAAAAAGGGAAAATTTAAAACAAAAAAGGAAGGAGGAAAAAATGAAAAGGGAAAATATAAAACAAAAAAAGGAAGGAGAAAATAAAAAGGAAAAAATAAAAGCTAAAAAGGAAGGAGAAAAGATAAAAAGGAAAAAAGAAAGGAGGAAAAAGACAAAAGAAAAATGTAAAAGGAAAAAGAAGGGAGAAAAAAGAAAAATGAAAAAGAAAAATGTAAAAGGAAAAGGAAAAAGAAATAAAAGAGAGGAAAATAATAAAGCCCAAGAAAGTCAAAACAAGAGAAGAGAGATAAAAGAGAAAACAGAAAAAAATAGAAATTAAAAAAATACAAGACAGAAGAAAAGGGGAAAAAAGACAGAAAGGAAAACAAAAAAGAAAAAGAAAGTAATAAAACAATTTGAAATTAAAAAATAGGAAAAAGAAAAGGGAAAGAAAAAAAAAGAAAGAGAAAAAGCAAAACCTGCTTAAGGGAGATAAAAGCAGGAATTAGATCATTTTTAAATTAAAATGTACAACAAAAATCAACAGCAACAAAACCAAAACGGGAGCAGAGTAGATTTAGGTTGGATCTGAGGAACAAGTTCTGCGCCAGGAGGGTGCAGTGCTCCACGAGGTTGTTCTCTCACAGGTACAGGGCCACAGTTAAAACTCTGCAGTTGTTGGGATCGCTGCACTGTGGCATCTCACAGCATCACCACAGCACAGAAGCATCATGGCCCAGAATCACCATGGCACACCCACCACATCACAGCATCATCATGGCACAGACAGTATCACCATGGCACAGCAGCATCATGGCCTAGAATCACCATGGCACAGAATCACCACAGCACAGCATCACCATGGCACAGCATCACCATGGTACAGAGAGTATCACCATGGCACAGCATCACCATGGTACAGACAGTATCACCACGGCACAGCATCACCACAGCACAGCAGCATCATGGCCTAGAATCACCATGGCACAGAATCACCACAGCACAGCATCACCACAACACAGAATCACCATGGCGCAGCATCAGCATCACCATGTCACAGAGAGTGTCACCATGGCACAGCATCCCCATGGCACAGCATCACCATGGCAGCATTTCGCTTGCAGTGGAGGAAGAAAAATAAGAAGCACCAAAGCCTAATTGCCATGGAGAAGATGTTAAAAGCAGGTTTCAATAACTGCTGGTGTCTACTGTGAGGAAATTCTCAAGTGCTGCCAATTTTCAACATATTCAACTACTTCAAAGTTTATAAAATCACAGGGGGAAAAAAATTCTCTCTCTGCAATTAGAAATTAGATCTCTAACATTCTACCCACAGAAGGATGCAGCAATATCCTCTGTAACTCAGCACTGCAGGCTGCAGGCTTCAAATGTTGCCTGAGACAAGAGGGATGAACATCTGTTGCTGCCCGATTTGTTGTTCCACAGAATGGCCTGGAGTTTATTTATTGACCCACAGGCACGTCAAGAGCAGGAGTTTTATGGATGAATTCTCCACTGATTATGGGGTGGGAGACAATTGAGGAGAAGTTTGGAGTCAAGAAGCAAAGCAACCAAACAGCAAACTTCAAAGAAGAGCAAGTTGGAAAGGTTGCAGGCAGAAACGTTGTGGATTGGGATAAAGGAACTTTGACAGGGAAAGGGAAAGCTCTGGGCTCAGACTGTTGAAGCTGCAAGAGACCTTTGAGACCATCACATCTGACTCCTCACCTAGAGCTAGGATTGATATGCCCTGACCTAGGTGCAGGACCTTGCACTGTGCCTTACTGAACCTCCTGAGATTCTCCCCAGCCACCTCTGCAGCCTGTCCAGGTCCCTCTGGATGGCTCCCATCTATCCCATCCCATCCTTCAGTCTTACCTCAGAGAAGGGGACACAGCCTCAAGCTGTGCCAGGGCAGGTCTAGGCTGGATGTTAGGAGGAAGTTGTTGGCAGAGAGAGTGATTGGCACTGGAATGGGCTGCCCAGGAAGGTGGTGGAGTCTCTGTGCCCGGAGGTATCACAGTATCACAGTATCACAGTATCACAGCATCACCAAGGTTGGAAGAGACCTCACAGATCATCAAGTCCAACCCTTTACCACAGAGCTCAAGGCTAGACCATGGCACCAAGTGCCACGTCCAACCTTGCCTTGAACAGCTCCAGGGACGGCGACTCCACCACCTCCCTGGGCAGCCCATTCCAGTGGCCAATGACTCTCTCAGTGCAGAACTTTCTCCTCACCTCGAGCCTAAACTTCTCCCGGCGCAGCCTGAGGCTGTGTCCTCTTGTTCTGGCGCTGGCTGCCTGAGAGAAGAGAGCAACCTCCTCCTGGCTACAACCACCCCTCAGGTAGTTGTAGACAGCAATAAGGTCTGCCCTGAGCCTCCTCTTCTCCAGATGTTGAAGCCAAGCCTGGCTGGGGCACTTAGTGCCATGGTCTGGTTGATTGTCTAGGGCTGGGTGCTAGGTTGGGCTGGCTGAGGTTGGAGCTCTCTTCCAACCTGCTTGATTCTGTGATTCCTTCTCCGGAGGCATTCAAACCCACCTGGGTGCATTCCTGTGTGATTTCCCTGCTTGAGCAGCAGGGTTGGAGCCAAAGATCTTCAGAGGTCCCTTCCAACCCCTCTACCACTCTGTGATCTGCAGCGACTCTGTGAAATAGAGACCCAGAAGCCAGGCAGATCTGTGTCTCTTCTGCACAGCTGACACCTTTTGACATGACAGCTGTCCCAATCCTCTCACTCAGAAAGGGGTTAATGGGGGAAACCCAACATCAATGAGCCCACAAAATCCCTTTGGCACTTCCCCTGGCACACCTCTGACGGATGTCACTCACAGTGAACAAAGACTGGCAGCCTCCTGATACCAGCAGGCAGGCTGGCAGAGGAAACATCCCTGCAGAACCACCAGGTGGATCAGAAATTGGTTGTGTTAATCTCTGGGTGCACAGAGATAATCCAGTGACACACATTTAAGGCTTTGGATTTCAATTACCCACCTGAAAATAATCTCATTTCAAACAATGTTAGGGCCGTGGCAGCTGGGCAGGTAACGAAGTTAGAAGTCCTATCTAGGTAATTTAGTTGCATCTGCAGAAGCTCTCAGCCTGCACTTCACTTCTAATTGGTCACTCACATTTCCCATCGAGGACATTTTCCCTCTGCTTCCTGTCAAAATCTCTACTGATAAGTCAGGCTCTCAGAAGCTTAATGCTGTAGCAGCCAGGCTGGGATTTTGGGGGTTTATCTCCAGCCTTCAGAGGTTTCTTACCTTTGAAGGGACCCAAACTCAGAGTGGAGGGAAATGATTTACAGTTCTGGATGGAAACTGCGCAAGCAAAGTTAATCCTCTGGGGAAAACCACTCTGAATTGCTGAGAAATCACAGAATCAAAGAGTGGCTCAGGCTGGAAGGGACCTCAGAGCTCATCTGCTCCAACCTCCCCACCCTGCCCAGGGACACCTCTCAGCTAGACTCAGCTGCCCAAGACCACATCCAGTCTGGCCTGCAACACCCCCAAGGCAGGAGGCACCACAGCCTCCCTGGGCAGCCTGTGCCAGGCTCTCACCACCCTCACACTCAACAACTTCTTCCTCAGCTCCACTCTCACCCTGCTCTGCCTCAGCTCCAAACCATTCCCCTTGGCCTGGCTCAAACCCCCTCAGCACAAGTCCCTCTGCAGCCTACATGCAGGATGCCTTAAGGCACTGCAGGCAGCTCTGAGGTGCCCCTGGAGCCTTCTCCTCTGCAGGCTGCACCCCCCCAGCTCCCTCAGCCTGTGCTCACAGCAGAGCTGCTCCAACCCTGGCAGCATCTTTGTGGCCTCCCCTGGACCTGGGTGCTCTGAGACCATTACACTCAACAAGGTCTTCCTCACGCTGAGGTGGAGCTTCCTGTGCTGCAGTTGGGCAAGGGATGGATTTCTTGCCCTTGTGCTATCCCACAGCACAAGTGAGCAGAGGCTGTCCCTGTCCCTTCCTTCCTGACCCCCAGCCCTCAGATATTTATAGCCATTGCTTAGACCCCCCCTCAGCCTTCTCCTCTCCAGACGTCTCTCATCCTCTCCTCCTCAGGCAATGCTCCAGTCCCTGCAGCATCCTTGCAGCCCTTCCTTGGACTCTCTCCAGCAGGTCCCTGTCCCTCCTGAACTGGGGAACCCAGAACTGGCTGCAATAGTCCAGGTGGGGCCTCAGTAGGGCAGGCAGAGGGGGAGGAGAAACTCCCTGGACCTGCTGGAGACACTCTCTTAAATGCCCCCCAGGGCACCAGCTGGAAAAACAGAATGTCATAGAATGGAATGGAAATGTGAATTACCTGATGGAGAAAGCCCAGAGGGAGAGAGGGAAGCCTGATGGATCAGAAACAACAGACCTCTGCTCCTTAGATTGCTTTGATAAGTGGTTTGTATAATCCTATTAGCTTAATCCTTAATAATCTCCTCTTTTCCTCACCAAAGTTTAGTTACTGTGCCCTCCCTACTGGCCCTACCCAGGTTTCATCTCCTCTAACAGCTAAGGGGACAGATGAGAACATTTTAGCAGTTGCACACAAGTTCCATCATGCTAATTTCTCTACAGGAGCATTATCAGTGCCAGGCATTAGCACAAATAGAAACCATCTCTCAGGCCACATTAAAATTTTAAGTGTTTATCTATTTCATTAGGAAGAGAGGCAAAAAAAAAAAGCCATTTATGAGCAGGCCTGCATTGCACAAATTAAGGCACTTGTAGATAACACAGAGAACAGTTCCTTTTTGGGGGGAAGACAAGAAAAGAAGTTATCTTCACAATCAGTTGGTTCTATTTACTGAAACAACCAAAAGCTACCTCCAGAGATTATTAAATAGTAATAAAGCAAACATCTCAGTTTATAGACTTTGTGGGGAGCTAAGCAGGAGCCAGAACCAAAGGGTTCTTTGGTACAGAGGCTCTTGGTGGTGCACTGAAGCCAGGCTGAAAGAGCTCTAACCAAAAAAATCCCAATGGAAACAGGTCTGTGTCTGTGTGTGTAAAGAAGCTGTGACAGCTGCAGTGCAGCCTGAGCAGGAGAAATTTGCACCTGGCAGAGAACAGCTTCATGCACCAGGAGAGGCTGGGGACTGAGCTGCTGGAGAGCAGTGCAAGGGAGCAGGATCTGGACGGGCTGGATGGGGCTGTGGGCAGCCTGCTCTAGGGTAGGGTGTCCCTGGGCATGGCAGGGGGGTTGGAACTGGCTGATCCTTGTGGTCTCTTCCAACCCTGACTGATTCTGTGATTCTGGAGTCTCTCAGGGGTCAGTCCTGGCACCAGCATGATTCAATCTGTTCATCAGTGACCTGGATGAGGGCACAGAGGGCACCAGCAGTGAGTGTGCTGACCACACAAAACTGCTTTGGAGTGCCTGACACACCAAAGGGCTGTGCTGCCAGCCAGGCTGAGACAGGCTGGAGAGTGGGGCAGGGGGGGAAAGGAATAAGCTCAACAAGGGCAAGAGGAGAGTCTGACACCTGAGGAAGAGCAACCCCGGGGAGCAGAGCAGACTGGGGACTGAGCTGTTGGAGAGCAGTGCAGGGGAGCAGGATCTGGGGGTGCTGGTGGATGGGAGGGTGACCATGAGCAGGCAATGTGTTCTGGTGGCCAAGAAGGCCAAGGGCAGCCTGGGGTGGATCAGGCCACAGCCTCCCTGGGCAGCCTCTGCCAGTCTCTCCCCACCCTCACTCTCAAGAATGTCTTTCTAATGGTGCTTTGAAGTAAGCTGATAGGATGGAACCAGACAGTCAACATAGAGTCATAAAGGCTGGAAAAGACCTCAAAGGTCATCCAGTCCAGTGATCATCCCAACCCCACCATGGCCACTAAACCCTGTCCCAAGTGCCATGGCCACAGGTTTCTTCAACGCCTCCAGGGATGAGGACTCCAACACCTCCCTGGGCAGCCTCTGCCAGTCCCTGGCCTCTCTTGCAACAGAGACATTTTTCCTCCTCTCTAACCTAAGCCTCCCCTGGTGCAGTTTGAGGCCATTTTCTCTTGTCCTAACCGCACTGTAGAGGAATAAAAGTCTAGCTGCAATAAAAATCCCTGGCACCATGCAATTTTCTTTATTGAACTCAGTCCCCAACACGTCCTACAAGCCACAGCAGCTTGATTAAAGAAAAAAAAACCAAAAAATGAAGTGAAATCAAAGTTACCAACAGCAAGCAGGAAAGCTCAGCCCTGCAGAAAGCTCTTCAGGCACTTCACCCTGTTTGTTTTGACTGCCACTAAGAGCTCCAACACTTGTGCGAATCCCAGCCTGGAACTTGGCTCAGCACTCTCAGCACCTTCAAGAGGTACCTCAGAATTGTCACCTAATTACTCCACTTAGCAGATGCAGAATTGTCCTCACGTGGTAGGCAAACTGTGGCACACCAAAAAATTCACTACCTGCAACCTAGGTGGAGATGGAGCAGGTCCGGAGGAGGCCACGGAAACCGTTTGGGGGATGGAGCAGCTCTGCTCTGAGGCCAGGCTGAGGGAGCTGGGGGTGTGCAGCCTGCAGGAGAGGAGGCTCATGGGGCACCTCAGGGCTGCCTGCCAGTGTCTGAAGGGGCTACAAGAAAGATGGAGAGAGACTGTTGCCGAAAGCCTGCAGGGGCAGGACAAGGGACAACGGCTTCAAACTAGAGCAGAGCAGATTGAGATTGGATGTGAGGATGTGAGGAACAAGTTCTGCACCAGGAGGGTGAAGGAACACTGCAACAGACTGCCCAGGTGGTGGTTCAGGCTCCATGCCTGGAGATATCCAAGGTGAGGCTGGACAAGGCTGTGGGCAACCTGCTCTAGTGGAGGATGTCCCTGCTGAGTGCAGGGGGTGGAAGTGAATGAGCTTTGGAGGTCCCTTCCAGCCCAGGCCATTCTGTGATTCTATTCCATCCTCAAGCAGATCAGCACTCTCCTCTAGTTTAGTGTCATCTGCAAGCTGCCTGAGGGTGCTCCAAATCCCCTCACCCAGACCACTGACAAAGACATTCCAGACAGCCTTCTCTCTATCCCTGGAGCAGGTCACCCTCTCACAGGAGATCAGGTGTGCAAGCAGGACCTGCCCCTCATGACTTCTCACAGGTAACTGGAGACAGAACAAGGGGAAATGGCCTCAAGCTGAGGCTGGGGAGGTTTAGATTGGACATTAGGAGAAAGTTTTTCACTGAGAGAGTGGTCAGGGACTGGAACGAGCTGCCCAGGGAGGTGGTGGAGTCATCTACCCTGGCTGTGTTTAAGGGTGGTTTGGATGTGGTGCTTCAGGACATGGTTTAAGAATGAGTCTCGTAGAGTAGGGTTCTAGGTTGGGCTGGGTGTTCCTGAGGGGCTTTGTCAGCCTGGGGGTTTCTGTGATTGTGACTGAAAGGGCTCTCAAACACTGGCACAGACTGCGTGGGGAGGTGGTGGAGTCACCCACCCTGGATGTGTTTCAGGGTGGTGCTCAGGGCTATGGCTTAAGGTGAATCTGGTAGAGTAGGGCTCTAAGTTGGGCTGGGTGCTCCTGAGGGGCTTGGGGCTTTGCCAGCCTGGGGGTGTCTGTGATTCTGTGACCCCATGCTGCCTGGCTCTGGCTACCTGGGTGCCCTGCAGGTTCCTGAGTGCCACGAGCTGCCTAATGCCACAAGCTGGAAGCCACAGAGAGTGCTTCCTTCATAACAAGGCTCCCTTGGGTTTGAGTTTTGGTTTGGCTTCCTGACACTCAGCTTCAAAAGCCTCCTTCCGTGTGTCTTGGTGGGTGTGGATATAATTAGAGGCAGTTATCTGAGACCTTCTCTTTGGTGTGCTGCAATGTAATTCAATTTACAGTGCCAAACAGCGAGGGGTGAGTGCTCCCAGCGCCTACGAGGCTGATAGCTGTGATGACTCCTGAAGAGAGGAAGGAAACAGAGAAGTGATTCTGGGACTGCAGTTCTGTTTGTTGCTAGTCGAGGGGAGTCACGATCAATAAAGCTCATCAGACAAAATGCAGTTAGGAGGGAAAGAGTTTTGATGATGTTTATGAAGAGTTTGCTCTAAAACTGAGAGCACCAACAGAGAATCTCATAAAGCAGGAAACCAAGTTCATTGCAGCCAAAGGAGTAGGACTTCCTTGAATGAGAAAAGGCAGGAAATGAAGTGGCTCCTCCAGCCACCGAGAGGTTTGCCTGCACTGCAGGAGAGAGCAGAAGGGTCTCAGCTAGTTGCCTGCCTAGCACAGACAGCAGGCTGAGTGCACCTGTAACGACACTCAGGGCAGAAAAGACCTCACTGAAGAGAAAGAAAATCACACTGGGGTTTGAAAAGCCCCAGGTGGAGAATCTGGCCCTTCTAGAGACTGCCTTGGGCACTGCCTGCTGGCCAGCTAACCAAACCCTGCACAGGCCACAGAAACATGGGATGTTTCACTTGGAAAAGACCTCCAGCATCACCGTGTCCACCCATGAATCCGAGCCCACCACTGCCATTGAGCCCTGTCCCCAGCTGCCACAGCCATGCATTTCTGGAACCCCTCCAGGCATGGGCACTCCACCACCTCCCTGGGCAGCCTCTGCCATCCCCTGACCACCCTGGCAGTAGTGAAATTTCCCCCAATATCCAACCTGAACCTCCCCTGGCACAACTTGAAGCCATTTCCTCTTGTCCTGTCACTTGATACTTGGAATAAGAGCCCAAGCCCAGCTCCCTGCAGCCTCCTCTCAGGGAGCTGTAGAGAGCAATGAGCTCTGCCCTCAGCCTCCTCTGCTCACCCCCAGCTCCCTCAGCTGCTCCTCCCCAGCCCTGTTCTCCAGACCCTTCCCCATCTTTGTTGCCCTTTGCTGGGCACACTCCAGCAGCTCAATTTCTTTCTTGGAGTGAGAGCCCCAACACTGAACCCAGGACTCAAGGTGCAGCCTTGCCAGTGCCTTCCCTGCTCCTGCTGGTCATTCCAGCAGGAAAATGTCCTTTGTTTCTCTGAGTGTTGCTAAAATGGAGGCTTGAAATGAGGAACTTGGAAGAGGATACTGGAGAACTTTGAATGTCTTATCACAGAACCAAGCAGGTTGGGAGAGAGCTCCAAGCTCAGCCAGCACAACCTAGCACCCAGCCCTGGCCAATCAACCAGACCATGGCACTAAGTGCCCCAGCCAGGCTTGGCTGCAACACCTCCAGGCACAGAGACTCCACCACCTCCCTGGGCAGCCCATTCCAGTGCCAATCACTCTCTCTGCCAACAACTTCCTCCTAACATCCAGCCTAGACCTGCCCTGGCACAACTGCAGACTGTGTCCTCTTCTTCTGTTGCTGGCTGCCTGGCAGCAGAGCCTAACCCCAGCTGGCTACAGCCTCCCTGCAGGGAGCTGCAGACAGCAATGAGCTCTGCCCTGAGCCTCCTCTGCTGCAGGCTGCACACCCCCAGCTCCCTCAGCCTCTCCTCACAGGGCTGTGCTCCAGGCCCCTCCCCAGCCTTGCTGCCCTTCTCCAAACACCTTCCAGCACCTCAACATCTCTCTGCAATGGAGGAGCCCAGACCTGGACACATAGTTCTGATCAGAAAGAACCTGATGTTCCCAGGGCCAAATGAATTGGTGTTGGCAATCTGTGCTGCTGCTGCTGCTGGCACAAAGGGCAAGGTAAGGCAGTAATATTTTACTGCTGTGAGTTGGTGGTGTGCAGCAGGAGGCCAGGGCAGTTTAATGCAACCTTAGAGTGGAAGCCTGAATTCTCCATCCAGCTAAGCTATAAACTTGCATTCTGCTGCATGTGGAGGCTATTTCCCTAGATCACTGAAGCTATTAACATCTGAAGCCTCAACTCATTGATATGGGAACCTGTTGCTTGGGTCTTTAGATCTGTCTGGTTTTCTAGCACATATATTTTGGAGACTTGAGATGTTTGTTTCCTTTTGAGGCTTTATGGTATACTTAAGCCTGCCACATAGTCACTATTTATCTTGTTGATGATGTCATTGGAAACATAGCTTTAATAGCTAAATGGGGCAGAAGCTCTTACACAGCAGGAACTGATTTATCCCCCAAATCAGCATATTCAAAGAGCAGGGTCCTGCATCTGAGTAGGGCCAACCCCAGGCACAAATCCAGTCTGGGCTGAAAGTAGCCCTGAAGAAAGAGCCTTGGGGGTGTTGGGTGCTGAGCAGCTCCCCAGGAGCCAGCAGTGCCCTCCTGCAGCCCAGCAGGCAGCTGTGTGCTGGCTGCAGCCAGAGCAGTGTGGGCAGGAGGGCAAGAGAGGGGATTGTGCCCCTTGGCTCTGCTCTGCTCAGACCTCATCTCTAATCCTGCCTCCAGTTCTGCTGTCTCCAGCAGCAGGAGGACACAGAGCTGCTGGAGAGAGGCCAGAGGAAGATGCTGCAGGGGCTGGAGCAGCTCTGCTGTGAGCACAGGCTGAGGGAGCTGGGGGGGTGCAGCCTGCAGAGGAGAAGGCTCCAGGGGCACCTCAGAGCTGCCTGCAGTGCCTGAAGGGATCCTGCAGGAAGGCTGCAGAGGGACTTGTGCTGAGGGGGTCTGAGCCAGGCCGAGGGGGAATGGTTTGGAGCTGAGGCAGAGCAGGGTGAGAGTGGAGCTGAGGAAGAAGTTGTTGAGTGTGAGGGTGCTGAGAGCCTGGCACAGGCTGTGGCTGCCTCCTGCCTGGAGGTGCTCAAGGCCAGGCTGGGTGAGGCCTGGAATGACCTATTCTAGTGGGAAGTGTCCCTGCCTATGGCAGGGGGGTTGGAAGTGGATGAGTTTTGAGGTCCCTTCCAACCTAAATCCTTCTATGATTCCATGATCCCTTCCAACCCAACCCATTCCACGAGCCTGTGACACACACAACTCAAGTCAGCTTTACTCAGCACCACAGATGGTGCAGAAAATAGGCTTAAAACTGCCAGCCATGTTCAGGCATCACTTGAGACACTTCTGCCAGCTGCAGGCTCCTGGGTGGCCTGTTCTAACGGGATGAAGAAGGGAAAAACTCATTTTGGGTCATGCTTAAGCACAGAAGAACCTCTGCATGCATTCAGAGCGTCGTGGGCAGAGCATCACAACTCTGTAACCTCAACACTTGCAACAGGGAGTGATGCCAATCATGTGATGATCAGCAGCTCCCCTGGCATTATGATTTTCAAGACCTTGAGCCAGCTCTATTGCCTCAAATTTCCTTTTTGTATACGAAGATGCCAATAAAGAAGGAAAAGGAAATCCCCAAACGCAGTTTAAAATCAATGTCTGCCCAGCTCTGTGGCTCTCCCTCTACTTTGGTGCTCTCTGTAGTAAGCCCCTGGAAGAGGTTGCAGAGCTTTGGGAGAAGTTTCAAGGGCAGGCTGAAGGAGAATTAAATTACCAAGGACTATTACTGCTTGTTCTGATATTTACATTTATCCTGGAGGGAGGTAATTTACTGAGGGGGAGGGGGCAAGGAGAAGCATACATCACACTAAAGCAAAGCCCGTGACAAATGTGCCCTTCATGCTGTGACCAGACAGTGCCAGGCAAGGCTTACAACCTTTCTGTCTGTATCTAAGCAGGGCTGTTTGGTTCCCTCAGTCAGCACTAGGTACAACATCCATCCCCCCACCCACCCCCCCTACACTTTGTTTGTTTGTATGCATGAGGAAAACAATTCAGCTGGTAAAAAGAAACCACCTCTAAAGCACAACCTCCTGAAGCTGCTGGGCCACATCTCTTATGTTTCCCCAGATGGCACAGCGGTGAAACAGAACCCAGCATGCCCAGAGGCACTGTCTGCTGCTCCTCTGTGCAGCACTGCAGGCAGCAGAAGCAGAGAATCAAACAATGATAGAACCATAGAATCAGTCAGGGCTGGAAGGGACCACAAGGAGCAGCCAGTCCCAACCCCTCTGCCACGGGCAGGGACATCCTATCCTAGAGCAGGCTGCCCACAGCCTCAGCCAGCCTGGCCTTAAACACCTCCAGGGATAAGGCTTCCATCACCTCGCTGGGCAAACCCTTCCAGCCTCTCACTACCCTCACGCTGAACAACTTCTTCCTAACATCCAGTCAGAATCCATCCATTTCTACCTTTGCTCCATTCCCCCCAGTCCTGTCACTCCCTGACAGCCTAAAAAGTCCGTCCCCAGTTTTTTTGTAGCCCACTTCAGATACTGCAAGGCCACAAGAAGGTCACCTGGGAGCCTCCTCTGCTCCAGCCTGCACAGCCCCAACTCTTTCAGTCTGTGCTCACAGCAGAGCTGCTGCAGCCCTCTGAGCATCCTCCTGGCCCTGCTCTGGACACACTCCAGCATCTCCACATCCTTCTTGCAATAGAAGCTGATGCTTTCCTTGTCCACCAGGCTCTTTGGGCTCCTTTTCCACCCCAAGAAATCCCTGGGAAGTGCTGTCTGAGACAGAGAACAGTCATGGCTGAAGAGCTGAGGGTTGTTATGAAGGGGACCGGTTGAAATCTGAGTTTGGGGTGAAATACAATGATGCCGATGTAAAAGTTATTAAAGAATTCACTAATGCATACAAAGAGAATTCCCCCAAACTTATTTACAACTCTCCACACAAACCCTCGGCTGCTGTTAGCAGAACTGTTTTACAGAATGCCTCTATACAATGGGATTTGTAAAGGGTTTAGAAGTGTCTTTGATAGAGACTCTTGCAGCTTAATTCACCGCGTGTGAGGTTAACCAAATTATTTTAGCAACGTGAATAAAGAATTCGGAGTACTCACTTAGTCCTCGGTCTGAATGTCTGTGTTCAAAACATCAGCAGGAAAACGTTCAGTAGAAGCCCTGCGGTGAATTCCAGGTGGGCTGCGATGCGGCCGGGCTGCGACGTGGCTGGGCTGCGATGTGGCTGGGCTGCGATGCGGCTGGGCTGCGATGTGGCTGGGCTGCGACGCGGCTGGGCTGCGATGCGGATGGGCTGCGATGCGGCTGGGCTGCGATGCGGCCGGGCTGCCATGCGGCTGGGCTGCGACGCGGCTGGGCTGCGACGCGGCTGGGCTGCCATGCGGCCGGGCTGCGACGGGGCTGGGCTGCNGGGCTGCGACGTGGCTGGGCTGCGATGCGGCTGGGCTGCGATGCGGCCGGGCTGCGACGCGGCTGGGCTGCCATGCGGCCGGGCTGCGACGGGGCTGGGCTGCCATGCGGCCGGGCTGCCATGGGGCTGGGCTGCCATGGGGCTGGGCTGCGACGCGGCTGGCCTGCGATGAGGCCGGGCTGCCATGCGGCCGGGCTGCTGGCACGGCAGGCTGAGGAGATTTTTACGGGTGCGGGCAGGGTCCCTCCGTGGCTTCTCAGAAGGTCATCAGATGTTCAGCTGGCTGGGCAGAGTAGGATCCAGGCTGGAGGCTAAGGTAGCCCGACTTGGTGCACCGGGGGTCAGCGACCCTCTCTGGGCTGGCAGGGCGGGCTGAGGTGGCAGGCCGGCGAAGGAACGAACAAGCAGGCAAAGCAGCTTATTCGCCTGTTTACCCCCTGCGATAGAACAATGGCCGAGGTTAATGGCCTCTTTGGCCACAATAGCACCCAATCACCTTCTGGCAATCACCCCAATACACCCAAGAAAAGGAAGAACCCCCGAACTGTTCTCCGCCCAAATGGGGGCACATGCCCCCTGCACACCACAGGGGCGTGCGGCTCATGAAACCCCTCTTGTGCGACCAGACTGAACCAGACCAGGTTGGTTTGGGTTTCTTCTGTCCTATTTCCCCGCCTCTGGCTGCAATGCAGACAGGCAGGTAGAGTCACAGAATGGCTTGGATTGGAAGGGACCTTAAAGATCATCTAGACCCAACCTCAACACTTTCCACTAGACCAGGTTGCTCTAAACCACATCCAACCTGGCCTTTGAATACTTCCAGGGATGGAGCATGCTGCTTTAAGGCCTCCCCAGAGCCTTCTCTTCTTGAGGCTGAATAACCCCAACTCTCCCAGCCTGTCCTCATAGCAGAGATGCTCCAGCCCTCTAATCACTTCTATGGTCCTCCTCTGGACCCACTTCAGCAGATCAATGTTCTTCTTTATTGGTTTACTATTAATAGCCTAATAGTACTTCTAAGAAGAGACAGGTAACACATGTCCGGATAAGACAGGACATGCTGAAGCCCATTTTGTGACCCTTGGGACTCTCCACCACAGGGTGTAACCCCTGGCGCTCAGTGCAGGGCTGGAGGGTAGGCACTCGGACCACAGGGGCACAGGATGGTAGAGGCTGGGAGGGACCTCTGGAGATCTTCAGGTCCAACCCTCCTGCCAGAGCAGGACCACAGAATCTAGTGCAGGTCACACAGCAACACATCCAGATGGGTTTGAAAGTCTCCAGAGGAGACTCCACAACCTCCCTGGGCAGCCTGTGCCAGTGCTCTGGGACCCTTCCAGTCAGACCCTTGTGTTGAGGTAGAGGTTTCTGTGCTGCAGTTTCCATCCATTGCTCCTTGTCCTGTGCCAAGGCACAAGTGAGCAGAGCCTGTCCCTGTCCCTTCTCTCCTGACCCCAGCTATTTACAGACATTGCTCAGATCCCCTCAGGCTTGAGGTTTGGAACAAGAGCAGGACAGCGCTAGGCTGGACATCAGGAGGAAGCTCTCTGCAATGAAGGTAGAGAAATACAGGCACAGGTTGCCCAGGGCTGTGGTTGAGGCACCACAGCCATTCAGAGTCAAACCTGAGGTGGCCCTGAGCAGCCTCCTCTAGCTGGAGGTGCCCTGCAGGAGGCTGGACAAGATGCCATTTGAGGGTCCCTTCCAGCATGATGCAATCTGGGAATCTGTCTGGACAAAAAGAGCAACAACCCAACAGCCCCAACCCTTTGCAGAGGCAGTAAAAGGCCCAGGTAGAGACAGTAAAACCTTCCTTTTGCTTCCAGCCACAGGAGCTCCAGTGCTGGTTTTTATCCCAGCAGTATTTCCATCTCTCGCCTCCCCTCCGGAGCTCTCTGCCCGGCTCAAAGGCAGGGATGCTGCTCCCTGCATGCTGCACTGCGCAGCTCCCAGCCGTATGGATTGTCCCACAGAGACCCCTACGGGCTCCTAGAAAGGCTTTGCAGCCCACGGGGGGCTCCTTCTAAAGCTCCTCTGAGCCTTTCCAGACACAGAAACTTCAAAGGGAATACGAGGAGAGGAATCACACAGAGCCCCTCTGCCGCAGGTCGTAACTGGGTACAGCAGCCTGGCTCCGGCAGCATCCTGTCCCTGCAAGAATGCAACCGGCAGCACAAGGGCAGCTCCTAAGGGATCTGGGACCTTGCTTGGGGGGAGCTTTTTCCAGGCTCTGCTGGGTGGTGCCCATGACAGCACAAGGGGCACTGGGTGGAAGCTGAGGCAGAGGAGGTTTCATTTAAACATGAGGAAGAATTTTTTCCCTGTGAGGGGGACAGAGCCCTGGCACAGGCTGCCCGGGGGGGGCTGTGGAGTCTCCCACTCTGGAGATGTTCAAGAACTGTCTGGATGTGTTGCTCTATGATCTGCTCTGGGTGATGCTACTCTGACAGGGGGGTTGGACTGGATGAGCTTTGGAGGTGCCCCTGACATTCTGTGGTTCTGTTACAACAGTTGTAGTGGCCAGAACAGATGCATCCAAGTCTTGTGTAAGGGATGCTGACAAATGCAGCAGGAAGCAACAATTATCCCTGGGCAGACCCACCCACCCCGTGCCAATGGCCATCAACCCTTGGTCTCTGCCACAGTGCAGCAGCAGTACAACCACAGCAGCTGCACAGGAGTCCAGCCCCAAAGCAAAGCCATTCCCTGCTCCTTCCTTGACAGCGTCTCCTACTCTGAGAGTTTTACACCCAGCAGCAGCAGCAGCAAGAAATTCTGCTGCTGTGAAAGTAAATTCACCAGACCTTGAAAGCCTTTTTATGGATGTAGACCTAGCTGTAAATTCAGAACGTTCCACCCAAGTTCTGCATTTACTTTTAATGTATCAGGAGCACTGGAATCTTAACTTGATTTTTTTTTGCTGTCCAACAGCTTTGGACCCTGCTCCCCAAAAAAATGCTGATTTATGTTGCATGACTTTCAGTAGAGCACCACTGCTTTATGGCCCACCTGCAGAATTCTGCTCACTGCCTGCACTCACTACCATCAAGACAATGTCCCCCGCTGGAAGCTAATAGTGTAAGTGAATGATCACAGAGCTTTGGCAGCCAAACCCTGGGCAGGTCACTCCCAACACTCTGCACAATATGCAGGCAATGGTTTAGGTGTTCCACTGGCATCAAATCACACAATCACTGAGTGCAAGAGCTTGAAAGGGACCTCCACAGATCATCCAGTCCAAGCCCTCTGCCGAGGCAGGATCCCCTAGTGTAGTCCACACAGGAGTGCATCCAGGTGGGGTTTGAAAGCCTCCAGAGAAGGAGACTCCACAGCCACTCTGAGCAGCCTGCTCCAGGGCTCTGGCACCCTCAGTAAAGGAGTTTCTCCTCAGGTTGAGGTGAAACCTTCTCTGTTCCAGTTTGTATCCATTGCTCTTTGGCTTACTGCTGCTGACCACCAAAAACAGCTTGGCCCCAGCCACTTGACACCCACCCCTCAGATATTGAATCGTAGAATCACAGAATCAAGCATGTTGGAAGAGACCTCATCCAGCACAACCCAGCCCTGTCCAACCAACCAGACCATGGCACTAAGTGCCCCAGCCAGGCTTGGCTTCAACACCTCCAGGCACAGAGACTCCACCACCTCCCTGGGCAGCCCATTCCAATGCCAATCACTCTCTCTGACAACAACTTCCTCATCACATCCAGCCTAGACCTGCCCTGGCACAGCTTGAGGCTGTGTCCCCTTCTTCTGTTGCTGGCTGCCTGGCAGCAGAGCCCAACCCCACCTGGCTACAGCCTCCCTTCAGGTTAGCATAGACACTGATCAGATCCCCTCTCAGCCTTCTCTTCTCCAGCCCAAACAGCCCCAGGGCTCTCAGTCTCCTTTCACAGCAGAGATGTTCAAGTCCCCAGCCATCCTCATAGCCTCTCCTGGACTCTTTCCAGCAGGTCCCTGTCTCTCTTGATCTGAGGAGCCCAGTTCAAGTATTGCAGCTGTGGTCTCCCCAGGGCAGAGCAGAGGCAGCAGAACCTCCCTAGCCTTGCTGGCCACACTTTTCCTGACACCCCCCCAGGGATGCCCTTAGCACTCTCAGCCACAAGGGCACATTGCTGGCCACTCAGCACTTGCTGCCCACCAGGGCCCCAAGATCTTTCTCCATGGAACTGCTTTCCAGCAGGGCAACCCCAAACCTGTCCTGGTGCCTGCTGTTATTCCTGACCAGGTGCAGGACACCCTGCACTTGTCCCTATTGACCTCCTGCATGTTTAGATGTAATTCTCTTGGCTCTTAGGCTTAGGCTCTTCTGTGGTCTTGTCCAGACATGTTGAGAAGAGAATAGCAAAGTAGTTCTGGTTGTTTCTCACCTGGACACAGATCTAAACCTAAGCTAAAGCTGATATATATTTTTTTCCAGTCTTCCATTCTGGAACACCAAATTATTCTCTGCAGCTTGGAACCTTGAATTTCAAGCAGCCTTGGCATGAATTCATGAGCTGAAATAGAGCCTCTGAATCTTGCTTTGTAGGTTGAATTCTTCTCTAATTATCCGTCAGAAAAGGTTATACTCAGTCTAAATCCCCCTTAGTTTTTCCTTTTCCCATAGATGTCTTTGCTCTTGCTCATGATACAAGAACAATCTCTAAGATGAAGATACAAATGCTGAGGGGGTTGGACTAGAATACCCTCAGAGGTCTCTTCCAACCCACACCATTCTCTGACTGCATTGCGATATGGTTACACAAAGCCCTCAAACACAGAGCACTGTTTCCCAAGGGTCACAATGAGATCACACAGCAGAAGATTCCAGACCCTCCAGCAGCAACTGAAACAAAATCAGAGAATGGTTTGGGTTGGAAGGGACCTTCACATAGAGGTCTTAGAGTGTCTAAGAAGTCCTAGGAAGGGCATGGGCCTGATGGAACAGGTTCAGGGGGGGTCACGAAGATGATCAGAGGGGTGGAGAACCTCTCCTCTGAGGACAGGCTGAGAGAGTTAGGGATGAGCAGCCTGGAGAAGAGAAAGCTCTGGGAAGACCTCAGAGCTGCAGTTCAGAATCTGCAGGGTACCTGCAGGCAGGCTGGGGAGGGACTGTTCAGGAGAGCCTGTGGGGACAGGACAAGGGCAGTGGTTTGGAAGTGGAGCAGGGCAGAGATAGGTTGGACAGCAGGAGGAAGCTCTTTGCAATGAGGATAATGAAATACTGGAACAGGTTGCCCATGGACATGGCTGAGGCCCCATCCCTGCAGACATTCAAGGTCAAACTTGATGCAGCCTTGGGCAGCCTGCTGTAGTTGGAGGTGTCCCTGCTGCCTGCAGGGGAGTTGGACAAGATGGCCCTAAAGGGTCCCTTCCATCCCAATGCAACCTGTGATTCTGTCTTTTCCAACCCAAACTATTCTATGGTTTGGCTTTAGGGTGAGAAGCTAGGACCAAACCAGACAGGAAAACAGAAGAGAAAGGAGCTCAGCTCAGACATCATCTCAGAGTTCCTCTCTGTAATAAGGGAATTGAATCCCTTCTTCCATGCTTTCTGTAGTTATTTGTGTACCTGGCCAGCACTGAAGTTCCTCACCTTCTTGCCATCATGCAGCACTCCTCTTGGGTGAAAGAGCTAACCCCAAGTAAATGGGCTGAAGTAAAAGACCTGCCGAGACATGAGCACGTCCCTGGCAGAAAGGTCTGCCTGTACCAGGTACCCTGGGATTCAGGTTTGAGCTCAAGTCTGAGCTTTCCTGTCCACTGCCTTCTGCAAAACCACCTACAGGTCTATTTTTATGCTGAGCCCATGTACAGCCTCAGGAGAGCTACAGGAAGGCTGCGTTGGGGAACCTTAGGAATCTGCTACAATTGGAAGCTGAATTCCTCTGGGAGATGGAGAATTAATTCTCAACGTCTTTATTTCTAGTTCTGCCAGAAAAGGAGCTATAGTCTAGGTTAGAAACCAGCTGGTGGCATTTCAAGCCTGGCTTCTGAGTCACTGCATCCTTGGCATCAAGCAGAAGGGAGGCCAGCTTGGAGCTGGGGTAGCTTCTTGAAGCTTCTGACAGGAGCGGTGCCAGTAGCCCTCTCCCCTGCTACCGAGAACCCCACTAGAACGAAATGCCAACACAAAGCTCAGCCTGTAAACCAACTTCAAACACTCCAGTTCCAGGCCTGATTTGTGAGGACTTGCAAATGTGGCAAACACTACAGAACTGAAGTTAAAAGTAGAAAGCTCCAGTCTGGGGGTTGGGTTGGCTGCACAGCTGGCGGCAGGAGTAGCACCTCCCAGATGTCAGTTAGTTACAGTCAGGGCTGGAAGGGACCACAAGGATCAACCAGTTCCAACCCCCCTGCCATGCCCAGGGACACCTCACACTAGATCAGGCTGCACACAGCCTCAGCCAGCCTGGCCTTAAACACCTCCAGGATGGGGATTAAACACCTCCCTGGCCAACCCCTTCCAGGCTCTCACGACCCTCATGCTTGACAGCTTCTTCCTCACATCCAGGCTGCATCTACCCATTCCACCTTTGCTCCATTCCCCCCTGTCCTGTCACTCCCTGACAGCCTAAAAAGTTCCTCCTCAGCTTTTTTGTAGCCCCCTTCAGATACTGGAAGGCCACAAGAAGGTCACCTGGGAGCCTTCTCCTCTCCAGACTGCACAGCCTCAACTCCCTCAGCCTGTTCTCACAGCAGAGCAGCTCCAGCCCTCTGCTCATCCTCGTGGCCCTTCTCTGGACACCTTCCAGCACCTCCAGATCCCTCTTATCCCAGAACTGGATGCAGCACTCCAGGTTGGGTCTCATCAGTGCAGAGTAGAGGGGCAGGATCACTTCCAGCTGATCTGGATCATTGATCCTTCATGGAGTCAGAAACTGCTCCATCCACCCTCTGCAGAGAAAGCAGGACAAGGTGACTGACTTAGACCCCACTCCCTTCTCAGCAAAGTGTTGCAGCAATCTCTGCAGAAGCTGCCACAGATTCACAGATGGCATCAAACAGGAAGGGACTCTCAAAGGTCATCTTGGCCAAGCCCCCTGGGCTCACCTGGGACACCTCCAACTAGATCTGGCAGCCCAGGGCCGAGGCAGTTTCGAGATCACAGAATCATTAAGGTTGGAAAAGACCTCTAAGACCTCTGAGATAGTTTTCAAGACTATTTCCCCCTGCTCTGGCTGCACCAATTCCATCTGCTCAGCTGTGTTGATAAAAATCCCAAGTGGAGAACCTGGCCCTTGACTGTTTCCTCCTGCAGAACTCACCAAGTTGTACACAGAATTGTTTCATCTGGAAAAGACTTCTAAGAGCATCCAGTCCAACCACCAACCCCCTCACCACCACAGCCATTCAGCCCTGGCCCCAGGTGCCATGTGCACCATGCTTCAAAGAACACCTCCAGGGATGAGGACTCCAGCACCTCCCTGGGCAGCCTGTGCCAGTCCCTGCCCAGAGAGGCTGTTGCAGCAGAGGCAGGGCAGTGTTTTGAAGGTAGGGAGGAGGTGAGGAGAGCTTTCATGTGTCATTGAGATAGCCAACAGCTGGAGCGGCCACGCAGAACCACGCAGCAGCTGGAATTCATCAAGTGAGCAAAAGAGGAGTCTGGGAGGATTTATACCACCCAGCTGAGGACACTGTGGCAAGGATGCCTGCCACAGAGGGTTCTGCCTCCATCTCTACAGCAGAGACAAGCCACAATAAGCCTCCCAGCCCCACACCTGTCCTGATTTCAGACGGGAGGAGACTGGGAAGCATCTGCAGAGCAAAGCAGGAATCTCTCTGTGCCACCAGGCTGTGTGCAGCGAGAAAGAGAAAAATGAGAATCTATTAAAGCAGAGGGAATAGAACTCAGCTTCTGCTGGGGAAAGAGAAAAGGTTGCCTCATAATTGTGTGTGGGTAAAGATATATAATCATCAGCATAAATCAAGCAGGGCACACAAATGTAACTTCTCTACTGTAAACATGAGGGTAGTAGAGGGAGAAACTCCAGTCCTTACATATCCAACAATGGGCTTTGTAGAGGTCTTCATCATGAGCTCAGTGATTAAATATATCTAAGATAAACACAACAGCTGGGCTTGGAATTGAGCTGGGAGAGAAACCATTCATTCTCAGTCCTCACACTCTGAGTTTTGTCAGGCTTCATCCAGAAGAAAGGAAGAAAGGAGGTTCAGAAAGTGTCTGTGGCAATTAAGAGAGCTAAAGAATTCATTCTAGTCTGCAGCCAGGAGATTACATTCTTCTTGTAGAGGTAGGACCTCTCAGAAGGGATCACATTGCAAATAAAATGAGAGTTGGGGTAGAGATAGCCAAACTGGGCTATAAACACTGAATATTCCACAGAGCATTCCAGGCTTTAGGGCTGTCAGGACAAATGAGAGGCATTCAGAGCTGCTCTCTTTCCTACCCAGAGATGAAATGCATCCAGGCTCTGTCTGCGTCCTGCACAAAACAATAACAGCTATGTTGTGGTGCCAAACAAACCATGAAAGCATCAAGGAAGTGAGGGGAAAGAGAACCCCTCTAAAGCCCTGGGAAAGAGGAACCCTACAAAGCCCTGGGAAAGAGGAACCCTACAAAGCCCTGGGAAAGACAAACCCTCTAAAGCCTCTGCTCTGTGTTTTTTATCGCCAAAGAGAAATCTGAGGAGTTGTAGCTTTTCATAGGCTTAGGTTGGAGATTGAGGAGGATTTCTTTTTCTTCCAGAGTGGCCAGGGACTGGCACAGGCTGCCCAGGGAGGTGGTGGAGTCCCCATCCCTAGAGGTGTTTACAAAAGGTGTAGGTATGGTGCTCAGGGGCACCATGGTAGGGTTAGGTTGGTGGTCAGTAGGTTCCAGAGGGAACAACCCTTGGAGAGGGTCTCTGGAATCGATTTCTCCTCCCTTGGTTGTAGCCAGAAGATTCCAGAGGGACAACCCTTGGGAGAGGGTCTCTGGGATTGATTTCTCCCCCCTTGGTTGTAGTCAGTAGGTTCCAGAGGGGACAATCCTTGGGGAGAGGCTCTGGGATGGACTCAATGACCTCAGAAGGCTCTTCCAACTGAAACAATTCCATGCCTGATTCCAAACAAGCTACTCTGGGAGCCTCCTTTTTGCTTCCCCATTTATAGGTGCAATCTGCCTGTGCTTTAGCTGCAGCTGTCTCATTACCTCACTTAACTGTAGCACCAGGGACCAAGTGCTGCATGAGAGCAGGCAGTTGGGTTAAATTTATGACAAGCTGAGCTGCCACCAGACAAGGAGCAGCTTCGCAGGCTGCGTTTACCAGCAGGGGATCCCTGGCACATATTGGTGGCATTTACTTAGCACTGACCAGGTCAGCTCTGGGAATGAAGCTGATCTGATCATGGAATCAGAGAAGCATGGAGCTGCCTGCTTGGAAAAGACCTTCAGATCATTAAGACCAACCATAACTTAACATCTCCCTGCACACAGCTGTTAGACCACGTCCTTGAGCTTGTCATCCAAGCACCATTTGAACCCCTCCAGCACCTCCCTGGGCAGCCAGTTCCAGTGTCCTAATTTCATCCATCTCTAGAAAATCCTGCCCAAAGGAAAGCCCCAAGTCTCAGTCTCAACCCCAGCATTCTCCTCTAGGTCCTGCCACATCCTTATTAAGCAGCTACAGCTGCCCAGGGCAGAGCTGGAGTCGCCATCTCTGGAGGTGTTTAAGCAGGCAGCCTGTGGCCCTGGTGCTCAGGCACATGGTTTAGTGCTGACCCTGCAGTGCTGGGATGAAGGTTGGACTGGATGAGCTTGAAGGTCTCAGATAGATTCTGTGATTCTTGCCTCTCTTGCTGTTCCCTGCTAGGCAGGAAACCTCTCACTGTCATCCTCATACCCATTAGTTGGCTTCAAGGTACTTTCCTGACTCCATGTTTGAGTTCCGTACCCCAAATCCATACTACAGAGAGCCTCTGCTGCCTGAGGTTGTCAATAGCTGCTGAAGAGGAGAGTAATGAGCTGCTATTCTTGGCCCTTGAGCTCCACATACTGCATGACAGCTATGTCACTTCACTTTCAACTATTCACTGGTTGGTTCCCGGCATTTTCTCAGCCTCGTGCACTTAAAACTCTGGAATAGCTTCACAGTGTGCAGCTGCTTAGGCCAAAATCCAAAACAGCTATTTGGGGTTCCAAAAATAGGCATTTAAATGTATCTAATTACCAGGGAGCAGGAACCCCACAGCACTGCACCTATGGAACCCCTGAAGGCAGCAGAAGATCCTTAAGCAGGTTGATTTAAATTCCATTCTCAGATCATCCAGGCACAAAGTAGGTGGAGGAGCCCAGGCCAGTGCTAGCTGCAGACTCCCCTTCTCCCAACTTTGATTGCTGCCTTCCCAGGAAACCACCACCTGGTTTGCATACCCAAGCTGGAGAGCATTGCTGGCCACAAACTCTTCCACATCCTCCTCACTTACATCCCTCTTTGTGTTTGTATTTGAATTGATTTTACACAGAGTGCCATGGGAGATCGTCCCGAGAGGGATTTGTCCCCAGGAGACCTCTCCCAAGCTGCCTTTCTAATAAACAGAAGTTACCTCCTGGCACTTTTTAAGTCTAGAGTCCAGGCTCTCAACTTTAGTTCCTCTGAAGTTCAATCCTGCCCAGGGCAGTGATGGAATCTGCAGTAAAGGAGGCTGAGAGGAGACCTTTTCACTCCCTACAGCTCTGGAATCTGGAATAAAGGAGGCTAAGGGGAGTTCTTCTCACTCTCTACAGCTCTGGAATCTGGAGTAAAGGAGCCCAAGGGGAGTTCTTCTCACTCTCTACATCTCTGGAACATGGAGCAAAGGAAGCTAAGGGGAGATCATCTCACTCTCTACAGCTCTGGAACCTGAAGCAAAGGAGCCCAAGGAGAGATATTCCCACTCTCCATAGCTCCCTGAGAGGAGGTTGGAGTGAGCTAGAAGTTGATCTCTTCTCCACAGTATCCAGTGATAGGAGGAGAGGAAGTGGCCTGAAGTGGTGCCAGAAGAGCTTTGGGTTGGAGATGAGGAAAAATGTCTTTGCAGCAAGAGTAGTCAGGGGTTGGCACAGGCTGCCCAGGGAGGTGGTGGAGTCCCCATCCCTGGAGGTGTCCAGTACAAGACACTCTGGGACATGGTTTAGTGGCTGTGGTGGTTTCAGATCAGTGGCTGGACTCAATCTTAGAAGTCTTTCCCAGACTTGCTGATTCTGCCCTGCTCTTCATGGTCTTTGCTCCCCTGGGGATGGTCACAGAGCAAGAGGGACAATTAATCACTTAGAGGTGTTTAATTGTCTCTATCCATTCTTCTGGCAACTCAGACACTTTCATCAGTGTGCCTGGCCAGGCTGGTGAGTTGGCATCACAACACTCACCAGAGCAGTGGGGGGGGCTGATTTGCTGAGTTTTATCATCAAAGAGCTTACATGAGCCCAGCAAAGGCAGCAGCAGCTGCAGATGGAAGGTGCTGCAAGCAGTAATCAAAGAGCAGTGCGCTGCCTGCTCTCCTTTGCTGATCAATGCCCAGCACATCATTATTGCCTCCTAATCAGTGCCAAAGGGGGCATCTTACTCACTGTTTTATCCACACCCTCCATTAAACAAGAGACTCTGGGAGAAAGTCTGATTGTGTTTAACCTCAGGTGTAGAAAAATTACCTTGATTCAGAGTGGGAGTTCAGGAGAGATGTCAGAAGGGGAAGATGTCAGAAGTTTGAAAGGCAGAATCATGGCATTATGGAGCCATCAAATCAGTTCAGTTGGAAAAGTCCAAATGTGGACTTAACAGCTGTGAATTCATGCCTCAGAGTGCCATGGCCACACAGTTACTGAACACCCCCAGGGATGGGGACTCCACCACCTCCCTGGGCAGCCTGTGCCAGCCTCTTCCAGTCCCTGACTACTCTCACAGAAAAGAAATCTTTCCTGATACCCAACCTAACCCTCTCCTGATGCAACTCGAGGCCAGTTCCTCTCCTTCTACCACCTGATCCTAGGCAGCAGAGCCCAAGCCCAGCTCCCTGCAGCCTCCTCTCAGGGAGCTGTAGAGAGCAACCAGCTCTGCCCTCGGTCTCCCCTGCTCCAAACTAAACACCCCCAAGTCCTCAGCTGCTCCTCCACAGCCCTGTTCTCCAGACCTTTCCCCACCTTCATTGCCCTTCTCTGGACGTGTCCCACCCCCTCGGTATCTTTCTTCTACTTAAGGGCCCCAAAACTGTAGCCAGGACACACCCAAGATGTTGCCCCAGCAGTGCCCAGTACAGGGGCACAGTCACTTCCCTATTCCTGCTGGCCACACTACTGCTGATGTAGGCCAGGATGCTGCTGGCTTCTTGGCCACCTGGCACACCCTGGCTCATCTTCAGCCAGCTGTCAGTCAGCACCTCCAGGGCATTCTGTCCTGGGCAACTTTCCAGCCACTCTGCCCCAGGCCTGCAGCATTGGTAGCATTGCTGTGACCCAAGTGCAGGACACAGCTCTTGGCCTTGCTGGATCTGACACAGATGGCCCAGTCCTGTTCAGTGTCTTTATTGATGATCTCCTCTTCTGCGCAGTGATTCTGCACTCTCTGCTTCTGTGCTCCACAACCTCCCTGCACAACCTGTGCCCCTCCCTGGGCAACCTGTGCCAGTGTCCCACCACCCTCACTGCAAACAACTTCTGCCTAACATCCAAACCCATTCCTCCTCATCCTCTCATTAGAAGACCTTGTCAATAGTTCCTCCCCAGCCCTCCTGTAGGTCCCATTCAGATCCTGGAAGGTCACTCCAAGGTCTCCTGGAAGCCTTCTCTTCTCCAGGCTGCAGAGCCCCAACTCAGCCTGTCCTCAGAGCAGAGCTGCTGCAGCCCTCTGAGCATCTTGGTGGCCTCCTCTGGACTGGCTCCAGCAGCGATACAGTAGAAATGAGCTGGCCCAGCACCCTGTCAAGCTGAGCCTCAAACCTTTCCAGCCCTTTTCTTCTGGTTCATCTTTGCCCCATCCCTGTAGAGATTCAGGATCAGACTCAACGTGGCCCTGGGCAGCCTGATCTAGTTGGAGATGTCCTTACTGCAGGAAGGATGGACAAGAGGACCTTTGAGGGTCTCTTCCAGCCCAATGCACCCTGTAAATCCTAACCAGGGAGCTGCTCTAGAGACCCAGTGGCACCGTTCAGCTCATGCCAGCTGAGAACAAACGGATCTCAGTCAGCTTCTCAGCTGCCAGTGCAATTAAACACTCACTGCAGAAAGTGGAAGTGACACACAGAAGAGAGTAGAGAGGTTCTCTGAGGTGTTTATGAGGTGTTTATGCAGTTTGCATATCAGTGTTCAGGTGTAAAGCAACAATGATTAACGCCCTACATTGCTTGTTTACTCATTACAAAGCAACTGGGCTCTGGTTTGGGCAATGTAAAATCAGGTTTTCAGTTTAAATTACTCCTAGGGGACATGAGCATCACTCAATAATGAGAGTAGAGGGAAAAAAAACCCAACCAAAACATCAACAAGCCAACCTGCTAAAACAATCCAGCTGCAAATTAAACCATTCCATTATCCCTTCCAATAACTGGGGCCCCACCAGGTCCTAATGGGCACTGAATGAGAAGGTGAATTCTCTCCCTTGCCTTGGTGGCTCCTACGCCATTGCTCTTGCTCTTTGTCACTGTTAAGGGAGACCAGCAGGTTGTTAAGGTTACTAGCAGGTTATTAAGGTTGCTAGCAGGTAGTTAAGAGTTTGGGCTGGAAGGAGAATATGCTGTTCAGTGTCTCCATTGATGATCTGGACCAGGGGATTGAGTCAGTAAGTTTGCAGATGACACCAAGCTAGGAGCGAGGGTAGCAGAGCCCTGCAGAGGGACCTGGCCAGGCTGGATGGGTGGGCAGAGGCCAATGGGAGGAGATAGAACAAGGCCAAGTGCAGGGTTCTACACTTTGGCCACAACAACCCCAAGCAGCACTACAGGCTGGGGACAGAGTGACTGAGAGCAGCCAGGCAGAGAGGGAGCTGGGGGTGCTGGGAGAGAGGAGCTGAAGATGAGGCAGCAGTGCCCAGGTGGGCAGCAGAGCCAATGGCATCCTGGGCTGGCTCAGGAGCAGTGTGGGCAGCAGGACAAGGGAGGTTCTTCTGCCCCTGTGCTCAGCACTGCTCAGGACAC
>WAAF01002008.1:0-11696 GCA_013400475.1 Tricholaema leucomelas | reverse complement strand
AAGGGGACACAGCCTCAAGCTGTGCCAGGGCAGGTCTGTGGTGGATGTTAGGAGGAAGTTGTTGGCAGAGAGAGTGATTGGCATTGGAATGGGCTGCCCAGGGAGGTGGTGGAGTCTCTGTGCCTGGAGGTGTTGAAGCCAAGCCTGGCTGGGGCACTTAGTGCCATGGTCTGGTTGGTTGGCCAGGGCTGGGTGCTAGGTTGGACTGAGTGATCTTGGAGGTCTCTTCCAACCTGCTTGATTCTGTGAATCTCTGAGTGCATGAAATCCACTTTCCACACATCCCTGTTCCCTCATGGCTCTCCTGCAGTGGACTTGCCCTGTGAGCATCAGCATCCCTTCTCCTAGCATGAAATATGGATTTGATTTCTTTTTGTTCCTCTCTCTATCAGCCTAATTTTCACATAGTCTCTGATCCCTTGGAGCACTTCCTCCAGATGTTCTGGATGCTTGTAGAGCAGAGCTGGGTGCAGGCAAACACTAAACCATGCAGCTGGATGCCCTTCATGTCTCTTCAAAGAACATCCTTTAGTCAGTGGAGCGCTGCTGAAGTGCCCTGCAATCCAAACGTGAGGGCAGCAAATCAGGAGTGCCCTTCCCTCACTGAGATGCTACATTTGTCTGACACTTGAGGACAGGAACCTTTCCTGAGTTCAGGACCTTGGATCTGTGCAAGCCTTTGTCTCTAAAAGTCAGGCAGCCTCTTTGAGGGTGGCTCCAGCATGGTTTAGAGTTCTGCTTTTCAGGGGGGTTGGAACACAACTCCTTTGTGCTTTCGTGCCCCATACCCCTCCAGGTATTCATAAAGTCATTGCTGTTCAAGTCTGCCTGTCTGCAAGTGAGCTCCTCTGCTTATCAGCAGGTCCAGGAAGGTTCTCCTCTCCCTATGCTCTGCCCTGCTGAGGCCCCACCTGGAATACTGCAGCCAGTTCTGGGCTCCCCAGTGCGAGGGGGACAGGGATCTACTGGGGAGAGTCCAAGGGAGGGCAACGAGGATGCTGCAGGGCCTGGAGCACTGCCTGAGGAGGAGAGGCTGAGAGCCCTGAGGCTGCTTAGTCTGCAGAGGAGAAGGCTGAGGGGATCTGAGCAATGTCTATAAATAGCTGAGGGCTGGGGGTCAGGATGGCAGGGACAGGGACAGCCTCTGCTCACTTGTGCCCTGGGACAGGACAGGGGCAATGAATGGAAACTGCAGCACAGGAGGTTCTACCTCAACATGAGGAAGAACTTCTTGACTGTAAGGGTCCCAGAGCCCTGGCACAGGCTGCCCAGAGAGGTCATGGAGTCTCCTTCTGTGGAGGTGTTCAAGGCCAGGTTGGATGAGGCCTTGAGTGACCTGTTCCAGTTGGAGGTGTCCCTGCCCATGGCAGGAGGGTTGGGCCTGGATGATCCTGAAAGTCCCTTCCAACCTAGAGCCTTCCATGAATATCTCACCCAGGGGAACCAGCATTCTGCTGTCCTGGCTTCAGGCACAGCCTCTGCTGCATCCTGCATGGGATGGGTAGGAAAGCAGAACCTCACTGCCTTTCTCCAGCAGCAACCATCAATTCCCTCATGCCAAGTCCACTGAGAGCCCTCCCTGGGCTTGGTGTGGTGATGCAGCTGTGTGTGCCCCTGCAGCACAGGCAGCGCTCAGTCACCCCGGGGTCATTCTCATTCCTGGGCTTGTCTGCAGAGCTGCCAGCTGGAAATACCTTGGGGCCCTCCTGCGCTCAGGCAGGAGCCCTTCATTAGAGCTCCAAATCATTGCACACTTTATGTAAGTCAATAAAACACTGCATAAAAGATATTGCAACCTGCTCCTAGTGGGAGGTGTCCTTGCCTATGGCGGGGGAGGGGGGGTTGGAACTGGATGAGCTTTAAGCTCCCTTCCAACCTAAACCATTCTGTGTGATGGGTGATGAAATCTTCTGCTTGAATTAGTTTCCTTCCCCCCCTCACCCCTGCCTATTACAAAGCCAGAGGAGTGAGTCCTCCTGCAGGGATGATTTCCTTCTGCATTTTTGTGTGTTACCACTGCCAGGGTGCTCTGCACTCAATCACCCTGCTTGTAAACCACATTCCTGCCTTTACAGCCTCATTTCTTTTACAGTTTTATTCACGGGTATGAATATTTGGATTTTCATCACTTTGAACTGTCATGGTTTGAAGGGAGTAATCTTCACTCCTTGTACTACCTGAATCCACAGAAATTCTCCTTCTTTTCTTTGCTTTTTTTCTCCCACCTTAAAACACTCTTATTTATGTTCTTACCCTTGTACCTCTCTCTTTCTCAAGCTGTTCCCATATTCCCTCCCAAAGACCCTGGTTTAATTTTGCCTGAGTTTTATTTCCAGCTAGGGTGCAAAGAGAATTTCTCTACTAAAGGCAGAAAAGAGCTGTCCTAAAAAAACAACTCCTAGGGGAGAGCTGTAAATTACAATCAGCTGCTTAAAATATCTCTAGATTTATTACACTGGGTGTTGCAGCAGTGAATAACACAGCCCAATCTTGCAGCTTGCAACCTAATTTCTTATTTCTCTCTTGTTTTAAAGGCATTCACAGGAATGCCCTGAGTCAATTCTACTCATTTGGCACTCAGTGAGAAGGGGAAAAAAGAATTGTGAGGGCGTTTGTGCCAATCAATCTCCCCTTGGCTTGTGCAACCTACCCTTGTGTTGTGCAATCTCCCCTTGGGTTGTGCTAACTGCCCTTGGGTTGTGCAACATCCCCTTGGCTTATGCAATCTCTCCTTGGGTTGTGCAAACTGCCCTTGGGTTGTGCAACCTCCCCTTGGCTTGTGCAACCTCCCCTCATGTTGTGCAAACTGCCCTTGGGTTGTGCAATCTCCCCTTGGGTTGTGCAAACTGCCCTTGGGTTGTGCAATCTCCCCTTGGCTTGTGCAACCTCCCCTTGGCTTGTGCAAACTGCCCTTGGCTGGTGCAAGCTACCCTTGGCTTTTCCAATCTCCCCTTGGCTTGTGCCACCTCCCCTTGGCTTGTGCACCCTCCCCTTGGCTTGTGCAACCTGCCCTTGGCTTGTGCAAACTACCCTTGGCTTTTCCAATCTCCCCTTGGCTTGTGCAACCTCCCCTTGGCTTGTGCAACCTCCCCTTGGCTTGTGCAACCTCCCCTTGGGTTGGTTAATGAAAACATTCTTCCCTCCATCTGCCAGCAGTAAATTAACAATGCAGTCACACAATCATAGGACTCTTTTGGTGGGAAAAGACCTCAAAGATCATCCAGTCCAACCATCAACCCAACCCCACCATGGCCACTAAACCCTGTCCCAAAGTGCCATGGTCACACATTCCTTGAACACCTCCAGGGATGGGGACTCCACCACCACCCTGGCCAGCCTGTGCCAGTCCCTGAACACTCTTGCAGCAAAGAAACCTTTCCTCATCTCCAACCTAACCTTCCCCTGGTGCAATTCCAGACCATTGCCTCTCCTTCTCTCACCTGATACTAGGGAGATGTTTTGGACTCGATGATCTTGAAGGTCTTTTCCAATCTGATCAATTCTGTGATTCTGTGAAGAGCCCAACCTCACTCCAGCCTCCTCCCAGGGAGCTGCAGAGAGCAATGAGGTCTCCCCTCAGCTTCCCCTTCTCCAGATCATACACCCCCATCTGCTCCTCCCCAGCCCTGTTCTCCAGACCCTTCCTCAGCTTGGTTGCCCTTCTCTGGACTAGCTCCAGCCCCTCAATGCCTTTCTTGCACTCATTTCCTAATCCTTGCTTTCCCTTTATTAACAGATCATAAAGAGGTCCTAAGGCACCACTTAGTTTCTCCTTCTTCTATGTCCAAGACCTTTGCTTGTTCTCAAGTTCCTGAAAGTTTTGATGTGACTATTGTGCAGCATTTGGTGCAGTGAAGGCCTTGGCTGCTCCTGCTTGCAGTGCTGCTGAATATTGAGGGGCTGAATATTGCAGGGGCTCAGCTGCGATTCAAAGCAGAGACTTCTGGTGGCTGCTGCTGCACAGATGGGCTGCTACAAAGCGAAGCTGCTCAGGTTTGGAGCTCTGATCTGCCTTTCTGCTGGTGCCCACCACATCATTAAAGACCTGGAGCTGATGACTGGCTAATGACAGCTGGCTTCTCATCCTTCCTCTTCTCCTTTGTTCTCCCTGACTTACCCCAAGGCTGTGATCTATTTTTCCATCATTAATCACTATCTATTTCTTCTTAACAATTTTTTTTGGCCGTTACAACGCTGCAGATCATAGAATGGGTTGGGTTGGAAGGGACATTTAAAGGTCATCTGGACCAAACCCCTGCAGTAAGCAGGGACAGAGAACCATAGACAATAGAATTATAGAATGGTTTGTGTTGGAAGAATCACAGAATGTGAGGGGCTGGAAGGCACCTCCAAAGCTCATCTGCTCCAGCCCCCCTGCCAGAGCAGGACCACCCAGAGAAGGTCACACAGCAACACATCTAGGTGGGGTTTGAATATCTACAGAGTGGGAGGCTCCACAACCCCCCTGGGCAGCCTGTTCCATGGTTCTGTCACCTTCACAGGGAAAAAAATCCTCCCCATGTTTAAATGAAACTTCCTATGCCTCAGGGATAGGGACCTTAAAGATCATCCAATTCCAACTCCCCTGCCATGGGCAGCGACACCTCCCACCAGCCCAGGTTGCTTAAGGTCTCTTCCAGCCCAGGGTAGGGATATTCACAGCCTCCCTGGCCAACTTATTCCAGTGTCTCCCTATCCTCAAGAATTTCTTCCTCCTCTCCAGTCTAAATCTCCCCTTTTCCAGCTTCAGTCCACTGCCTCCCATCCTGTCACTCCAGGCTCTTGCAACAAGTACCTCTCCAGCTTTCTTGTAGCTCCCTTCAGCTACTGGAAGGCCTCAATGACGTTTCCCCCAGAGCCTTCTCTTCTCCAGGATGAACAGCCCCAGATCTCTTGGTCTGTCTTTGTGGGAAAGGTGGTATAAAGAGAACTCCCCTGAATATTTATGCACGTTTATTTACCTAGCAAAGCTTGAGCAGGAAGGGTCCTTAACAATCATCTATATCCAGCCCTTGTGCCATGGGCAGAGACATCTCCCACTAGACCAGGTTGCTCAAAGCCTCACCCAGTCTGGTCTTAAAACACTTTGAGGGCACTCACAGCTTCTCTGGGCTTGTGTGCAAGCCTCTCTCCCTCGTTACTAATGAGATTCCTCTGCTTTAACACTGTTGTCTCTTTCTCTGTCAAACTGAACTCCTCTTCTCTCGAGTGAGGCATCATCCAGTGTTGTCATCGGTGACCTGGCTGACTAAGTACAGGATGTTCTCATTAACCATCCCAAAGAAAATGAAGCCAAGGAGGGTAGCAGATATGATGCTGATTGAAAGAGAAGTCAAAATAATTTCCAGCATTTGAGGAAACAACTGGATGAAGCTCAACATGAGCCAGCACCAAGCAATGAATCATCTGCACAAACCTCTTTCAAAGGCATCCGGTTAGGCACCAGCTCTGTGTGAAGGGATGGAGGGGTTGTAGTGGATCAGGAGCAGAACATGAGTCAAAGTGCTACCAAAGAAACCCCAAACAAGATCAGAACACAAGTCAAAAGGCCACCAAGGAATAGAATGGAATGGAATAGAGTAGACTATTCAAAAGGCTACCAAAGAAACTGCAATCAAGATCAGAACATGAGGCAAAAGGCTACAAAAGAATAGAATAGAACAGAATAGGATAGAATAGGACAGGATAAGATAGAATGGAATTGAATGGAATGGAATAGAATAGAATATTGAAAAGGCTACCAAAGAAATGCCAATCAAGATCAGAACACGAGGCAAAAGGCTACAAAAGAATAGAATAGAACAGAATAGGATAGAATAGGACAGGATAAGATAGAATGGAATTGAATGGAATGGAATAGAATAGAATATTGAAAAGGCTACCAAAGAAATGCCAATCAAGATCAGAACACGAGGCAAAAGGCTACAAAATAATAGAATAGATTAGGATAGGATAGGACAAGATAGGATAGAATGGAATGGACTGGAATATTGAAAAAGCTACCAAAGAAATGCCAATCAAGATCAGAACTCAAGGCAAAAGGCCACCAAAGAAACCCCAATCAAAATCAGAACACGAGGCAAAAGGCTACAAAATAATAGAATAGATTAGGATAGGATAGGACAAGATAGGATAGAATGGAATGGACTGGAATATTGAAAAAGCTACCAAAGAAATGCCAATCAAGATCAGAACATGAATCAAAAGGCCACCAAAGAAACCTCAATCAAGATCAGAACATGAGTCAAAAGGCCACCAAAGGATAGAATAGAATAGAACAGGATAGAATAGGATAGAATAGAATATTCAAATGGCTATCAAAGAATCCCAAATTAAGATCAGAACACAAGTCAAAAGGCCACCAAAGAAGCCCCAATCAATATCAGAACATGAGTCAAAAGGCTACCAAAGAATAGAATAGAATAGAACGGAATGGAACATATTAGAATAGAATAGAACAGAAAAGGATAGGATAGGATAGGATAGGATAGGATAGAATGGGAAAGGATAGAATATTGAAAAGGCTACCAAAGAAAGCCCAATCAAACCAAAGCCCAGAGAAAACAAGCCCAGTGATTGTCAGGGGATCCATGCAGAGCAGTACTGCCTGGAAAAGACTTGCAGTCATTTCTTTCCCCCTCTATTTATTACTGGTAAGCCTCAAGGCTGAAGCATTGGGTCCAAAGATCATAGGAGAGAGCAAATAGAATGATCAGAGGTCTAGAAAACATGAGCCATGAGAAACCCTTGACAGAATGGGAGTTGTTTAGCCTGAGGAGTGGAGTGGATTGGAATAGCCTCCAAGACCACAGAAGGCTGCTGTTGGAAAGAAAGGCACAAGCTCTTTATGGCCACAATACAGAGAACAGGTCAAAATGGGGTTTGGCCTCAAAAATAGTCCATGCCCATTAAACCATGCCCCAAAGTGCCATGTCAGCAGGTTTTTTGAACACCTCAGGGATGGGGACTCCACCACATCCCGGGGCAGCCTGTGCCAATCTCTGACCACTCTTACAGTCCAGAAACTTTTCCTAACTGCCAATCTAAAGCTCCCCTGGTGCAATGTGAGGCCCTTTCTTCTTCTTCTACCTCTTGATACTAGGGCAAAGAAGCCAACACCCACCCCACTCCTACCTCCTTTCAATAGTTGGAGAGAGCAAGGATGTCTCCTCTCAGCAGCCTGCAGGACTTTGCATGGCAGGCAAGGCAGAGAAAAGAAGGAACCATCAGGCAGCCAGGATCAGCCTGTGCTGAAGTGAAAAGCCCCAAGTGCCAGGGGACATTTCAGACTGCAGCTACCAGATTCCTCAAAGCTTACATGAATGAGCTGCTCCTTTAGCATTTCTTCCCTCTGTGTGTATTAAACATTAAGTAAGTGAAGGGGCGGGGGGGAGAGAAAAAGAAGGAAGAGAAATCCAAACCCCAACATAAGCCCCAAAACTGCCTCTGCAAAGCTGAGCCATGAGCCAGGAAGCTCTTGAATTAGTAAGTCTGATTTGCATCACAAGCAGATCAATTCTGCTAGCCAAAGAAACTCCTGTGCTGGAATCTGGAAAGGATCTCTTCCCTAGAACTGCAGGGGTGTTAGAACACCCCTGGAGTTCCACTGCTTCCAGTAGATGTTTTCACCCAGTTAAGGGCATTTTCAGTTTGATCTGTTGCTCTGCAGGTCTAAAACCACTTTCTACCACTGACAGCTTTTTTAATGCATTTTATTATTAAGCAGAAAGGCAGGGGTGGGGAAAAAAGGGCTGTGACAGAGAAGCTATCCCACTCTGGAGCTTCATTAGCACCAATAAATCCTGCTGCATGGAAATGATCTGAAACCTCTCCCCCCACACGCACACAACACACCAAAAAAAACCCCACCCTGAGCAATTATCTTTTCCTTTTAACTTGAGTGTTTTAGTGCAGATTGGGAACTAATCAAGCTGGGAAATTGAAACAGAGTGTGTAAAAAAAAAACCCAACCACCCTGTTTATGAGTGATATTGTAAACAAGCATTGCAGAGAGCTCTGTACCTGCTTTAGTGCTGTAATAAAATAAGAGGTGAAATCAGCACCGCATCCATTTAGAGGTAATTGTACAAATTGCCTGCTAATCAGAGGGAGAAGATTGAGCCAGGGCTGGGGAGAACAATGCCCTGTGCTCTTCACTTGCTGGTTAACCATGGCTTTAAAGCAGCTGGAGTTGAAAGCTTGGGGGGAGGGGGGAAATCAGCCTAGATGTGGGGGGTCCTTGATAAGAATCCTGTCTGGTTCTGGGCTGGTTTCACAGGGTCACAGGATCACACAATTGGTCAAGGGGGAAGATCAGTCATAGAATCTATCAGGGATGTGGGCAACTTGATCTAGTGGAGGATCACTGAATCAAACAGGTCGGAAGAGAGCTCCAAGCTCAGCCAGCCCAACCTAGCACCCAGCCCTGGCCAATCAACCAGACCATGGCACTAAGTGCCCCAGCCAGGCTTGGCTTCAACACCTCCAGGCACAGAGACTCCACCACCTCCCTGGGCAGCCCATTCCAATGGCAAAAGAAGAGGTAAAGAAGAGAGAAGAGTTAGAGGAGACTTTGTTCATAAAATCAGTCAGGGTTGGATGGGACCACAAGGAGCAGCCATTTCCAAACCCTCTGCCATGGGCAGGGACACCTCACACTAGAGCAGGATGTCCACAGCCTCAGACAGCCTGGCCTTAAACACCTCCAGCCATGGGGCCTCAACCACCTCCCTGGGCAACCCATTCCAGCCTCTCACCACTCTCATGCTCAACAACTTCCTCCTCACCTCCAGCCTGACTCTCCCCACCTCCAGCTTTGCTCCATTCCTCCCACTCTTGTCACTCCCTGACAGCCTAAAAAGTCCCTCCCCAGCTTTTTTGTAGCCCCCTTCAGATTCTGGAAGGCCACAAGAAGGTCACCTGGGAGCCTCCTCTTCTCCAGCCTGCACAGCCCCAACTCTTTCAGTCTGTGCTCACAGCAGAGCTGCTGCAGCTCTCTGAGCATCCTCCTGGCCCTGCTCTGGACACTCTCCAGCATCTCCACAGCCCTCTTGTCCCAGGGGCTCCAGAACTGGATGCAGTACTCCAGGTGGGGTCTCAGCAGAGCAGAGCAGAGGGGGAGAATCACCTCCCTGGCCCTGCTGGCCACACTGCTCCTGATTTTGTTAGCTTCATCCAGAAGCATTCCCACTGGAATTTGGGAAGTTAATTCAGACACACACTGGTGTTCACAGGTTGCATCAGGTTGGAAGGGACCCTCTAAGAGACACTTCCAACTAGAGCAGGCTGCCCAGGACCACACTGAGTCTGATCTTGAATGTCTCCAGGCATGGGTCCTTCACCACTTCTCTGGGAAACCTCTTCCAGCGTCTCACCGCTCACCGTGCAGAGCTTCCTCCTGCTCTCCAACTTAACTCTGCGATGCTCCACCTGCAAACCATTGTTTCTGGTCCTATCTCCAGAGCCCCTTCTGAACAGTCCCTCCCCAGCCTGCCTGTAGCTCCCCTTCAGGTATTGGAATGCAGCTCTGAGCTCCCCCTGGAGCCTTCTCTTCTCCAGGCTGCACAGCCCCAGATGTCCCAGCCTGTCCCCAGAGGGGTGCTGCTCCAGCCCTCTGAAGTGTGAGCACATCAGCAGCCTTTACCTCATCGTTTTCTGCTGCGTTAAGCCAGAAGAGTTCCATTAAGGATGCAGAAGTGGCCAAAAGCACATCAAACGCCAGTAAATAAACACACAGCTCAGCTCATCAAGCCAGCTGCAATCAGCAGTCGATGGGTTTTGACACGCTCGACACAGCAGGGGCTTAACTGGAGCCCTGTAAGCCTGGCTCCCAGGCCCGGGAGCTGCACACGTTCGCAGCAGGCTGGGGAATTCATGGGCTAGGGCAGCAGGGACTTGCTGCTGCTTTCCTGCAGACCCTGCTCTAGCCAAAGTTCTGCGTGCCCTGGTGCTGTGCATCAATGTGTGAGCTCTGCAGCCCCGGAGGGATGCAGCTTGCTGCTCTCTGCTTCTTAAGAGGTATGATAGGAAGCGAAGCTCACCAGTATCGATCTGCCCAAAACGTTTAAGCGCTGCTGTCATTTACCCGTCCCACAGGAGGACTTTTGAAAGGCTCTGCTGAGCAGGTTGCTGCCTCTCACATCTCTCATGCTCACTGCTGTAGCAGAACGAAAGGATGAAGAGGAAAATAATCTCAGAATCATCGAATCAAAGAACTGTAGAGCTTGGAAGAGGCTTTTGAGATCAGCGGATCCAACCGCTCACCTACAGCTCACAATCCCACCACTAGAGCTAAGCTACTGCCACTGAACCATGTCCTTCAAAGCATCCCATAAACACCTCCAGGGATGCTGACTCCACCACATTCCTGGGCAGCCTGTGCTAGTGCCTGACAACCCTTGCTCTGCTGGGAACCTGAGAATCATACAATCACAGAATCATAGAATCAGTCAGGGCTGGAAGACACCACAAGGATCAGCCAATTCCAACCCTCTGCCATGGGCAGGGACACCTCACACTAGAGCAGGCTGCCCACAGCCTCAGCCAGCCTGGCCTTAAACACCTCCAGGGATCAGGCTTCCACCACCTCCCTGGGAAATCCCTTCCAGCCTCTCACCACCCTCATGCTCAACAACTTCCTTCTCACCTCCAGGCTGCCCAGGGAGGTGCTGGAGGAATTACCCCTGGGTGAGTCCAAAACAACCTGTAGAGATGGCACAGACCTGGCTGAGTGTGTGTGGTGGTGTTAGCCTGCTGGGGAGATGCCATGAGCGATGATTCTGTGAGGTGGAGCCCTGCTCTCCTGGGAAGGAATAAGCACCTGATGGCCAGTGGGGACCAAACTCCTTGGCTTGTTGTCCTTGCAGGTGCAGTGTGTTCCCTTCCTTGTGTAAACTGAATCATACAATCACAGAACCAAGCAGGCTGGAAGAGACCTCCAAGCTCATCCAGTCCAACCTAGCACACAGCCCTGTCCAACCAACTAGACCATGGCACTAAGTGCCCCAGCCAGGCTTGGCNGGAGGAGCCCAGAACTGGACACAGCACTCCAGGGATGGCCTGAGCAGTGCTGAGCACAGGGGCAGCAGAAGCTCCTCTGTGCTGCTGGCCACACTGCTCCTGATGCTGCCTTTATCCCAACCCATGAGATATTTTTCCCCTCACTTTTTTTGCTCTTTGGATTCCTTTCCCCACTCTGCTGGGGAGAGCTGCGTGGGCAGCTGTGTGGAGGGGGGGGGTGTTTAGCTTCTGGCTAGAGCCAACCCTTTGCAACTTGGGAGCCAACTCATGAGGGCTGAGCTGAATCTGAGAAGCGTGAAATGACTCCTCCACGCTGGCATGGAGCAGAGAGATTCCTTCAGGATCATGCAGATCACTGACAGTGTTTGAAGTCCCAGGGAGGAAAAAAAAAAAAGCCCCAAACCAAAGGACCTCACAGCAGGGTTGTTGGAAGAATAATTTTAAGTGTTTTAGGCCATTGGCCAGGTAGTGACTGGTTCTGTAAAACACTTGCACACAGCAAGCTGAAAGGGGTTTTGTTTTCTAGACAGAGGCTGCAGGCTGTTTTCCCACTGATTTATTCCTAAATAGACTGTGTCCCTGGCAGGGCAGGCTTGCAGAGGAGGGGAGGATAAAAATTCACGACTGATTGGGGTTTTTTTACCTTCTCCCCCAGAACTAGAATACAGAAATAGAAT
>WAAF01002007.1:0-15793 GCA_013400475.1 Tricholaema leucomelas | reverse complement strand
ATTCTATGATTCTATGATTCTATATCAGTACTTTATGGTAGGTACCAACCCACCAGTAACCAACACCACATTGTTTTCCCTCACCTTGACCCCAAATGAAGATGAGGAACAATTCCTTTGCTGCAAGAGTAGTCAGAGATTCGAACAGGCTGCCTAGGGAGCTGGTGGAGTCCCATCCCTGGAGGTGTTCAGGAAACATGTGGCCATGAACTCTGGGACATAGTTTAATGGCCGTGTGGGTTGAAGGTTGGACTCAATTATCTTGGAGGGATTTTCCAACCTAAATGATCCTGCAGTTGTCTGACTGTAGGAATGCCTGTCTCTGCTGCTGCTCTTTGAGCACTCGGCATTTCTTACCAGCCTTACAGGACTGCAGGAAGGTTCACCTCAGCTAGAGGGGTACTTTGCAGCAGTAATTTTACAGTTGAAATTGCCCAGCGAGAGTGCAAAGAACACTTTCCCACTGGAAGCACTGGATCTTGACGACCCCTGAATGAACACCCCTTTGAGTTTGGGGCTGTAAGTGAAGGACTAAGCATGCTTGTTCATTCTAACACGGGCTGTTAAACTGTGGGCATCAACACCACTCATGCTGGACCACTGATGGTTGGTGAATAGGGAGCCAAAGAGAAGCTTGCTCTGGAAGGACACAGATATTGACAGCATGGGCTCAGCTCTCAGCTCTGCTGTGTGATGCAGCCTCGTCAGCCACCAGAGAAACACTAGAAATGCGCAGCGGCAAAGCTGTCTGTCAGAAGAAGGTTATTGAAGCTGACAGAAGGGCTCTTGTGTCAGTGTCATCAGACATACACTGGAGGGGTGCTGGCATGATGGAGAGCAGGAAGATTTGTGTTCCACTGTTTTCATTGCTGTTGAGCCCTTGGCCAACATTCACAGTGAGGAGCACATCTTTGGCAGCAAACTTACAGTCCTCAAAAAGGAGAACCTCAGACATGATACTGGGATTGGTGCTGCTTAGCTAGGCAGACAGAAGCTGTGATGAGCCCTGCCAGCTCCAGTGGAGGGCCCTTTCGGGTCATCCTTCTCTAGCAATGCTCTGGCGCAGAGCACTCCCCACAGATCCAGCCTGCTGCTCTCTGCGTAACTGCAGCAGCTAACCTTGATGGGCGGAGGATCATGGCTTTAAATCTGATATTGTGTTTACTTCCACCCTTTCCTGTCAAAAAACATTAAATCTCCCCTCAGCCCTTGTTTTGCATGGGGGAAGACAGATGGTTGTGCTGGATCATTCCACAGCGGAGCAGATGTTGTAATTGAGGACCTGAGAATTCTGCCAAATTAATTAGACTCTACCACTCATCTGGATACAAAGAACAGTACATTGGCATTTCAGAGGGGTCTGGAGTCTAACTGGTGCCACCCTACCAAGTGAAAGGTAGATATGATGCTGGGTTCTTCTGGGGATCACATCAGATGACTTTGAGGCAGAGTAGGAAGCTGGCAGGTGGATATCATCTCTTTACTACACCAGCCTGAAGTCTATAGAGAATCATCTTGGACTGTCAGGGCAAGTGGATCTGTGGCACATACGCCCCATACACGATATGCTCATGGGGAATCAAATTGCTTTTAGCTTAATTCTTTGGCAGCTGAGCTTTCCACACACGAGTCCATGAAGGATAAAATATATACATTTTGGCCTTATTCATAGCACCCACGAGTAGTGCTCAGGGTTTGCATGCCTTTTGTTTTCCACGCTGGTGCAGTTTCAGAGCTTCTTGGGTTTGATATGGGAGGAAAACATAGCTAGGTTTTAGGAAGAAGGGTTAGGGTAGAGTCAGTGAAACATGGACAAGAATGGTAATGCTGAGCTGCACCCACCTGCTAGCACCTGTCAGCAGTGGAGCATGTGCTGTGCATAAGGCAGGGCAGGAAAAGCCAGCAAGCTCTGCACGGTGGCTTAGGGCAACTGTGGAGCTCTGGAGTGATTGACAACCTGGCTGCAGCCAGGTGGGGACCTGGGAGCACTGCCTCTGAGCCTTTGTGTTGCTTCTCAGGGAATTCCCTACCATTTTAAACCAATTCCCTAATTTCCATAGGTTGCATTCTTGGTCTCCCACAGAGCCAGAAAAAACAGAGTTTGTACCTCTCATCTCTTCCTCTCAGACTCCAGTGAGTTTTTAAATCATGAACACCTTTTCAGATGGGGTCTGCATAAATACAACTCCGCTTTAAGTGGTTGTCTTTCTTGGTGTCCCTTCACCTTGCACACTGCAGTGCAGAGCACAGACAGCTGGACTGCTTGTGTCAGCTAGTCCCAGGACAGTAGTTCAGCCACTGGAACAAATAAAACTGCACAAATTTACTCTGCTGAAGGTCTAAGTGAGCATGGCTGTGTGGCACCAAGGTTTGCTCCAGACACACTTCTGTCAGCTTCTCAGTGCATTTTGGGTTTGCTTTTTCAGGTGTCCTTAGCTGTTATTACAGAAATCAGGTTAAATGATGTTGAAATTTAGACTTTTGCCTGGCCAGAGCACTAGAAATACTAGAACATTTCCTGCCAGCATCACACCAAACACCATCCTGCTTGTAAAACCAGCATCAGATCAGACTGATTCAGAGGCATGTTAGCACTGGGGGAATCCTCTTGCGCAGCAGGACTGGGTACAAATTCTTTGGCTTAGAGAGTGTTAGCAATGAATGTTCTTAATTTGAAATTGAAATACCTTTGATCATACAACAAAACAAGATCCTTGAAGATGAAAGAGCTCTCTGCTGCTACATAACTGGCAGAGCCTGTGGAAGCAATGATTCCTTGCATTTAGCTGCAGAAAAGAGACTCCAAGCTTGGAGTAAATGAGTAACGATATCACTCATAAAGTGCACACAAACTTCTCCAATGGCCCCTGTGCTTTACAAAGTGATGTATCTTTTGAGAAGATGGAGATCAGTTGCCACAAAGGGTGGGCATAAAGGACACCCCCACACGTACCTCCCCACCAGCGGAGCAGAGAACAGTGTAAACACAGTTGGCTTGGTCTGCCCATCTGATCAGTTTATGCTTAAGCCATGAACAAGTCCACTCTATCTGGCCCCAGAGATGCAGGGGTGGGGGGAAAAGTATTCTACAGAAAGGAAAGGAGCTGTGTAGAGAAACACTAATAACAGGCATTAAAACATTTGTCTGTACAAGTTGCTCTGCTGTAATGACCCAGTGACACTCAAAGGAACTCAGTGCTGGAAGGGGCAACCTGACCACCAGTGTCAAAGACAGTTTTCTGCAGGTGTCAACAACCATTTCAGTACAAAGGGGATCACAGAACATCTGCTGCCCTTCTTGGCACAACACTCCCACTAGCCTGTATTAACCCAAAAGCCTTGTCACTCCCTGGCTATCTTCTAAGTTGTCACTACAAGGAAGAGATGTCATACTGTAAAATAGTACCAGGCTAGCACAAAACACAGGACAGGGGCAGCCTGAGTGCTGAGAATAAAAACAGTAACTTTGAGAAGAAAATATTTTGCTTTTCACACTTTTTGTCAAAGTTCAAATCTGTAACTTTGATGGCAAATGCTTTGCGGAATGAGAATTGAAGTCCAGCTCACATACAATATTTTTTACTTATACCTTTATTGCTAGCAAAGATAACTCCATAGCTTTGTGGTCAGATGAGAATGTTTTTTCTCTTGCTTAGGTAAATGCTGCTTAGTTGCTTTCAGGTAGGAGTATTCCTTATTTCCTTAAGCTAAATCTGATCTCTTCACCGTGTGGTTCCAGTCTGCATCTCAAGGCTGCTTGTATTACTTGCTATTAGAACTGCTATTTTAACTCAGAAAATTGCCACTCAGAATCCTCAGGTGGAGTGTGGAAAAAATAAAAATGGACCCCAGCTCCCAGCACCATAGCAGCTGACTGTGGAGGGCTCTAAGGAAGCATGCCGTTGCCATCTGATGCAACAGAAAGTCACCAGGTCGCTTCTCTGTGTGCCTGAGTTCCTTCAGCGCTGGAAGCCAAGCTTTGCACCAAAACAGCCCTAAAACAAACAGATCAGCAAACAAAGCGATACAGAAGAGAAGCCACTCAGTGAGTTGTGTGCACTACTCAGCAGAGCTCTCAGAGGAACTGGACTTCCCAGGAGGCAGGTTTCAGCTTGGCTCCTGGGCCTTGCTTAGTCCTCAAGCTCCTCTAAGCTGTTGCTTCTCCAGTAACAAAGCCAAGTATTGCTCCATGACTCCAGGAAGTCCTCTGCATGCAGAGCTGGACCAGTTGCTCCAGTGTCCTCCTTGCCAGGCAAGGGCTCTCATGCCATCTGTTGCCTGCTATCTTTAAGCCCAAAAGTGTACATGTGTTTTCTGCCCAGTGTCCAGCCATGCTTTCCCAGGAAATTGACTACTGCTGCCTTGCCTCGTCTGACACAAGCTGCAGCCTCCAGCATGCTTCCCATGCACCTGTATGGGCAGGGGCAGGTTTTGTCCAGGTTTTCCATACTCAATGAAATGTAGACATGTTCCTAATACTCTGCATGTATGCCCCCAGCACAGGGCAGGACTAGGCTCCTCAGGGCCGAACAGCAGCATGTTGAGTCCACCTATCACTGCTTGGACAGACAGCGCTGACATTGCTTTTGAAAGGAAGGAATTTTACAGCCACAAGAGATTACTCTTCCTTTTGCTCAGCTGTCTCAAGCTGTACAGTCACCTCTCCAGAGCACACCCAGCTTCACTTGATGAGTCCTTCTACTGCCTCTTCTTCTGTAAATGGAGACATCTTCCAAGACATCCAGCTCAATAGGTCCCAAGAGCAACTGGTCCAAGGAAGCACCACCTTCAGCTTCCTTAAACCCTGCTGCTTACAAGAATTCCAGTTGTTCACTTTCAACCCTTTATCTCACAATGCCTTTCAAATTTCTGCTAGCTTACTTTTTCCTGGTAACATTTTACGGACTTGCATGATCCATTTTGCATTAATACACATTTAGGTGTTTTGTTTCTCTCCCAAAAAGTGCAGCTCGGTACTCTAACAAGCTTCAAAACATCTGCACTTAAAATCACGTTTGCTCATCAGAATTTAACGACCTTCTCCACTCTCTGATCTCTGCATCGATGCCACCAACTCCTACCTTGTCCAGTTCCGCATTTTATCTCCCATTTTCCACAGTAGTAATTAAAAACACCTAACTCAGGCTTTCTCTGAAATGGGAATATATTAAACTCTTTCTCTTTTTTAATCATATGATGAAGCAGAAGAAAGTCGCAAACACCCTGCACTTGCCATAACAAGCTGTCTTGTGGTTTACAGCATCCTTGAAAAGCTCCTGTAGTGCAAATACACCCCATGAGGGTGCTGAGATGCTGGCACAGGTTGCCCAGGGAAGTGGTGGAAGCCTCATCCCTGGAAGTTTTTAAGGCCACGCTGAGTGTGGCTCTGGGCCTGTGCCTTTCCTGAGGGCTGCCCAGCACATGAGCACAAACAGATTGGGAATTCTTCACTCTGTTTAGCAGCACTGTCTGCTGCAGACCTTCATCTGCAGGCAGAGCTGTTTATTGCTCCACTCATGAAACAAATCTTGCAGTGAATGCCAACAATTTCCACAGGATGAAACTGAGAATTCCCTCAGGCCACAGTGTCACATTTCCTGTTTAGAAGTTCAAACACTCCACGACCTGCCACACATACAGAGCTGTGTTAAGGCAGCGTGGGGTTCAGCTTCACCAATGACATACAGCAAACAACACTGCCCACTTCCTTCACTGAAAACTAAGTTGGAAAGAATTGATTTTCAATTTTCCCTCACGGAATCCCTGTGAAATACTTCAACAATCTTTGTTTTCCATGGAGCTGTCTGCTGGACAAGATGAATACCTCACTGTAGTAATGTCATGGTTATATTTCACAGCCTGATTTACAGATATTTGTTTTTCTCATTTCCTCTCTTACCCCCAAAACAGACCCAAATCTCCCCAACCCCTGCCCAAACCAAGAAGGCAATGCATGGAAAGAAATTAAACTAACATTGATCTGGTATCCAACTTCTGCTGTTTAAAAGTGATTCCTCCTGCGAAAGGTATCGCTGACCTTCAGAGGAAACCAGTGTTGTGCTGAGCAGCCATGTACAGCTGTAGCTGGAGAGTGCAATGTCCCAGAGGAGATGCATGGAAACCTGGGCTTCCTCCTTCTAGGGCCTTGGCTCAGGGAGCTTTCTCTGCATGACCACTGTTACCCTCTGGAAGCAGTCAGCTACAGCTAACGAGAAATCATCTGTGGTTTAGTTGGGTTTCCAAGCTCTTTACTTTAAAAAAGAATGACCAGATGACTATGCCGAACCCTGGAGTTGCTGAAGTAGCACAGCTGAAGTTTCCCAGCAGAAAACCAGGCAATGTAGTTAAAAATTTTGTTAATTGTATTTTCTAGTCACAGTAAGTGCCAGAGATGAAGTACAAACTGTAAGGAAGCTTAATGCACGGTTCAGAAAGAGGGAAATCGTGCTTCTCATCAGTAAAAACTATCACCTTTTAGGGAATTAGGCTTATTGTCAGAGCAGAAAAATCAGCCTGTCCCTCCGTTCATCTACTCTACCAGTGTATTTCTGTATTTTTCTTATAAATAGAACTGAAAAAAAAAAAGACAAGGAAAAACAAGTATGGACATTTCATAGGTTTATGGAATAGTCTGATTGGAAGACACCTTGAAGATCATCTAGTTCCAACCCTCCCTGCCATGGGCACCTCCCACCAGCCCAGGTTGCTCAGGGCCTCATCCAACCTGGCCTTGAACATCTCCAGGGAGAAGGCATCCACAGCCTGTGCCATAGTCTCACCACCCTCACTCTAAAGAATTTCTTCCTACTTTCCAGTCTCAGTCTGTACTCCTCAAGCTTCAATCCCCTCATCCTGTCACTCTCAGCCCTTGTACAACATTCCCTCCCCAGCTCTGCTGTAGCCCCTTCAGGTACTGGCAGGCTGCTCTAAGATCTCCCCGGAGCTTTTTCTTCTTCAGGCTGAACAGCCTCAACTCTCCCAGCCTGTCTCCATAAGGAAAGGTTCTCCAGCCCTCTGATCACCTTTGTGACCTTCTCTGGACCCTCTCCAGAAGCTCCATGTCCCTTTTACACTAGGGCACCAGTGGAGGCAGTGATGAGGGTTCGGTCTCCCTAGAGCAAAACCCATGGTCTTTCCCCCAATTAGTGCCTTCCAGTCTGTAAGAAAATGACAGGAGATAAACTGATCTGAAATCTTTCAAGGGCAAACCTCACTAAGCAGTGGTCAAGAGGAATCGGTCCCTGTACAATTAAGAAGAGAAATGCTTGCTCTGGGAGAAAAGAAAGCTTCTGGGGAACGTATGACAGACTATCAGAGGCATAAAAGAGATTTTTAGATCCAATGCCTTATGCAGGTCACAAGCACAGCTCTTGAGAAGAGCTATGAATTAAATGACAACCAACCATAAATTCAATGTGAAAATATGTTTGTTAACTTGCCTCCAACTAGGCAGCAGCACACAGCAAGCAGGTGTTGTAGTGTACCCGCTTCAGCAAGGCTATGGCAGATTTTGAGTTCTCATCAGCCATGCATTTAAAACACATGCACAGATTAATCACACTGCAAAGCAACACTGGCCTGCTCCTCTCTACAGAATCACCAAAGCCATCATCCCTGAACTAGCTCTGGCCACTTAGTAGTGTTCATTAGCTGGGAACAGTTCCCAGAACAATTATCAGCCTTTTCCAAAGCATCTTGTCACAAATGAGGAAGGAACACCAGCGTATGTCCAAAAAAAAAAATTTAAATGCTGCAACTGTTCCTGTTCCCACAAGGAAAATGAAATGAACACACTTGGATTTTGTCATACATGATGCAAGACCACAACACAAATCAGCAAACCAGTAAGAAAACAACAGCTTCATTGCCCACGGACTGCTCTGTAACAAACTATTCCTTCCTTTGTTTCTACCAAGTAGAGAACCTCAGCACCACTGCTCTGCCGTCAACCCGGTGGCAGTGCAAGTGTTGGGAGGAACAGTAGAGGAAAACCTGTTCCTTTTTGTGCATTTTTATGAGTAAAGGTGATAAAGTCCCTTCTTCACTTTTGGTAATTGGTCAGAGATTCTGGGGAACAGCTCTGTGAGCAATTTCCACTTCAGCAAATCCCTCTTGAAAGAACACCCTCCAGTTTCTGAAGTAAGCATCGACCTAAACACATGCTCACTCACAGAATATCCATGCCTTGGTGCACTCAAGCTTCCTCTCTTCCAGATCACAACTCCTGCAGGGCAAGGAGCAAGTTTTCAGAGCCAGTGTGGTAAGAACTCATGGGCTGAAAGGCATGCTCACAAAATGCTGTGCAAAGCACGATGAGATGATGAGCTTTCCTGTGAGCAGCTATGGCAGAGCTAGGGGATGGCTTCTCTAACCTACAACATATATTCTGTGAATACTTCAACCTGAACATCCCCTCCCTCTGCCTCATCCTCACAGGATGCTCACCTGGGAGGTGATGTGGGCAGAAATCATAGAATCAACCAGGTCGGAAGAGACCTCCAAGCTCACCCAGACCAACCTAGCACCCAGCCCTATCCCATCAACTAGACCATGGCACTAAGTGCGCCAGCCAGGCTTTGCTTGAACACCTCTAGGGATGGCAATAAGACACCTGATGCCAGTTAAGTGTCCTTACTCTCACTTGGTCTACAATGTTCTATCTAAAAGGGTCCAGATCTCCTGCAGGATTCATGGCTTTTCCGCAGCTTTATGAATGCCTCATGTGTCCGAGGGCGGCTCAACTAGCACTATGCATTGATGCATAAGCACCTAAATGCTACCCCACGATTTGCAAGGCAAAAATCTCAAGCATAACATGAAAATGCTTTCTTGAAGGAACATCATCTTCAGGTTTTGATTCCTCTCACCAACTGGTTCATATGTTCACCTCTATCAGTACTCTGATATAGGTGGTTGGAGGGCGAATCAAAATGCCACAACAACAGCAACAACAAAACAACAATGTTGATATGCATCCTCTGTTCCTAAGCCTTTTGTGAGATGAATTTCTAGTACAGACTGGAGAAGTCTCTCAGTGCAGCTTTTTCTAAATTGCACCCATCTGCAACAGTTCCGGAGGACTGCCATCCTGCACCAAATACTGCTGGAATAGAAACCCACCCTGGACAGACTTCCTTTCTTAAGCAAACAGTGCAGTGTTTCCTATCTTACAATGCTGGTTGCAACCAGAAAGAGCACTGACAAATTCCAGGAGGAGCTGAGCCAAGCCAAGCAACAGCATCTTGGATTGTAGAATGAAAACTACAAGCGAGGGAATAAAAATTACAAGAGGAATAAACATGACAAGAGTGTGACTGAGGGTTCCCTGATAATCTGCATGGATCCCTAGGAAAGGAAGAAAGCACTGCTTGTTGGATGTAGCACAAGGGAAAACACATTAAAATAACTGCCCCAAAATTTACTCCTAAGATCCTGCTCTTTGCTAAATTACTGCTTGCAGATAGGTCAGCTCTTGTGCTGGATCCTCTTTCCTCTACATGTAGCTGTAAGAGAACCATTGCCTAGAGTGCACAAAATGAGTTAGTCTGTTCTCAGATAAGGACTTTGCTCAAGAAATCAGGAAAACATTTCTTATTTTTTTTAACTTGAAGAAGCATTTAAGATGCATTTGTATCAAGTACCTATTCTGCTGATAACTGTAACATAGAAGTCCACCTGTATAGCCCAAGGAGCCAAACCGAGAACAAAGTGATGGATTGTACTTACTGCAGGACTAATTTGTCAGGTCACATTTCAACTGCACCCTTCCTACACCATGGAATTATGAAAGTGTTTAGCTCGGTGCTTTGAAATTCCTCTGCTCATGCCAAGCAGCACTGTGACTGCAGAGAACATTAACAAGGTCTCCACTCGAGCATCAACCTGTCAAGACAGATAGAGTCCATAGCCACATCTTTCCGCTGAATGTGCACACACTCTGCCATGATTCCATCAGAGCTGTCAAACTATGTCAGCTCTCAAATCCAGAGCATTCTCTGGCTTCAGGCTGCCAGCATCAGAGCTGTATTTCTTCCTCTGCTGCTTTGTCAGTTTTATTACATCACCTGTTTCAGATTTGTTTGGTATCAGTAGGAAGAGGTTGTCAATTCCTTCTTTAATGGTTCATTCAAAAAAGAAATGGAATACACACAGAGAAATAAAAGAAATTGTTGATTGCTTCACGAATTTCTCTAGAAATATGACACTGGCTTAAGTTTTGGTTGAGGAGAAAAAATATCTGTGCTCATTGTAGGAACTTCCCAATCAAAAAGCCAATCTCTCATTAAAAAAAACTGTTTATAAATAGGTTTGAAGGAAATTCCATACTAGACTTTCCTGACAACACTAGGAGAAAGATATGTTCTTGCCAGTTAACTGGAACAGTGGCTTGGAATTTTGGACACCTATTTGCCGAGAGTGAGGTCTACACCACAATACACTAAAGAGAGACTTTGGAGAGTAGCAGCAAAGAAAAGTGTAATTCGGAACTCATGTTGTGAGGTCAAGAGCCTCATACTAACAGTCTGAAGGCAATTGCTTAAAATCATGAACAAAAGGCATTTTTTCTTTCTGGTACTGGGCCATCAGAAAATACAGCTGTGCCTGGGGACTGGATCTGACATGGCCTGACCCTTCACACTGCAGATTTACAAAGCAGGTGTGAAAAACTACACATGTAACACGGCAGAGGAAACTCTCTGCAGCCACAATCTGCTGAGTACTTCAAAAGTTAATACCGAGGGGATTTTGCTGAGTGTGAGCCTTTTCTCCCAAAGCTTCAGCAGAAGGAATACTTTAATATGCTGCAAACATTTAATCCAAACAAGGAAGCAAGAATCAGTAGAAGACAGAATCATACAATCACAGAATGCCAGGGGTTGGAAGGGACCTTGAAAGATCATCTGGTCCAGCCCCTCTGCCAAAGCAGGATCACCCACAGCAGATCACACTGGAATGTATCCAGACAGTTCTTGAGTATCTCCAGAGAGGGAGACCCCACAACCACCCTGGGTGGCCTGTTGCAGTGCTCTGTCAGCCTCATAGGGAAAAAATTCCTCATCAGGTTCACATGGAACCTCCTATGCCTCAACTTCCATCCATTGCCCCTTGACCTGGCACTGGGCATCACCCAGCAGAGCCTGGCTCCAGCCTCCTGGCACTCACCCTGCACATACTTATAAACATGAATGAGGTCACCCCTTAGTCTTCTTCTCTCCAAGCTCCAGGCCCCAGCTCCCCCAGGCTTTCCTCATAAGAAAAACGTTCCACTGCCTTCATCATCTTTGTGGCTCTGTGCTGGACTCTCTCAAGCAGCTCCCTGTGCTTGATGAGCTGGGGGGCCCAGAACTGGACAGAATACACCAGATGAGGCCTCAGCAGGGCAGAGTAGACAGGCAGGAGAACCTCTCTTGACCTACTCACCACAGCTCTTCTAATCCACCCCAGAAGGACACTGGCTNCTTGGCAGAGAAAGTGATTGGCATTGGAATGGGCTGCCCAGAGAGGTGGTGGAGTCACTATCCCTGGAGGTGTTCAAGAGACACTTAGTGCCATGGTCTGGTTGACTGGATAGGGCTGGGTGCTAGGTTGTACTGGATGATCTTGGAGGGCTCTTCCAACCTGGTTGATTCTATTCTATTCTATTCTATTCTAGCCTATCCTATCCTATCCTTCCATCCACAAGGACTCCCAAGTCCTTCTCCCCTTCACTGCGTTTTTTGAAAGACTCCTCTCTAAGGTCTACACTTAGGCAAGAAACGCAGCTTGGGAGCAAAAATCAGAAAACAACCAAACCAAACAAACACACGCAACACATGGAGAGACCTTGTGCTCTACAACTGCCTGCAAGGAGGTTGTAACAAGGTGGAGTCAGTCTCTTCTCCCAATTAACTACCCCTGGAGATACTAAAAAACATGTGTTTAGGGACACATGGTTTAGTGGTGGACCTGGCAGTGTTAGCTTCACACCTGGACTCGATTGTAGAGGCCTTTTCCAATCTAAGTGATTTTATAAGATAGGCTGTCCCCATCTATGGGGATTGCTGCCCTTCAAAGGTGGCACACAGGGCACGTCAGAAGGCATCAAGGGGTGCCTGGAGAGTGCTGCTCTGCCTTCTGCACAGGAAGGAGAAGCACATGCAGCCAGGTGCAGATAAGAAACCTTTGGTGGCTTCTCTCCTCCTTTAGGTTTCTCGTCTTCTCTAGCCAAGATCCCATTTCTCTTTTCTCCTTCCAGACAAGTATCACTGCTACCCTAGACATAGAAATCGTTTCCTAAGCTCTTAATAAAAACATTTCAATGAAAAAAAGAAAAGTTTCACCACTTAAAAAACCACCACGAATTTACAGAGGAATTTCTGGTCAGATTTTGTGTCCCTCTCTCTATTACAGCTCTGCTGGGACTGCATTGGTAAGGGCCCTTCGCAGCTGGCCCTGCTGTGGAATCATCTCTTCACAGATATTGCTGAAGACCATTAGATGTGGAGATGCAGTAAATCTACCTCCTTCTGCTGTCCTTTTCATGGGCTAAAATGTGACAAAAAACAAAGAGCAAAATTTTCCTCTCAGTTGCACTTGAACATCCTTTCCACTGAACTGGCAAACTAGACCACTGACACCGGATGAGGAAAACCAGTTGTCACTGAAGACCAAGTTTCAGGACATGTACAATAGCAAATGCTCCTTTGAATCGGGGCAAGGAGAAAGCTTAGCAGGGAATTAATCAGAGATAGGAACAAAGCATTAGTAGCCAGGTAGGACATAGTGTAAAGGAGACTGGAGCTATCCAGTGTCACCTCATCAGCATATGCTATTAAACCTCCCATCCAAAAAGCATCACAAAAGACAAAACACAAACCAGCAAGACATTGACAAAGCATCTTCTAAAAACTGACGTCCAAAAATAGTTCAACTCCAAATTTAGCTGCCTGATGTTGCAGTGCCAAGATGAAAGAAAAGCCTGAAGGTGATGGAGAACCAAACAGTCTAGTCTCAGGGAAGGCAGCTGCAAGCAAAAATATGCAACACTGTTTGGATAGCCTTCTCAGACAGAAAAATATTTGCAGGCCAAGCTGGTCTTCTCTAGGGGTGCTGCGTCCATCGTGCCCGTGTGGCTGGGTGCTCAGAACACATCCTGCTCGGAGCTGGCCGCTCACGACCACATGGCAGGCACACCACGATGCCTTGCTGCTTACTTGTTCAAGTCTGCCAGCACAGTCCCCACGAAGCTTGCCCTGTCTTGTGGTCAGGCCTAGCTCTCATCCTGCACAGCTGCTGTTCTGCATTGATGGGACTGCAATAGGACAATAGGACAACCAAGCCACAAGTAAGCCTTGTTCTAATGGTCCTAGGACTCAGACTTCTAAGCAGTCCTTTCCAGGGTTCACATCAATCAGAATGAAAGGCTTTTCCTCACTGCTGTTAAAACATTCTTTTGGTTACTTCTTACATACTCTGCCTTTTTTTTTCCACTTGCTGCTATACTTCAGCTACGGTTTGAGTAACTTAGCACAGGACTCTGACTCTTGGTGACCTTTCCCCCTACGAGAGAACTCTGCCTCTTATGGATCATTTTAGCAAATCAGATTTTGTTGTCTAATTTGTTGCTTCAGCCCAGTATCTCCCTTTTGGTTGATTTTGGGTTTTTCCCACTGGCTGTGCTTAGCACACTTGTGCTAGAGTCTATATAGCAGCACTGTCAATTTCATCCCTTGTCAGTTTGGGTCATGACCTTTCCTGCTGGAAACAGGGTTTGTGGCTGAGATTACAGTTTAGGATATTTATCCCCAACTTGACTCTATTCTCACTCCTTAGGAATCATTTTCTTCCCACTGTGTTTGTAAGCCTGAAACGCAGTTGAGGACTTTCAGGCCACCAAACGAATTTAAATGTAATTGTTTCATGAAATAGAGTTTCTCTCTTGAGAAAACCCTGGCAGAAACCCTGCCTGTGATATTAAACAAGGATTTGGATGCGAGACTCAGGAGCATGACTGCAATATGATCTCAGCATTAATATAAATGATTGTTAAGCAAAGGAGGAAAACGTATTCTGCCTTCAGAGCCCATCTATGCAGTGTGAGAGAAGGTTTGTTTGTTAGACCAGGTAAACCCTTATTATAGCAGCTCTCCCTCAGATGCTCCATTCCTCTTTGATTTTTTTTTTTTACTGAAATCTCCTAAAATTCATCCCAGCTGCTTTACCATTATCACTCTGACTCTTACCACTCAGCACTCAGCACTGTCTGCAGGTACCACAAGTGTAAAGATGCTTCTCAGCTCCACACAGTTTTTAGTTCTGCAGTAAAGCAGCCACCCATAGCACTCCCTGGGTATCCATCACACAGGCGTGTTTATCAGAGAGCTGGCCTTAGCAAAACCTTGCTCAGCATCATGCCCGTGAAGAGAAAGGACATGAGATCTCTCCTTTGTCCTTCAGTCCAATGCTAGTAAGCCCAGCAACTACTCCTAGATGACAAACCACATGTCGCATAAAGACAGACATGACCCCCTGTGAAGTAGGGGGCCCAAGCACAGAAGGGGTCAGATGCATTTGTACTCATACATTAGCAGCAATAGTCACAGGTAGATAAGCCAGTTGCCAAGGATTCTCCTTATCAAACTCTGCTTAGTTTGGTACTTCATTTCTGACATTCTACCTAAGCTGGAACTCCAGGAGAGAGAGTGATTCCAGTTGCCTAAATTTTCAGAGGAGCTGCCTGCCTACTCTCATACAGCTGACTTTGGCCCATCGACCCATCCTGTTCAGATCCTTCCTATCTTCAAGCAGATCAACACTTCAGCCCAATGTGGTGTCATCTGCTCACTGAGGGTGCACTCAATCCCCTCATCCAGATCATTGATAAAGACATTAAACAAAACTGGCCCCAAAACTGAATCCTGAAGAACAGCCACCAATTGGACTTATCCTCATTCACCACCACTCTGGGCCCAGCCATCCAGCCTGTTTCTGACCCAGCAGAACATCCATCATTCAAAGCCACGAGCATTCAGTTTCTGCAGGAGGATGCTGTGGGAGACAGTGTCAAAGGCTTGACTAAAGCCCAGGTAAACAACATCCACAGCCTGTCCCTCATCCACGAAGTGGTCACCTTGCTGCGTGTTCAGTCCTATGATTTCCTGCCTGGAGTTTCAAACAATTCCTCTGGTAACATTATCTACTACGAGATAATGGATACGAGGATACCTCTCCTGGCACCTTGAATATGTCTCAGCTCTCTGCAATCTGTATCATTTGACAAGTGTATGCCAGGTCAAATGACCTCTGGAAAGGGCAGAGGATGAGAAAAATGTGCTGCTACAGCTCTATCAGAAAAAAGCCTGCCAGCTCTGGAAAGTGGAGAGCAGATTCATTATCCTCAGAATTGGATTCACATTCTATCTTCTGCCCTCTTTCATTAGCATCAAGAAAACTCCCTGGTTTTGGCTCAGGAATCAGCCATCCAGAGACAGCCCCTTCAGCAGAGGAGAAAGAAAGGTGACCCTAATACTTATTATTTGAGAGTGCAGCTATTTAAGCATGATATGCAGGCCACTGATCATAACTTAGATCTTAACCACATCTCAGAGTAAGTCCTGCTACCAGGCTCTGCAGCAATCTGTTCCTTACTTCATACTTTCCTGTGAGGTGATCCCTTGCAAATTCTGATCAGATGCAGGAGCTGCCATTTTAAACACAGTAAGGTATGTCTTGCAGAGAAAACCTGACCAGTAATGGCAATCGCCATTACTTTGCTGATTCAGCAAACAGGTACCCAAAAGAAAAAGAGGAGGGT
>WAAF01002006.1:0-52569 GCA_013400475.1 Tricholaema leucomelas | reverse complement strand
GGTCTTGTAATGATAGGACAAAGAGTAATGGATTTAAACTGGGAGAGAGGAGGTTCCAACTAGATGTTAATAAAGGATTCGTTCCAGTGAGGGTGGTGAGACACTGGCACTGGTTGCCCAGGGAGGTTGTGGCTGCTCCCTTCCCGGTGGTGTTCAAGGCCAGGTTGGATGAGTCCTTGAGTGAACTGTTCTAGTGGGAGGTGTCCCTGCCTGTGGCAGGGAGATGGAACTGGATGGTCTTTGAGGACCCTTCCAACTAAACCATTCTATGTGATTCTAATAAATAAACAAAAAATCCAGTCCAGCTGGAATATTAGGGCAGCCCTGAGAGCATGAAGCTGTGTGACCTACTCCCACTGCAAACCAGCCCAATACCCAGCTGAGGCCAAAAGGAAATTGGAGATGATGCCTATGTTTCAGTGGTGCCTTGTCTACCAGATCCTTTGAGCTTGTGACTAGAAAAGTGGCAGTGACTCAGGAGCTACAGTGGCAGTGATGCAATGAAGACAAACTTTACCAACCTGGGCTTAAAAGACACTGAGTTCAAGCTAGGTCATAGAATCATAGAATCAGCCAGGTTGGAAGAGACTTCCAAGATTGTCCAGTCTAACCTATCACCCAGCCCTGTCCAGTCAACCAGACCATGGCACTAAGTGCCTCATCCAGGCTTTTCTTGAACACGTCCGGGGATGGCAACTCCACTACCTCCCATTCCAATGGCAAATCACTCTCTCTGGCAAGAACTTCCTCCTCCCTTTTCCTACTGGCCACACTGATGATTGTAAGAGAGACAGGCTTTACGAAATACGTGTTTCTAGGGAAGCTTGGAACAAAGAAGTATTTACAAGGGAAATGGATTTTCTCTTTGCTTTGGAAAAAGTTGACCCAGCTCTACTTTGTTTTATCATTGCCAGTTTAAAATAGTTGAATGATTTTTAGAAGTCCATCAGTATCAACAAGGACAGACACTTATTTTTCCCAGTGAACTACTGTCTTTAATTTTGCACAGGAGATTTAATGCAGACTTTTGTTTGAGGCTTCAAGAAGACACAGTGCTGTTTTAATGACTTTATCACAAATGAAAAAAAGACATTACATAAAAGATAGCGCGTTGCCCTTTAACAAGGCTTCGTTATTATCTCCCCTACTGTGGAACAGGAGCTAGCATTGCTAGTAAATTGGTAGAATTTCTTTAGAAATGTGAATTTGCTTATCATTTATTATCTTCCAGTGACCTACAGCTTTAGATCTTTTGGTCTGCAGTAAAATCTTTTCATGTCAGTAACCAGCTTCAGAGAAGGACCTGAAGAAAGTGGTTCCTCCCTATGGATGTAAAGATGAGGTACTTCAGCAGGAGAAAAATATTCATTTTTTGGCAGTGTCAAAAACTATTTTGAAATTTGCATTGTTGATATCACCTAGGCAGATGGTGCAGAGGTTCCTTTCTGCTTCTTGCTGTCCTGCCTTCTATGGATGGCTGTTGCTGGCCATTGCAGCAGAGCCGCTGTTCTCCTGAGCCTCCTCAAGACCTGATGCCGTCTCTTGTTGAGAGACATGTTCGAAGTGCCTGAGTTTGCAAGGCACTAGGAATGCAAAAGCAAAGATCTGGGAAGCAGTGGGATTTGAGAGGCAAGGGCATCGCAAAAGGTCTCCTTGGTGGGGGGCTGAAAAGCGGCAGCAGAAGCAGCCTCATGGGACAGCCAGCCCCAGGATCTGCCCTTCCTACCTTCCTGTCTCACTCAGCTCTCTGCAGGGACTCTGGCCCCTGTGCAGGAACTCTCACCTGTTCAGCTCTCAATCTCATCCCTTTACTTCCTTGGGTTGATCACACCACAGAGCCTCATGTTGTCAATAAAATTCCTAAAGATATGCTTAATTTCACTGTCCGGGTCGCCAGCAAAGATGTTAAGCAGCGCTGCTCCCAGTACTTATCCCTGAGGAGCTGGTCACTGCCCAGACACAGCTTCATTCTGTGAAAAGTCATAGTCCTCATTGTTAAAATGGGGAGAGGCTGGGTCAGTTTAAATGGTGATACAGACTGGGCAGTGAATTTAGCTGATGGCTACTATAAAGAAGTTAGGATGGGTAGTGCTGACTGTTTCATTGTAAAGACTAAGCCTTGCAGGTTGTTGCAGGATGTAGCCCAGTTTCCAAAGTCTGGTAAATGTGTCTGACCTATATAGTCTCAAGAAGTTCCACTGGGCAGTGGGCAGTGAATTTAGCTGATGGCTACTATAAAGAAATTAGGATGGATAGCACTGACTGTTTGGTTGTGAAGATGAAGCCTTGCAGGTCACTGCAGGATGTGGCCCACTTTCCAAACCTGATAAATATGTCTGACTTAGTCACCCAAAGTTCTGCTTTCAAAAGTATTTACAGAGTTGAGCCATAAGCTTTAATTAAAAGGAAGTAAGAACGCAGGAGTTCTGTACCACAGTTAGTCTTCAGACACAGAGAATAATGAGCCTCTAGTTTTCATCAGCCTATTTATTTCCAGCTCTGCAATCTCATCCATCCCTGTGCCTGCATTTTGTCCCTTCAAATCATTATTTGAGGATTATATATCTTATTCTGAATTCATCTGCTAATTCTGCTTGTTCCATCTTCATTCCCATGCCTTATGAATTATGAATAGAATAACTAACATGGCAAAAACCTTTAACAAGCCAATGTTGATGTGTATGTCTTGTCTCTGGCCAAATTATATTGTTGTCTTGTGTCTGAAGAATGCCATCCATGCTTATGCTGTTATATGCATAAACATATTCTGCCTGGGCCTGGGTTAGTACTGATGGGTTTATTTTCAAGGATTTCCAGCGATACCTATTGGAATCCAGTTGAGAACAATCTCAATGGCAAAGCTTGCTCCTTGACTATATGGGGAGCTGTTTCGTGTTGACTGATTGAGTGTATGTACATTTGTAGTATTATTAGAAGAAAGGGCATTTGTGGTATTTGCCGCTGCAATTTCTGAGTCTCTGCTACAGTCAAATAATTAATTTTCGTCCGAATTGCTTAATGTTTAACATGACTAATTTGGGGAAACAAATGGCACACAGACAGTGCACGTGTATCAGTCACTCCTTTCTGTTGACTTTCTTGGTCTTGCAAGAATCATAGAATAATAGAATCAGTCAGGGTTGGAAGGTATCACAAGGATCATCTAGTTCCAACCCCCCCTGCCATGGGCAGGGACACTCTGCCCTAGATCAGCCTGGCCACAGCCTCATCTATTCTGGCCTTAAACACCTCCCTGTGCAACCCATTCCAGCCTCTACCACTTTCATGCTGAACAACTTTCTCCTCACGTCCAGGCTGAACCTACCCATCTCCAGCTTCGCTCCATTCCCCCTAGTCCTCTCCCTCCCTGATATCCTGAAAAGTCCTTCCCCAGCTTTTTTGTAGGCCCCCTTCAGATGCAGAAAGGCCACAGGAAGGTCACCTGGGAGCCTCCTCTTCTGCAGACTGCACAGCCCCAACTCTTTCAGACTGTCCTCACAGCAGAGCTTCTTCAGCCCTCTTATCAACCTAGTGGCCCTTCTCTGGACGTGCTCTAGCATCTCCACATCTCTCTTGTTATAGGGGCTCCAGAACTGTATGCAGTACTCCAGATGGGGTCTGAGCATAGCACAGTAGAGGGGGGAGAAACACCTCTCTCAACCTGCTGGCCACACTTCTCCTGCTGCAGCCCAGGCTCTGTTTGGCCCTGCGGGCTGCAAGTGCACACTGCTGGCTCATGTTGAGCTTCTCATCCAGCAGCACCCCGAAGTCCTTCTCCTGAGGGCTGCTCTCCAGCCACTCACTGCCCAAAGATGATACTTGAGAAATGGTATTGAGGTGTTAGAAACACAGCTGAATGCAATCCATTAGTTTCTTTACAGTACCATAAATACATGACATTCTTCAGAAAGAGATCAGTTTCTGATCCCAAAGACCAGCAAGGACATAACCTACAGGGTATGATGCAAATCCATGTGAGATGTACCTAAGGAAATGCATTTGCAAGCATTGCTGAAAGACATTCTTGCACTTCAGAAGAGGGGTGCACCACAGCTGCATCAGTTGGATTAATTAAGCCAAGGGAAACACCACAAGCTGATGACAGGAAACAGCACCTACAGTATTTAAGTGGAAACTCACATGAGGAATAAAAGGTAGCCAACACCTAGAGCTGTGCTCTCAACCTGGCATTCCTAATGTGTCCATTGCTAGTGATTGAATTATGTCAGAAGAGTTGGGTCAACTGATCAGTGATCCAAGAAAACCCAACCTGACAGGAGAAAGGGAATGCCTGTATACATTCTGCAGTTGTGCTGTTAGTTAATCATGGGTACCGTCTATCTTAGGGGGAGGGGAAGGGTGGGAAGAAGATTGGGTGCTGTTATTGACAAAGGCTTGTAGTTAGAGCTGATTAACTGTACCTGAAACAACATTGTGAGGCACCTTTACTGCTTCTGGGACCCAAACTGCTTGCTTTGTGTATGTCTGCACTTCTGTCTTGCCAAAGACTATTTACAGTGTTGCATGTGTTACTTACTCCTTTTGAAGTTAACCCTCATATAGAATGGAGAGCTAAGGGGGTTTTGCACCATGGTTATAAATGTAATTTATTTATTTGAGATTTTTTTCCCCTGGGGATCAGACACAACAGTGCAATAAAAAAGTAATAGATTTAAGACTAATAGGAAATGATAACTTAACCATCTCAGTCAGCACACTCACTGTCATGCTTGCCAGGCAGTCTCTTTGCCAAGTTAACTGAGTTTACAGATAGAAAATGCAGGTGGGATTCTAAGATGTATGATGCTGTCTGAAATTCTCACTGAGACAAGGATCCAAGATCCTCTGAGACTTAATTTACTGACTGCTGTCTGCCATTCCTTTTCTTTCCTGGGCAGTTAAGTTGGCTGTTAGAGAGCACTGCAGGGAATATATTCCTTGTTCTGTCTGGTATTGTTTGTTATGTGTGTGGAAGGAATGGGGAGACTTCTGGTTGTGGGTGAGCACTTAATTGCCTTATACACTATACAAATCAATGGGAGTCTGTGGATATCTTGCTTTAATTAATTAGAAGTTGTGTTTAGACACTGTTTTAATGGGCATCCTCAGATGGTTGTGCATCTTGGGAATACAGTTGCAAGTCTACAAGTGAGGGAGAGAAAGATCTCTGCTCCAGACAGCTCATGTTTACCTAACAGTGCTATGGCAGAAATAGGTTTACTGTATCTATAATGATAGAAGGGTGACAAGAATATAATTTCCCTTAAGAAAAATATAGATTTTATTGGTGTGATCAGCAGGAGCAGGGAGCTGATCATGCCCCTGTACTCAGCACTCGTGAGACCACACCTCGAGTACTGTGACCAGTTTTGGTCACCACAGTACAGGAGGGACATTGAGGTGCTGGAGCAGGTGCAGAGAAGGGCAATGAGGCTGGGGAGAGGTCCGGCAAACATGACCTATGAGGAGCAGCTGAGGGAGCTGAGCTTGTTTAGTCTGGAGAAAAGGAGGCTGAGAGGGGACCTTATTGCCCTCTCCAGCTACCTAAAAGGAGATTGTAGTGAGGCTGGAGCTGGTTACTAATGATAGGACAGTTACTAATGATAGGACAAGAGGATATATCCTCAAATTACTAATGATAGGACAAATGTCTCCCAAATAACTAATGATAGGACAATGGAAATGGCCTCAAGTTGCATCAGGGGAGGTTTAGATTGGCTGTTGGGAGAAAGTTCTTTCCTGAGCAGGTGGTCAGGCGCTGTAGCAGGCTGCCCAGGGAGGGGGTGGAGTCACCATCTCTGGAGGTGTTTAAAAGGAGAGTGGATGTGGCACTTGAGGCTATGGTCTGGTGATGAAGGCTGCTGGGGTGAAGGTTGGACTGGATGCTCCTGGTGGTCCTTTCCAAGCATAGCGATTGCTAGTGATTAGATGTTGTGCTGAGGGATTTGGTTGATTCAAGGCTTTGTCAGTGTGAAACTAATGGTTGGACTCGATGAGCTTAAAGGAGTTTTCCAATCCGAGAAATTCAGTGATAATATTTTATGTACAAGACTGGAAAGAGATTCAAAGAGAATTTGGGATATTACCCAGAAGTTACCGTAGCTTAAGATATTGTTACAGTTCTGTAGAAAAATAATGGTTACACAATATATGATACATGAGTTGTTAAGAGTCTTGAGTACTTATATGGGCTGAAAATACAATCCTGGCTTTGGGTAAGTGAAGTTTTTAATTTGAGCATAGTTCTGAAGGGTATTGTGAGATTATAGTTCAGTTCCCTTCCATCCCCAGTCAATTATTTTATGATCTCACCTTGAGGACAGTTTGCTTTTTTGAGGATGTATGGGCTCTCAGTTTGCTATGCTGCCACAGCTGATGGTGGAATTTCATGGAAGATTTATTCAGCTGAGAAACTGTGGCCATAAAGTTCCTACAAGCTATGCATGTGTTTGTTATTCTTAATTTCTAAATCCAGATTTGTCTTGAAATTTGTTTTAAAGAGATGTGAAAGGTCATTGTTACCTTTATTCCATTAAGAAGTCTGAAAAATGGTGTAAGGAATATTATCCCCTGGATAACCCCAGTTTCAATGGCTCCATTGGAGTGTGTGTTCATAGAATCATAGAATCAACCAGGTTAGAAGAGACCTCCAAGCACATTCAGTCCAACCTATCACCCAGCCCTATCCAGTCAACAAGACCATGGCACTAAGTGCCCCATACAATCTTTTATTGAACACCTCCAGGGACAGCGACTTCACCACCTCCCTGGGCAGCCCATTCCAATGCCAATCACTCTCTTTGGCAACAACTTCCTCCTAACATCCATCCCAGACTTCCCCTGGCACAACTTGAGACTGTGTCCCCTTCTTCTGTTGCTGTGTGCCTGGCAGAAGAGATCAACCCCACCTGGCTACAGCCTCCCTTCAGGCAGCTGTAGACAGCAATGAGGTCTGCCCTGAGCCTCCTCCAGGCTGCACACCCCCAGCTCCCTCAGCCTCTCCTCACAGGGCTGTGCTCCAGGACCCTCACCAGCTTCATTGCCCTTCTTTGGACACCTTCCAGCACCTCAACATCTCTCTTGAATTGAGAAGCTCAGAACTGGACACAGCACTCAAGGCGTGGCCTGGCCAATGCTGAGTACAGGGGCAGAATAACCTCCCTTGTCCTACTGGCCACACTCTTCCTGATCCAGCCCAGGATGCCATTGGCTCTCTTGGCCACCTGGGCACACTGCTGGCTGATGTTCAGCTACTGTCTACCAGCACCCCCAGGTCCCTCTCTGCCTGGCTGCTCTCAGCCACTCTGTCCCCAGCCTGTAGTACTGTTTGGGGTTGTTATGGCCAAAGTGTAGAACCCTGCACTTGGCCTTGTTCAGTCTCATCCCATTGGCCTCTGCCCACCCATCCAGCCTGTCCAGGTCCCTCTGCAGGGTTCTCCTACCCTCCAACAGCTCCACACCTGCTCCTAGCTTGGTGTCATCTGCAAACGTACTGCTGCTGGACTCAATCCCCTCATCCAGATCATCAATAAAGACATCGAATAGTTCTCGGCCTAGGACTGATCCTTCTGTTTCTTCTGGGAATGTGTACATTTCTTCTGGGAATCTCCAGTATTTACAGCTGAAGTGTTAAGTTTGATAGGAGCTGGAGAGGTGTAGGTTTTCACTCTTTTCATCCTGTCAGAAGGGTATTAATTCTATAATCACAGGAGCGCAGAGCATGCCACTATCAATAGCTTTGTGTCAGTACATTCTCAGTTCCTGTTGAATTCTCTGCTGATGCTCAACACAGTTGTCTTGTTTTGTGTCACAGTGCAATGCAGTTCTCAGATCCAGTAATGTGTCATTTTTTTTTTAGAGTGCAACAGACTGAGATTATTCAACTTTAGTCTTCTTTTAAGGAAAAAGGACAGTAGAATAATAGCGCTCTCACTGAAGAGGAATACTGAAAAAGTGATAGTTGAAGATGTGCAGGAAAAGATATGGTGTACATGAAATTCTTAACACCTGATACAGATGCACATGAGAATTCCTCCCAACCAAATCAAAACCACCAAACCTCTCTGCTCATTTTATCTGCGGCCCCTCATAAAGTGTCTTCCATTTTATGCCCAGGCAGGCCTGATTGTGCAGCTGGAAATTTGCTGCAGCGAGGAGGGGGTGTCTCGGTTCTAAATTAAATTTCCCAGCGACTCAAAGTTAATTGATAGAACCAATAACAATGTATAGGATGCCTTTCCCTCTTCCTCCTTCTTTCCCAAAGAAAAGGAATTAGATGTAGAGAGAGGAAAGGTAAGCACACCCAAATAAATAATCTCACTGTGATTGGGAAGGTAAAAGAAGAAACGTTTAACAATAAATAGAAGGTATATGAGGTAGGGAATTTGTAAAGGGGTAGGGAAGGGAAAACAAGATACAAAATATGTAAATATACAACCAGATTTGATGATAATGGGTTTTGTCTGCCTCGTGGGTGATGACCTGTGGTGGTTTGGTTGTCCCCTTCCGCCCCTCCCCACTTTTAGAAATCACCCAGACTAGACTCAGCCGGCTCTGGAAATGTGAATGAAGCTTATATTTACAGCTGGCACAATTTACAACCAGATATTTACAGTACATACAGTTATAGACAGAAATATACAAGGTAAAAAGGTAATACTGAAACACAGCTCCCCTCCCAGAAACCTGAGTCCCCAGGAGGGGCTCTCAACCAACTCCTCACCTTCCCCCTATCCCCCCTCAACCCTACCCCAGTCCCAAGGAAGAATGGAGGTTTGGCCAGGGGGTTAGGAAGCAAAGGTGGATCAGCCAAAAGCAAATGGAAGGTGAGGTTAGAGAGTAAGATGGAGTTCAGCCAGCAGCCCAGAGATCCCCAGGAGGTGAAGAGCTGAGAGCGAAGTGACCTTATCTCTGTTTTGCTTTTTATTCTAATACATCTCAGCGAGACTGTGAGGGAAGTAGACATCACCATTGTTTTCCTTTCACAGCCTATGATCTAGTCCTTCTCACCAGAACATTCTAGCTAGGCTCAAACTAGCACATGATCACGTGGTAAAACAAAGCGCAGCAGGAAACAGGAATGGTGATGCTGGCAGGCAGGCAGGAGAGAGAGAACAAACAGGAAGTCCCTCTGCTTTTATGGATCATAGACAGGAAGGGGGAGTGGGCTAACCATCACCTGGTAGTGTTCAGACCCACCCCTGGGGAGGGGTCAAGACCACCTGGGGTCAGGTTCAAGATCACTTCCCCCAGGAGGGTTAACCCTGTACAGGGGGCCTTGAAGACCGTGGCCCACAGGGTATTCCTACATAGTTACCCAGATAAGGATCCCTTCAGAGAGATGAAAAGAAAGGGAGGAAAGAGAATTGACTTTGCTGCCCGCTTATGAACTGTTGGCAGGATTATGGGATTGAATAATACAGTTACGATATCTGAGGATGTCTAGGTTGTCTCCCAGGATGGATCTTGGTCTCTGTAGTTTTTTTAGGACCCCTCAAACCGTGACATTGAGTTTTAGACTTTATGTAAAGCAGTTACTGGTATCTAAAATGTAGTTACCCTTCTGATCTGGTGCCTTACCTGGTAGGACATCTGAAGTTTAATTCAGGTTGCAAGTGCAGTGAAATTCAATAGGTTCCAAGTTAAGGTAGTCTGTCTATGGGGAGACTGATGAGAGTAAGATGGGGAATCCTGCTTTTATTAACAAGAAAGCTACCTTCAATTACCTCACATTTACCTTAGCATGTGATTATACTTAGTGCCATGATCTAGATGGTTGGACAGGGCTGGGTTGGACTGGATGATCTTGGAGGTCTTTTCCAACCTGGTTGATTCTATGATTCTATGTCTATAGATGTGTAGTGCAGACCTGCTGACTCATGGTAACTTCTTTGTGGCTTTATGTTTCTTATCTAAAATACTTTCCTCTCTCATTGAATCAACTGTAAATCAAAAATCTTTACACTGGTTCACCAGGAGAAAAGTTAATCATTGTGTTTCATCTTACTCTGCTCACTGGTGAGTTTAGTATTGGTTGTTTGGGTTTGTGTGTTTTTAATGTTCATTAGAGGGCCCAGTTCATTACAACGGTCTGTGTTTTCTCTATAGGGTGTGTTTGGAATGGAAGAGAACTGAGTTCCTTTCCCTTTGTTTTGGCTCAGGGTGAAGTGAAATCTTTCTGTATTCCTGTAGCTTGTATGGTTGCTATACTTTATTTCTTTAAGGATGCTAAGATACTTACACCCAAGGAGGTGGTGCAGTCACTGTCCCTGGAGGTGTTCAAGCAAAGCCTGGCTGAGGCATTTAGTGCCATGGTCTGGTTGATTGGCCAGGGCTGGATGCTAGGTTGGACTCGATGATCTTGGAGGTCTCTTCCAACCTGGTTGATTCTATGATTCCATATCTATAGATGGGTAGTGCAGACCTACTGACTCATGGTAATTTCTTTGTGGCTTTACATTTCTTATTTAAAATATTTTGCCACCTCAATGAAACAACTGTAAATTAAAACCCTTTACACTATTTCACTAGGAGAAAAGTTGTGTTTCATCTTACTCTGCTCACTTGTAAGTTTAATATTGGTTGTTTGGGTTTGTTTGTTTTTAGTGTTCATTAGAGGAGCCAGTTCATTACAACGGTCTGTGTTTTCTCTATAGGGTGTGTTTGGAATGGAAGAGAACTGAGTTCTTTCCCTGTGTTTTGGCTCAGGGTGAAGTGAAATCTTTCTATATTCCTGGTTTTCACTTGTATGGCTGCTATACTTTATTTCTTTAAGGACACTAAGATACTTGAAGTGAGAATAATTGTGTAAGCCCAGGGAGGTGGTAGAGTTGCCATCCCTGGAAGTGTTCAAGAAAAGCCTGGCTGAGGCACTTAGTGCCATGGTCTAGTTGATTGGACATGGCTGGGTGATGGGTTGGATTGGATGAGCTTGGAGGTCTCTTCCAACCTGGTTGATTCTATGATTCTATGATACTGGCTAGCTTAAGAAAATCAAGTGTAAGTCAATATATGTCAGTAATTTACGGTATCACAGAGCACTTCAGCATCATGAGACAAATGACACTATGTTATGGTAGCATCCAAATTATTTTAATCTTTGTTGTTTGTTATGAGAAGGGATTGCTTCTAGTTTTCACTTGTTTGCTGATGTTCTCTTAACTTTTCTATTTGAGGTTGCCTTCTAAAAAGTCTTTTTAATGTATATTTTACTCTTGTTCTGTATCCTGCTGGGAGGTCTGAAAGAGATGTGTATTTTTTTTAGCATTCTTGGCTTTTTTCCTTACTTCTCCCTGTGGAGATGAGTCCTTACATAAATTACTTAAAGGATGCTGTTTTCTTCCTTTTTTAATTTATTTTTGGTTTTTAATTCCCTTTCTTCACCCACCTCACCTCACTCTGTTTCACACTGGGAGGATGAGTAGTTAATGAACTGCTAGTGAGGGGGTATCTGCCTTCACAGACATCTTTGTATAAATGTTGTGAAAAGAACAGATCATACGAACTGCAGGCAAAAAAGCCCTCAGCAGTGAAAGGCAGCATTCATCCTCCCCCGCCTGCATAGGTGCTGCTGCCCAAGGATGGAGCCCAGGTAGAGGAGGATGGCAAGGCCTGTAACAACTCTACACAACCCACCCTGTGATGAATCACAGAATGTTGGAAGGGACCTCCAGAGATGATCTAGTTTAACCCCCCTGCTAAAGAAGGATCACCTAGGGCAGGCTGCAGAGCAACACATCCAGACAGGTTTTGAAAGTATCCAAAGGAGACTCTACAATCTCACTGGGCAGCCTGTTGCAGTGCTCCAGCACCCTCACATTAAAGAAGTTTCTCTTCATGTTGAGGTGGAACCTTCTATGTTGCAGCTTATACCTGTTGTTCCTTGTGCTATCACTGGGTGCCACCAGAAGGAGACCGTCCCTTCATCTTGACACTCACCCCTCAAATATCTGTAGACATTAATAAGATCCTGTGTCATCATTCCCTTCTCAAGGCCAAACAATCCCATTTGTCTCAGTCTTTCTTCTTAGGAGACACGTTCAAGTCCCTCAGTCATCCTTGTAGCCTTCCATTGTTGGACTGTCACCAGTAGATGCCTGTCTCTCCTGAACTAAAGAGCTTATACCTTGATACAGTATTCCATGAAGCCACAGAGAGAGAAGGGTTAGCAGAACAGAAGAGACACTGGGGATGTGATGGAGGTAGGGCAGGAGATCTTCCCAAGTGAGGCTTGTTCATGGAAAGGCTGACATCAGATCAGCTTCTTTAGCCCTGTCACCTCCAAATGCCTCCACTCCTCTTGTTCCTTGGGGGGACACCAACTGTGTGGGTGTCACCTGCATCCCGCCTCCTTAGACTGCTCCAGTGGCATTTGTAGTCCATTGCCTGCTTTCATCATTTACACTAGAAATCAGTATTGGTACTGATATGCTGATTTGCTTTGCTCTTCCTCTGTGATGGTGTGTGTGGAGCTTATGTCATTAAGGTAGATGAGTTACTGGAAATTCCCTAGCAGTAGTGTCAGTTTGTCTATGGAAGACAGCAGCAGCAGTCTCTCTTGTCTGGGTTACAGATGCGTTCAGTTAAGTTTTCAGTACCACAGGTGCTCTTCCACAACATTTGCCCCTTTCTTCACCTTTTTTCCAGATAGATGGTTTGGGTAATAGCCAGATTGTGTTGGGTCTTGGTAGTTCTCAAGTACTGGGTCCCTGGTGGTTCTGAATGTTTTCTCATTGACAACCCTTTGCTGAATTTCTCTGGTGACTTTGCTCTTTTAATACTGAACAGATGTTTGTGAACAAAAAGGTATAAAGTGATAACTTGTGGGCTTCTGTTTTGCACTGTGTAACATAAAATTCTTGGTAAGGAAGGGGCAACTATTGACTGAGGAAATAAGGGTAGGATTGGGTATTATTAGCAATATAAAATGATTGGCCCTGGATGATCCAGTTTTGACTGTTCCCAGTCACTTTTTCCTCCTTCGTGGTGCCCAGAAGTCTATTTCCAGAGGATTTTCTCTATGTTTTTTCTCATCATTCAAAAGGAAGGATGAGTGGTCTGTAGTGCCCCAGATCACCCTTCTCTACTTCTCTGAGGAAGAGTGCACCATTTGCTTCTTTCTAGTCATCAAGGATCTGCCATGGTCTCCAAGGACTTTTCAAGCATTGTAGAGAAGGGTGCTACAAGGACTCTGGCCAGCTGTTCCAGTGCTTGTGCACGCAGGCAGGTGAGTCCCATGGGCACCTATGGGTTGAGTCTTCTCAGGTCCTTCCCAGTATTTAGTTCTCATTCGTGACTGGTGGTTCTTTGCTTTGAACCCTGTCTCTAAGCATGAAGGCTGTGCTGGTGAAGGCTGATGCAGAGAAGGCAATGGAGTACCTTGACCTTAGTAGTGTTCACTGTCAGTAACTCACGTCATTTGACCATCAATCCAAGTTTTCTTTGTCCAGCCTTTGCTGTTGAAGTAGTAGTAGAAGTTCTTGTTGTTGCCTTTGATACTCCAAGGCAAGACCGAACTCCAGCTTGAGCTTCAACTTTCCTGACAACTTTCAACTTTCCTTTTCTGTGTGCCTGTGTTATTTTGGTGTTCATACCTTGTGTCCCAGCCCTGCTTGCTGCTCCTCCTCCTATATACTGCCGTTTTTTCACTGGAGCTCCATCACGTGTTCCATGTCTATGGAACTGGTTTCCTGATATGTCTTGCTTTTCAAAGTATTGCACTAATCTTTCACTTTGATGTTGTATTTCAAGACATTCAAGTTTTCCTGTGCATTTTAGTTCTTCTAGAGCTACCTCCCATGGGATCCCACTGACTTCCCTGAAAAGTTTTGGTCTCTTATTATCGAGGGCCTAGGTTGATCTGGGCTGGGTCTCTGTTATTGTTCCTGACTCTCAAAACTCCATTAGTTAAAGGTTACACCAAGATTACTGCTGATTACCACATCTCCAACCTATTCTTCCCTCCACACAGGCAGTGGTTGTTTTAATTGCATCCGTTTAGGACTTCAGAACACCAGAGTGACTACAGTGGATCAGATGAAAGGCTTTTCATACCCATGCAATGGCAGGTCATAGCATATGGCTACAGAAAGCAGAAGCAAAAAGTCGAGCAGGCGACAATACTACACTGCTACATTCTGTAGTATCTGTCAGTGTACAGACTGGGCATGACATGGGCAGATACTGAACTTTAGTATTGCAAGTCGTCACTGCTCTTTGAGCTCCACAGAGATTTTCCTGATGGCCAGAGGTTATGATGTTGATTTTTGACCTGTAAAACCTTAAACTGATTTGCACCTGCCTACTGATGTTCTGAGACCACAGTAAGAGCTTAAGATTCCACAGTAACAACTTAAGATTTACTGACGTAGATGGCAGTGGCAAAGAGAACATTTGTTGTGATAGTCTCCTGATTTACTTTCACGTTAGGGAGTCCATGCAGTGTGTTTGCTTGGGAGAGCAGAAGCTGTGGTGCTGAGAACATTGGGATGTGCAAGAAATTATTTTGTTCCTTTAGCTACTGGATATTGTAGGACAGTACTGTATAACAACTTCATGGGACTATAAACCTTATGTTCTGAGAGGTACTGTGGGATTATATACTAATATCTCATTGCTTTGTTGAATAAAAAGCAGAAAGACGTCAGGAGTGACTTTCAGCAGAAAAAGCCCTCTGTGGAAGTAGCTGTGGTTTGTATTGCAGAGCACTGATTTGGGAAGCTCTTGTCCACTGCTGCTTCTCTGTGTTTGTACCAGTTCAGATATGTGCAGGGATGTGCTCTGAGTCATAACAAAAGACAAAAAAAGGATAAACCACCTTAAATTTATGGAGTTTTAGTCTAGAAATTCAGGGTATTTCAGAGATCCAAGTTAGGCTGTAGGTATAAACTGATGAAAGTGTTAAATCAGCAACATCCACAGTTCTGTGTGGTTTGCAAGTCAAAACATGGTGTGCAAACATGGAACAGAAAGCATTATTGATTTTCATTATAGCAAAGTTCAAAAATAGCAGGCAGAATAGAAGCCAATCTTGAGGCCAGACATGTTTAATATCTTTTATGAATGATCTGGAGGAGGAGATTGAGTCTACCCTCTGTAGGTTTGCAGATGAAAGCAAATAGTGTGAGAGTGTTGATCCTGCTTAAAGGTAGGAAGGCTCTGCAGAGGGATCTGGGCAGACTGGATTGATGGGCTAAAGTCAGCTGTATGAGGTTGAACAAGGCCAAGTGCCAGATCCTGCACTTGAGTCACAACAGCCCCATGCAGTGCTACAGACTTGGGGTGGAGTGGCTGGAAAACTGCCCAGCAGAAAGGGACCTGGGGGCACTGCTGGTTGACAGTTATCTGAACATGAGCCAGCAGTGTGCTCAGGTGGCCAAGAGAAGGCCAACACCATCCTGGCCTATATGAGTGTGTTAGTTTGAGCCTAGCTAGAATGTTTTGGTGAGACGAATTAGAGTACAGGCTGTGAAAAGGAAACAATGGTGATGTCTGCTGCACTCATAGGCTTGCTGAGATGTATAAGAACAAGAGCACAAACACAGATAACAGTCGCTTTCTATCTGGGCTTTGGGCTGAACTTTTCTCTCTAACCTAACCTGCTGTCTGTGTGACTAATCCATCTGCTTCCTAACCCCTCTGGCCGACCCTCCAATCTTCCTTGGGCATAAGGCGAAGTCTTTGATAAGGTAGAGGAATGGGAGAAGGTGGAAGGGTGGTTGGGAGCCCCTCCTGGGGACTCAGGTTTCTGGGAGGGCTGTTGTGTTTCTGTATTACTTTTAACTTGTCTGTTTCTGTCTGTAGCTGCATCTATTGTAAATACCTGCTTGTATGTTGTGCTAAGCGGTAAATATAAAGCTTCATTCAATTTCTAGAGCCACTGAGTCTAGTCTGAGTGATTTTTCAAAGTGTGGGAGGTGGGGAACACCCAAACCATCACAATGAGGAACAGTGTAGCCAGCAGGGAAGTGATCATTTCGCTGTACTCAGCACTGATGAGGCCACACCTCAAAAATATTTCAGTTTTGGGCCACTCACTCCAGGAAAGACATTGAGGTTCTGAAGCATGTTCAAAAGAAAGGTCAGTGAAGCTGTTGAAGAGTCTAGAGAACCAGTTTTATGAGGAGCAGCTGAAGGAACTGGATTTGTGTAGCCTGGAGAAAAGAAAGCTCAGAGAGACCTTACTGCTTTCTACAGCTACCTGAAAGTAGGTTGTGGTGAGATGGGTGTTGGTGAGAGGAAATGGCCTTCAGTTGTGCTGGGTGAGGGTTTAGATTGGATATTGGGTAAAACCTCTTTACTGCAAGAGTGGTCAGGCATTGGAACGGGCTGCCCAGGGGAGTGGTGGAGTCACACCTCTGGAGCTGTTCAGAAAATCTGTAGACATGGCACTTCAGGACACATTCAGTGGCCATGGTAGTATTAGGACAGTGGTTGAACTCTATGATGTTAAAGGGTTTTTCCAACCAAAGTGATTCTGAGTCTAAACTATTCCAGTTGGCTTCTGAATTGTATTTGTACAGAATAAACTGAAAAAAATCACAGGCTCACAGGATGTTAGGGGTTGGAAGGGACTCAAGGAGATCATCGAGTCCAACTCCCCTGCCAGAGCAAGACGATACTATCTTAACACAGATCACAGAAGACAGGCCTTGAAAGGCTCCAGAGAAGGAGACCCCACAACCTCTTTGAGGATCCTGTTCCAGTGCTCTGTGACCCTTACAGTAAAGAAGTTCCCCCTTGTGGTGAGGTGGAACCTCTTGTGCTGCAACTTACACCCATTACTCCTTGTCCTATCCTAGGGAGCAGTGAGCAGAGCCTGTCTCCCACCTTCTGGCCAGCCCTCAGATATTGATAAACATTTATCAAGTCCTCTCTCAATTTTCTCTTTTCCAGACTAAAAGTCCCAGGTCTCTCAGCCTCTCCTCATCAGCCATGCCCTCCAGTCCACTCATCATCCTCGTAGTCCTCTGCTGGACCCTCTCCAGCAGATCCCTGTCCCTCTTCAACTGGGGAGCCCAAAACTGAACACATATTCAAAATGAGGTCAGAGTAGAGGGGGAGGAGAACCTCCCTTGATCCAGAGTGAAAAGGTGACTATCACCTCTGATCTTGGAAAACAGTTCATAGCTAGGCTAATTAAACCTTGAGTTTGTTTCCTTTGTTGCAGTGTATCTTAGTTTTCATGAACAGATTTAGGCAAAATGATTTGTCTGGGACATGAAATATGCTTAATTGTTTTTTTTTTCCCTGGATAACTGTTCATGGTATTGATGGGATATAGTGTCAGTTTAAGACAGTTATTACCGTAAAATAAATATACACGTTCTTAGTATTTAATACACAAGCATTAATTTATTCATGGCTTAAAAGTATCAATAAATACTTCTAGCCTACCAAAGAGCACTCCTTGAATCATAGAATCATAGAATCAGCCAGGTTGGAAGAGACTTCCAAGATCATCCAGTTCAACCTATCACCTAGCCCTATCCAATCAACCAACCATACCCATCCTCCATACCAGGAGGATCTGCTCCATGATCTTACTGGGATTATAGAGACATACTTGCAGCTTCCCATAAATTGATATTTGAAGGTACTGTCTGCATATCTCAAGTTAAAAAGAAACAAACAGTGCTCCAAATAAGGTAACTCCAAGTCACATATGCAGAATATGAAATAGCTGGTCCACAGTGGAAAGTGTGCTGTAGACTTATTCTGGAAAGGTACTGAATGTTGAGCATCCAGCAGAGAATGTATGTACCTGCTTAGTTTTTTAAGAATAGTAGTGTGCTGGTTTGAGCCTAACTGGGATATTTTGATGAGAAGAATTAGATTATAAGATGTGAAAAAGAAGCAGTGGTGATGTCTGCTGCACTCATAGGCTTACTGAGATGTATAAGAACAAGAACATAAATATAGATAACAAAGTTGCCCTCTGGGCTCTGGGGTGCATGAACTTCTTTCTGTAACCTGACTTGTTGCCTAACTAATTCTTCTGCTCCCTGACCCCCCTGGCCGACCCTTCAAACTCACCTTGAATATAAGACAAAGTCTGGGGTAAGGTAGAGGGGTGGGAAGAAGGTGGAAGGGTGGTTGGGAACCTCTGCTGGGGACTCTGGCTTCTGGGAAGGCTGTTGAGTTTCTGTATTACATTTTACCTTGTATATTTCTGTATATAACTGTATCTGTTGTAAATATCCACTTGGATATTGTGCTAAGCTGTAAATACAAAGCTTTATTCAATTTTCAGATTGACTGAGCCTAGTCTGGGTGATATTCTTAAGTGTGTGGGGGGCAGGTAGCACCCAAACCATCACAGGAAGGAGTTGTTATTTGCTCCTGGCACCAATCTGGGGACAGAGTACAATGCAGGAACCTTAAATCTAGAAAAGCTGCTACTGTAATCTCTAGAACTCTTGAGGTGTATAAAAGTCTTGGATCTAGTTGATTTCTTAAAATTATTTTACATTTCCTCGCTGTACAAGGCAGAGTAACTGATTACATCTCAGGTAAGATGCTTGTTCTTAATTGTGTTTGAATTCTACTATTAAACCAATCCATGTTCATCGCATTCTACAACAAGAGAAGGTTTTGTGAAGAAGTGAATTTTAAATGTTCTTTATGGACTAATTTTGTCATATCAAATGGAAGAATATTGTGAAATGTGTATGAGACAGGGTTTACTACAGATTGTATACCCTGTTGTTTCTTTTTTAGTATGTTCCTGAATTCCATTCAAATGATTTCAAGAACCACATTATTTCTAAAAGGGTATTTTGTTGTTGTTAGCCAGTACTCAGTGTGAGTGCAAATTACATCAGCAAATATCACCAGAGCACATTATGCTAAAATGACTTTCTGATTAACGATTTTGCATGTATCAAGAATATATCTGGTTGGAAGAGACCTCCAGGATCATCCAGTCCAGTCTTCCAACCAGCAACCAATAGTCAATACTAAACCATGTCCCTGAGTGCAAGGTCCACATGCTGCTTGAACCTTTCCAAGGATGGTGACTCCACCACTGCCCTGGGAGACCCATTGCAATGTTTGATAACCCTTTCAGTGAAGAAACATTTCCTGATATCCAGCCTAAACTTCCTGTGGGGCAACTTGCATCCATTTCCTGTAGTCCTGCCACTTGCCACCAGGAAGAGTCATAGAATCACAGAATCAACCAGGTTGGAAGATACTTCCAAGATCATCCAGTCCAACTTAGCACCCAGCCCTATCCAATCAACCAGACCATCTAGTCTTTGCTTGAACACCTCCAGGGACGGCAACTCCACCACCTCCCTGGACATCCCATTCCAATGCAAATCACTCACTCTGGCAAGAACTTCCTCTTATCATCTAGCCCAGACGTCCACTGGCACAACTTGAGACTGTGTCCCCTTGTTCTGTTACTGGTTGCCTGGCAGAAGAGACCAACCCCACCTGGCTACAGCCTCCCTTCAGGTAGTTGTAGACAGCAATGAGGTCTGTCCTGAGCCTCCTCTTCTCCAGGCTGCACACCCCCAGCTCCCTCAGCCTCTCCTCACAGGGCTGTGCTCCAGGCCCCTCACCAGCTTTGTTGCCCTTCTCTGGACACGTTCCAGTATCTCAACATCTCTCTTGAATTGAGGAGACCAGAACTGGACACAGCACTCAAGGTGTGGCCTGACCAGTGTTGAGTACAGGGGCAGAATAACCTCCCTTGTCCTACTGGCCACACTGTTCCTGATCCAGGCCAGAATGCCATTGGCTCTCTCGTACAGAGTGTTAAGGTCTCCCCTCAGCCTCCTATTCTCCAGAGTGAGCAACTCCAGCTCCCTCAGATACTCCTTGTAGGACGCATGCTCTACGCCCTCATGTTGTAGCACCATTACATGGGTTCTGCTCACTCATTTTCAAATCAGGGAAAAACCTTTTTCTTCCAAACAGTAGGTTTTTTTTCTTTTTCATTTAAAAGCTGCATGACATAGGTCAGTAGCTGAGCCCTGACCACTTCTCTTGTTGCACTTTACATTGAGCATGTGTCCCTGAATTGCAGCTCAGTCCCCAGCTCAACTGCAGCTTGTTTTTGCCAGAGAACAAGATGACTGAGTATGTCTATGGATGCCAGATGCAATCTAATTAAAAACCTGTGTGAAAGAGTAGGTTATGGGCACTAATGCCACAAAAGGATGTAGTGTGACAGTCCTCAGGAGCTGAAAGGAGACACAAGGATAGAAATCCAGGGTGGGAACGTGTTGCCATGCCAACCAAGTAATTTCTCTAACAGTAGATAATGAATAACTGGTGAATGGGAATTTTAGGGGAAAAATATGCCTGGCAAAAACCCAAAAGGTTTACATTTTTGATACATGACCTTTGCCATACCTGCTAGGAAATCCTGCACTTGCGGTCTCTCTGGAGCTTTGTGCTGTTCTGTACGTGGTGTACAGCCCAGTCTTTAGCATACTTCATGTCTTGTTCTTCCCCTGTGCCAGGTGTCCTACTATATCTCTTCCCCTGTGGGAGACATCCTGAGGCTGTGGGAATGAAGATTGAGTGCTTGTACATGACTTATTTTTCTCTCTTACTTGGATTCCCACAGGAACCCTTAGTCCAGCACCACATAGTGTAAAGTCTTGGTGCTGGCCTTGAAGTCTCAGGGAGAGTGATTGGCATTGGAATGGGCTGCCCAGGGAGGTGGTGGAGTTGCCATGCCTGGAAGTGTTCAAGCAAAGCCTGGATGAGGCACTTAGTGCCATGGTCTAGTTGATTGGCTAGGGCTGGGTGCTGGATGATCTTGAAGGTCTCTTACAACCTGGCTGATTCTATGATTCTATACTTTCTTGATTCTACCAGACCTCGCTGTGTCCATCTGCTGACCTGGAAAGTGCTTGCTGACCATATGGTGATGGGTGCCAGTGCTGAGCCCTCAGCCACAGGCTGACCCAAGCCCTGTATGGGTTGTTGCTTGAACAGATGAGAAAACCAAATGAAGGTTTCACCAAGTCTGGCTACCCTGTGAGTGTTTCGAGTCTTGCCTTTAAATCACTGACTAATACGCTTACTTGTTTGTCTTCCTTATCTTTTCTAGCCGTGTGAAAAGTCTGAGAAGAACTTTTAACACTGACATTTCTTAACTTTTTTTAATTTCTAAATATTGATTAGCCAGGTGTCCTGGAAGTTGGACCTGTGCTACTTGCATTTGGGCTGTAGTGCTGCTAAATCTTCTGACTCTCAGAAAGAAGAGGCAGCTGCACAGTGCGACAGCTAACAACATTTTCTTCCACTTATCTGTGCTGATGCTTTCAGTGATGGCCTCTGCTTTTTCTGGAAGGGTAAGGTGTACCTTTATCAAGATGACTAAACACAAGAGTGAGATGGCTTCTCTAGACTTGCACTACCAGAAAGGCAAGACGAGCATTTGCCAGTCTTAACAAGATTTAATACTTTTTATAGTAACAATCTTACCATGAGTTCTAGTGGAAGCCAGTTCAGCCACTGGAAGGGGTTGTCCCATTCTTTTGCTCTTCCTTCTCCCTCCCATCCTTAATTTCTCAACGAGCATCCCTGTCATGGCAAGGGACACCCTACCCTAGATCAGGCTGGCCACAGCCCCATCCAGCCTGGCCTTAAACACCTCCAGGCATGGGGCCTCAACCACCTCCCTGGGCAACCCATTCCAGGCTCTCACCACTCTCGTGCTCAACAGCTTCCTCTTCACGTTCAGGCTGAACCTACCCATCTCCAGCTTTGCTTCATTCCCCCTAGTCCTGTCACTTCCTGATATCCTGAAAAGTCCTTCCCCAGCTTTTTGTAGGCTCCCTTCAGATCCTGGAAGGCCACAAGAAGGTCATCTGGGAGCCTTCTCTTCTCCAGACCGAACAGTCCCAGCTCTTCCAGTCTGTCCTCGTAGCAGAAGTGCTGCAGCCCTCTGATCAACCCAACCCAGTGGCCCTTCTCTGGACACACTCCAGCATCTCCACATCCTTCTTGTAATAGGGGCTGCAGAACTGTATGCAGTGCTCCAGGTGGAGTCTGACCAGAGTGGAGTAGAGGGGGAGAATCACATCCCTGGCCCTGCTGGCCACACTTCTGATGCAGCCCAGGCCTGGTTGGCCCTCCGGGATGCAAGTGCACACTGCTGGCTCATGTTGAGCTTGTCCAGCACCACCCCCAAGTCCCTCTCCTCAGGGCTACCAAAGCAGACTCGAAGCAGAAGGGAAATGTGTAGAGAAGGTGAAGAGTGCCAATAAGGTTTTGGATGCCTGCTACCCAAACTCATGGGTCATGCTTTTGGTCATGCCACATGGAAGAAATGTAGGTTAGGCTTTGCTGTGCAGTTTGCAGATGCTAAAAGACTGAACAAGGTAAGCATCTTGACTCTAGCAAAGGATGGCTAAGTGACATTACATGAAATAACAGAGCTGCACCACAACACAACTTTACTTGGTTAGGATGGTATGGAGGTTTTCCTGCAGCCCTCTTTTCCTGACTAAATCTACTGCAGTTTTATTTTTCTGTTTGTGTTGGTTTGTTCTGTTTTTAAAGCTATCTTTCTGAGCATGAGGGATGACAATATATCTGGTTCAGCAGTTTTTAAACATCATGGAGTTATGTCTGAAACTCATCCTTTATAGCCTGTCTTTGTAGGTTGCACTGTTTCTGGTAATGGAGTACATCAACCTTTTGAGCCACACAGTGATTCTCAGGATCAAGGCCTTTATTTATGAAGGCATTGTATCTGCATGCTAGAAATCTTGGGAGCATGTCATACACACAAGAAAAACCAGTGTGGTGGCACAGATCTGCTAAGATTTATTGCGTCATTTCCTCACATGAAACAGTAAGATTGTCCAGGCATGACTGAGCAAAAACAATGGTGGGAGAGTATCATTATTTATTTTGACTCCCTGCTGATTGCCTCTAGACACTTCCGGGAGCTGAGGCATCCTCAGCAGCAAGGTCTTTTGTTTCACATAGTTCCAAAGATAGTAATGGCAAGAAGTAAATCTTGATCTACATCTACACATTTCCTTCTTCAGTGTATTTCATAGATGAAATAGCATTCACCTGTGAATTAGTGAGATTCTGTAGTTGGGAATGGTTTCTCCTCCTGGTTTCTGTTTGCTTCTGTAAAACCTGACAGAAAAGCCCCTGAGAGGATGACTTGGAATTTTACATTGAAGAAATGTAATGACCAATCCCTTTCCTTACAGACCTGAACAAAGAGTAAGCTCTAGACAATATATTCCCTCTCTTATGAGTGTAATGAACCAACAGTTGCTGCTGTCTGCAGGAACAAGAGAGTGCAGTTGGGCTAATGCTCCAGATACAACCCATGGCTTGGGTTTATGGTCATAGGATTATTATGGGGGACTATATTACTGAGTACTACCACAGCATTAATGTAATCTGACTATGTATCCCAGGAAAGGAATTTGAAAGGAATAAGCTCCCCATTTTTGTATGAGAAACTTCATAACCTCTAAGTGATGCACCAAGCATTGTATTGTGATATTTTAACTTGGATAGATCCTGGTGCTACTGGCACAGCTTAAAAGTGAAGGATATATGCTAATAGCAGGAGATTCTTGATCAGATCAGCTTTTAATAAACAGTGATCAATATGAATCATAGAATCAAGAATAGCCTTGAACACCTCCGGGGTGGGAGCATCCATAAGCTCTCTGGGCAACCTGTTCAGTGCTTTCATCACCCTCACTATAAAGAACCTCTTCCTAACATCTAGTTTAAATCTCCCCTCTGCCAGTTTTAAACCCATCACTCCTCGTCATTACAAGCCCTTGTCAATAGTCCCTCCCCAGCCTTCCTGTAGGCCCCCTTCAGATACTGGAAAGCTACTACAAGGTTTCCTCGAAGGTGTCTCTTTTCCAAGCCTAAGAGCCCCAACTCTTTTAGCTTGTCCTCATAGAAGAGATGCTCCAGCCTTCTGAACATCTATGTGGCTCTCCTCTGGGCTTGCTCCAAGAGTTCGATGTCCTTCTTGTGTGGGGGGCTCCAAAACTGTACACAGTACTTCAAGTGAGGTCTCAGGAGAACAGAGTAAAGGGGGAGAGTCTCCTCCTTTGCCCTCCTGGCAATGCTTCTCTTGATGCAGGTTTGAGGCTAGTTGGAGTATTTTAATGAGAGAAATTAGATCATTAGTTATAATAGAATAATAATGATAGAGTCTGTACCGTTTATTGGTTTGCTGAACAGGATAAAAAGCCAAAATGTAAACAATTTGTCCCTCTTTTGCCTTTTTCACTCCTAAGCACTGGATCTATTTCCTTCCCCTTCATTCTTCTCTAAGATCTGCCACTAACAGATAACAAGTAAGCTGTGCTGGTTGTTTTGGTTTCTGTCTGGGAAGGAAGAGAGAGGGAGAAAGGCTTTGAGCTCCTTCTGGGCAGTTTCTTTGTCCAGGAGGGAGTTTGGATTTCTGTATTATTTCTAATTTGCATATACTTGTAAATACTTGTAAAGATACTGTGTATAGATGCTTGTAAATCTTGCTTTGCTCTGAATAGAGCTTCATCTTACTTCCAAGCCATCTGAGCTAGTCTAGTAAATCTCAATAGTGTGTGGGGAGAAAGTTCCTAACCCATCATAGCTGGACATTGTTACTGTTCCATACATCATAAAGGTTTTGAGTAATTTGCAGCATCCAGGGTTTGCAGGATGAGCTTCAGTGTGCATAAAACTGTTTGCACTATGCATTTCTCGTCTCAGTATTTTGTTTTATCTGTAGCACATTGGTGTGTTTCTGTAGGTATTTCTTAACATTCAGTTATCAATTTGCTGTAGGCAAAAAGTGCCTGAACGGAAGCTTTCAAAAAAACCCCCTCTCTTCCTATGAGATACAGATAAATGTATTCATTACAGGCCAGCTGCAGTTAAAGGCTAAGTGTAATTTCAAATTCAGAGCATGTCTCTTCCCAAGTAAATAATTTAGTTCACTGCTACCCACCACTTCAAGCTTGACCTTGAGGAAGTAAAATAACTTATCATTCTCATAAGCTTGGCAAGAGGGGGGTTGGAGGGGGGATGGAGTGTGGGGGTAGAGGGAGGAGGAAGGAAGAAGAGGGTTAGGCTCTGCTACACCAAGAGAAACACTCTTGTCACAAATGCCCTGAACATCGCAATCTGGTCAGATTTTAGGTGGAGAACCTTATCTGAGTTCAGTTGTCAGGGAAGAATGTATAGAGGAGAGTTTATCTGGGCTAACCAGCCTCTATGTCAGTAAAGAATTCATAGATGGAAAACAACTGCTTCCACTGCACCCTGATAAGAGCAAGGAGTCTGTGCCTTTTGCACAACACAGGTATTTGTTTTGTTGCTCTTTTCTGGGGGGATGAGATGAATGTAGTGGCCCTGGTGTCATGTTTGCTTAGTCTGAAAATAAAAACGTGTTCAAACTCTAACCATCAACCCTGAGTATTTCACTCCACTTCTCTAAATCCAAGTGCAGCTCTTGTCTTTTACTACTTCAGCCTGTCTTGGATCGAGACACAGCCACAGAATAAATATTCTGCAGATCTATTACCTGGCTCATGCCTTGGGTAACTTCAATGGCAAGGTATGCCTGACTGGAAGGCAGTGGTGAGACTGAGGGAGTACTGTGGTCTCCGAAGTTAACTATTGCTGTGTGCTAACTGCTGAACCCTCAGCCACCGGAAAAGCCTGTGAAAGATGAGTAGTGACCCTGCCCTGATGTTGCTTGGAAGCTCAGGGTAACAGAGGAAAATTACTAACCTCCACTGAAGGAAGGATCTTCCTTCATCAAGTACTTCACTTATCAAACTCTCTCTCGTGACTTTGTTATTGGGAACATGACAACCCAGATGTATTTGTTGGATGTGCATCCAAATGGCACTGGACTCAGTACATGGCATGAGATTTTGAGTGGTAATACCCACAAAGGATCTAAATTAACATCTAACAAAAACAAAGCAAAACAAAACAAAACTCCAGCGACCCAATCCTTCATTGTATGGACATGTGGTAAAACATAATGTGTGGTAAAGCAGTTTGTGATTGAAGCCTGGTCATGTGGAGTAAGGTGGCAGTGGGCTGATTTATTCAGAACCACTATAACACCCCTGGGGACCTTGATCTAATTGGAGGTGTCCCTGCTCACTGCAAGGAGTTGGACAAGATGTCCTTTGAGAGTCTCCTCCAACCCAGTGCAATCCATGAATCTGCAAATATCTTTTTAACTAACAATTGCAGGATTATTCTTTGCCAAGTTAGGTATTTAAATGTCAAGTAGCAGTGTCTGAGCTAATTACCCTTCTTCTCTAGGACAGGGAAGACAAATTATCCTGTGGCCCCCTGATTTTTCTCCACTGGGTAGAATGAAATGCATGGATGACCAGCAGAGATTAAGGTATCAAATATGCATCTGAAGCTAGAGGAGGTTAGTCCTACAGGAACACATGGTGTATGTCAGATTTGTTCAGTTGTACAGTGTTTTTTCCTATTTTTCTCTTTCCCTGCATGTTCACAGAATCACAGAGTGTATCTGGTTTGAAGAGACTGCCAAAATCATCCAGTCCAATCCTTGACCTAGCACTGAAGGGTCAACACCAAACCATGTCCCTAACTGTCAGGTCCACGTACCATTTGAACGTCCCCAGGGATGATGAGTCCACCATTGCCTTGGGCAGACCATTCCAATGTTTGATAACCCTTTCAGTGAAGAAATATTTCCTAATATCCAGCCAAAACCTCCCCTGACACAGCTTGCAACCATTTTCTCTGATATTATCACTTGTCATCAAGGGCATGAAGCTGTCCCACTCCTCCCAACCTCCCTTCAATTACTTGTGGAGAGCAATGAGGTCTTCTCTCAGCCTCCTCTTCTCTAGACTGAGCAACCCCAGCTTCCTCAGACACTCTTCATAGGCCCCTTCATGAGCCTTCTCTAGACACACACCAGCACTTCAATATCCTTCCTATGGTGAGAGGCCCAAAACTGATCTCAGTCCTCCAGGGGTGCCCTTGCAGTGCTGAGTACAGGGGAATGATCACCTCTGTGTTCCTGCTGGCTACAGTGCGTCTAATACAAGCCAGGATGCCATTGGCTTTCTTGGCTATCTGTGCACACTGCTGACTCATGTTCAGTCAGCTATCAGCCAATACTCTCAGATCCCTCTCCAAGTTGCAGCTTTCCAACCACACATCCTCAAATCTGTAGCTCGCCATGAGGTTGCTGTGACCCAAGTACAGGACCTGGCACTCAGTCTTGTTGAACTTTGTACAATTAGCCTTGACTCATCATCTAAACGGTCCAGATCCTGCTTCCCTACCTTCTAGCAGATTGACACAGCCACCCAGCTTGGTGTCATCCACAAATTTACTGAGAGTGCACTCAATCCCCTCATCCAGATCATTAGTAAAGACACTGAAGAAGACAGGCCCCAGTACTGAACTCTGGGGGGCACAACTAGTGTTGGGGTACCAGTCAGAATTAACTCCGTTCACCATCACTTTCTGAGCCTAGTCATCTACCCAGTTTTTAATCCAACACAGAGTGCCCTTATCCAAGCTTGTGCCAGGAGAATGCTGTGGGAGACAGTGTCAAAGACTTTACTAGAGTTCAGGTAGACAGTGTCCATGACCCTTCCCTCATCCCGTAGTTGGGTCACTTTATTGTAGAAGGAGATCAGCTTCATTAGGCAGGACCTTCCTTTCATAAACCCATGCTGACTGGACCTGATTGCCTGGTTGTCTTAAATGTGCCATGTGATGACACTTAGGGAAGACCTGTTCTATAACTTTCCCTGGCACTGAGATCACACTGACAGACCTGTAGTTCCTTGGATCATCCTTCCAGCCCTTCTTGTAGATGAATGTCATATTTGATAGCCTCCAATCAACTGGGACCTCCTCAGCCAGGACTGTTCACAAATAATGGTGATAGGTAATATGCACAAGCACTGCTGAGCAGTTCCAACACTGCTGCATAGGAGCCAGGGACTATCTCTGAATTCTACTCCACCGCTGTGAGTAAGAACAGACTTTTCCTAGGGCTCCAGGCTGCCTATTTATAAGTGGGGCAGAGCCATTTTGTGGCTAAATCTTTTCCAGTGTTCTGATTCTCCTAAATGAATGAATTGCCCGTAAGCATCCTTGCGAAGATTTTCCTGACCAAATTAGAACTCAAAGGTAACTAGTTTGGGTATAGTTTGTGGGCTGAGGTTTTGGAAATAAAATACCTATATATTTTATAATTCCTGCCTCATTAATTTCCCCAACTAAGTCACTGTATTCTATGCAGCATTTAAAGGAATGTGTTGCACATTTTAACTTCATAACTTGGCAATTTCTTTAAAGAAATGTCTTGTTTCCCAGGAGAGCTACTGTAATATAACCCAGTACCACCAGCACGGTTACTCTGAAATGTGCAACTAGTCTAGAAGCCATGACTGTATAGGCAGGGTCAGGGTCAGTTTTCCCACATGTACTTTGTGTTATTGCCTTGTCACTCAGTGCTACAACTTCACTCTGCGCATCTTCATAGATAGATATCTGATACAACAAATATGAGAAGAGTCTCTGAAATGCACCTTAAAAACCGTAAGTGCCACATGTTAACTGTTCTTTAATGGCCCAAGAATACCACACAGTAAATAATATGACCTTTTGTGGCAATCTCTTGATTTAATTAGCACTGGGCTTCTTACTTATGTAACTGCTATATGTCAAGTGGCAAGCTCTTTCTTATCACTGTGCTGCAGATTGTGAGGCTCCCGTTTGTGACATGGCACAGGTTGTGCTTTGGCTGCAACCTGCTTCTGCTTTTTCTTTGATTCAGAAACATTCAGTTTGGAAAAGACCCCAGGATCACCAAGTGCAACCCTTATCCCTACTTTACAAATGTCACCCTTAAACCACATCCTCAAGCACCACATCCAAATGACTTTTAAACACATCCAGGGTTGGTGACTCAACCACCTCTCTGGGCAGCCCATTCCAATGCCTGACCACTCTTGCTGGGAAAAAATGTTTCCTAATGTCCAGTCTAAACATACTGTTGCGGAGGGGGATTCTGCCTCCCACGCCGATTGTGGCAGAGGGGAGAAATTAATTGGTGCAAGATAATATGTATAAAAATATGTATTTATTAAATCAAATATTCTGAACTCTCGCCACCCTCAATCACTGTATATTAATATTAAAAAGATTCTACGTGGTCATGGAGACATTCTAGGATTAATACCACCCTATTACTTATTGATAACTAGCAAACATTCAAACTATAAACAGAGAGAGGAGCTTCCCCACAGCAAATACCACTTGGGGTCTATATACTATCTGCCCATCAGAGTGGGCTGAAACTCTTTTTGCTGTGTGGCAGAGAACAGAAATTACAGAGGCATTAAAGCATTTACTCACAGTTCTGATTAATCATCAATAACCACCCTCCGGGGCTATGTCACAGCCTATTACTAGTGTCCAAACTTCAGGGGAGCTTTGCCCATGGACTTTGAGGCTGGAATCCTCCCAGTTTTTGGGGAAAGGTGAATCTTCTCAGATGCTGGGGAGTTAACCGTCTCTGACCTTGTTCTCCTGGCAAAGGATGCAATCTTTGCCCTTGTCTCCTGGCTACTTGTGGATGCTCTGTCCGGGGACTGTTGGCAGGACCTCAGGTGCAGAGGAGTATGGTGCTGTGCAGTCTGAGCACAGTCTTATGCTCGCTGGCAGGCCGATCGGGTGCAGACAAGTGGAGTCTGTTTCCTGGTAACTCGGCAGCAGTGGCACTTACCAGGCAATGATAAGGCAGCGGGCATACACAGCTGCTCAGGAGTCTGGGCTCCGTAGGTAAAAGCAGGCCATACAGGATCTGGTCCTGATAACTCACCACAGTGGTGTGCAAGGTGTGCACGGCTGGCTGGGAGACTATGGGAGAATCTGTCTCTGTAATAACAGCAAAGCAATTAGGCATAAGCAAGAAGCTGGTGAGTCTAAACCTAATGATCAGTGAGTGTGCCTGAATGTGAGTGATCGTGAGCAGGGGGGGGCAAGCAGAGGGCCTGAGCGTGAGCAAGTGAGCAGGAGCAGGGTGAGAGCACCTTGTTTACCTGTGTGCCTCTATCAAATGTGGGCTGAGATTAATGGCCCTTTGGATGCCAGAATGACCAATCAGGTTATGGCAGTCAGCCAAACAATACCATAATAGGCAAAATCACAGGCCTGGACCTTCCCAAATATGGAAAGAGCATGTGCTAGCACTCGGCAAGCATGAGCTGGGTGTGTGGGGCTTACACAACATGTTTACAACCACCTTATATAACCTGAGCCTGGCCAGGCCCGACTTTATGGCACCAGGCCTATTGTGCCCCTTTTGTGCTTGCTTATCCATTTAATGTGTTTACCTCTGGTTTAGGCAGAAAAATATGTCCAGGCAAGGCATAAAACAAGCCTATTTTTGGCCCCACAGGCCCTCCACAACACATACCTAGTCACAACTTGAGGCGATTCCTTCTTGTTGTGAATCATAGAATCACAGAATCATAAAATCAAGCAGATTGGAAGAGACCTCCAAGCTCATCCAGTCCAACCTATCACCCAGCCCTATCCAGTCAACTAGACCATGGCACTAAGTGCCTCAGCCAGGCTTTGCTTGAACACCTTCAGGGGCGGCGACTCCACCACCTCCCTGGGCAGCTCATTCCAATGCCAATCACTCTCTCTGGCAACAACTTCCTCCTGACATCCAGCCTAGACCTCCCCTGCCACAACTTGAGACTGTTTCCCCTTGTTCTGTTGCTGGTTGCCTGACAAAGGAGACCAATCCTCACCTGGCTACAGCCTCCCTTCAGGTAGATGTAAGCAGCATGAAGTCTGCCCTGAGCCTCGTCTTCTCCAGGCTAAACACTCCCAGCTCCCTCAGCCTCTCCTCATTGGTGCTTGTTCTATCACTATTTACCTGTGAGAAGAGACCAGCACCAACCTTTCCACAACATCCTTTCAGGTAGCTGTAGAGAGCAGTGAGGTCTCCCCTCAGCCTCCTCTTTTTCAAGCTGAACAGCCCCAGCTCCCTCAGTCGCTTTTCATAAGATTTATTCTCCAGGCCCTTCACCAGCTCCATTGCCCTTTGCGCTCACTCCAGCACCTCCACATCCTTCTTGTAATGAGGTGCCCAAAACTAAATACAATACTCAATGTGTGGCCTCAACAGAGCTGAGTACAAGGGGACAATTACCTCCCTACTCCTGCTGGACACAGCATTTCTAATACAAGCCAGGATGCCAGTGACTTTCTTGGCCACCTGCGCACACTGCTTGCTCATATTGAGTTGCCTATTATACCCCCCAAGTTGTTTCCTGCCAGACAGCTTTCCAGCCACACTTCCCCAACCCTGTAGCCTTGCTTGGGGCTGTGACCCAAGTGCAGGACCTGGCATTTGGCCTTACTAAAGTTCATGCCATTGACACTGTCCCATCGATGCAATCTATGTCCCTTTGTAGAGCCTCCCTACCTTCCTGCACGTCAACACTGCCACCCAACTTGGTGTCATTTACAAACTTCCTGATGACATGTAATCATGTCATTACTTTGAATTGGAAAAAATCTCAGAGCTCACAGGATTTGAGGTTTCATATATGGAAAATGTTAGTGAGATTAGTGGGTATTTCTTGAAATAGGTGTGTTGGTTTTGGCAAATATGTTGTTAGTGAAGCCAGTAATGCTAGCAAAGATCATTTGCTCTGCAGCTAAATGCTGCTAGATTGTTTGTCTTTATTTCATTATTCTTAATTGGAACTTTATTAAACTTGGGATCTGCAGAGATCTTTGGTATTCTCTTAATTGAAAAATACTACTACTTTCTCTGACCTGCTTATTGTGCCTGCCATTCATCAGGAATCATTTGGATGTAATGCATCTTAAATTAAGGCTTGTGATTGACTTTCCACTTCTATTCAGCTGGGTTTTTTTAACTTGTTCACCTTCTGGAGCACAGAAATGAGGATGCTTAGTGCCTGTCTCTGTTGTCCACCTTTTCTTCCACTCATTTTTTTTGTTAACACTGTTGCCCCATCTGCTTTGGGTCCATTTAGTTTAATGAGCATCTTGTCCACATCTGTGGAGCTTCACCCCTGTGGCATTTTCATGTGGAGAGTTTCTGGAAAGAAAGACTGGCAGGGTATGCAGTACACATCTTTTGCATCCTTTCAGGAACAGAACTGGAGTTCATGAAGGCAAAGAGTTCCCTCAGCTACAGGTTTTCTGTTTCCCATAGTGTTGAGGCCTGGCTGGTGGGTTTCTACAGCAGTGGGAAATTTAGTAAACCTTGAACTCAGATCGTGTCTTGTCCAAGAACAAGAGAGCTTTTAGCATTACTTAAAGCAATTGAGTGCCATCTTCCAAGTGAAAACAGAGCATCAAGCAGTCATCGGTCACAGTGGAATAACAAGTGTGACCTGGTGCCACTTTCACTGATGGCCATTTACAATGAGTGCTGATTGGATGAAGAGCTTTGCACAAATTGAAGTGTGTGATCATGTACATTAAACATCTGGGAAAATGTTTTAGGGACAGTGGCACAGCAGAGTTGTCCATGCATGGTGCTGTGTCTAGTTTTGGGCTCTTCAATTCGAGAGAGATGTTGAGGTGCTGGAGCGTGTCCAGAGAAGGGCGACAAAGCTGGTGAGGGGCTTGGAGCACAGCCCTGTGAGGAGAGGCTGAGGGAGCTGGGGGTGTGCAGCCTGGAGAAGAGGAGGCTCAGGGCAGACCTCATTGCTGTCTACAACTGCCTGAAGGGAGATTATAGCCAAGTGGGGTTGGTCTCTTCTGGCAGACAACCAGCAACAGAACAAGGGGACACAGTCTCAAGTTGGGGCAGGGGAGGTCTAGGCTGGATGTTAGAAGGAAGTTTTTGCCAGAGAGAGTGATTGGAATTGGAATGGGCTGCCCAGGGAGGTGGTGAAGTCACCATCCCTGGAGGTGTTGAAGCAAAGCCTGGCTGAGGCACTTAGTGCCATGATCTGGTTGATTGCCTAGGGCTGGGTGCTAGGTTGGGCTGGATGATCTTGAACGTCTTTTCCAACCTGGTTGATTCTATGATTCTCTCAGTGCCCCTTTTTGCATTGCCCACACAACTCCACTTGATTTCATCATCACTGTCCCATGGTGATAAGCTAGTACTGCTGCCAGCACATGGCATCCTCCCATCTTGTTTTCTTAGTTGCTCATGGTTGACCCTGAGCTCCTTCCCCATCACAAACAGAACTGCTTCTTGAGGAATAAATATAACATAATACTGGTATATGCATTTCTTGGCTCAAGGAATGAATGTAGCATAAAAATGAAACACTTTTTGTGAGGAAGTGCTTATTTTCCTGGTGCTACTGTACGAGTACCTATGGCAGCCTGAGGGAGGAGGCAAATTGGGGGCAGGAGAGGGATTGAGATTGCCAGCTCCACTAACACCAGGGTTTAATGCCAGCTTACATTGACTTTGTAATGGTGGTGTAGTGCAAATACTACTCTCAGTTGCAAAGACCAAGGTGCCAAGTTAATTCTTTAGTTGTGGTGCTGCCAGTTGTACTTGTGGCTAGGCCACTCATTATATGAAGATTTTCACCCTGAAAGCCTCTTCTCAAGTTATGTGATTTTATAGTTTGCATAAACCCACATTTCTTTGCTTTCTAAAAGAGGACATTTGGAAGGGAATAAGATCAAGCATAAAAAGACTGAAAGAAAGACATGAGAAAGAATAGAGACAGCTTAGCTTTTAGTATGGAAACAGATGTTTTTAATTGTGACTGAATTTAGCATTACTTCTGAGCAACCATCACAGATTTTTGGGGGGTCCATGGATGCTGACTTTTGAGTCAGCAATTCAAAAATAGATCCTAAGTTGTTCCTCACAGTCTGGGCAGCCTGAATGATTGATTGTTTGTTTATTTATTTTCATTTTACAGTTATATCAGAAAAAAAGCTTTTATAGAAAATAATTGTGCTATTCTTTATCTAAGAAACTCCTCTTAAAACCTTTTCACTGGCAGATGGAATTCCTACGAGTTAAGTGCCAGCAGCCTTAGCTTTGGATTTCTTCACATCCTCTTTCAGTGTGTTTTTCATCCATTTCATTTTATATAACCATAGAATTGTCAGGGCTGCAAGGGACCCCAAGGATCATGTAGTTCCAACCCCTCTGCCATGGTCAAGAACACCGCATGCTAGATCAGGTTGCTCAGAGCTTCATCCAGCTGGGCCTTAATGACGTCCAGGGATGGGGCTTCCACCACCTCCCTGGGCAACCTGTTCCAGGGTCTCACCACCCTCATGGTGAAGAACTTCTTCCTAACATACAATCATAATCTACCCACTTCTAGTTTTGCTCCATTCCCCCTAGTACTATCACTACTTGGCAGCCTAACCAACCTTTCTCTAGGTCCTCTTCAGATATGGGAAGGCCACAATAAGGTCTCCTCAGAACCTTCTCCTCTCCAGACTGAACAGCCCCAGCACTCTCAGTCTGTCTCAACAGGAGAGAAGCTCCATCCCTCTGATCATATTCATGGCCCTTCTCTCAAAATGTTGCAGCATGTCTGTATCTTTCTTGTAATAGGGGCTCCAGAACTGGGCACAGTATTCTAGGTGGGGTCTCACCGGAGTGGAGTATTATGTCATTTGATTCCCACTTTAGAATTTGCCTGTGCTTCTTTGGACTTAATGGTAGGCTTCAAAAGTCTTATTATCAAGTACTTGGTGAAAGAAAATAGTATCTCTATTTAAGCCAGTGGGGAAAACTTCTGATGGGTTTTGTGTTTAAAGGTTATTGACAGTATGAAATACTGTCAGATTAAGGAACCTTTTCAATGATGTATTTAATTTGAGAGGAGTCAAAATGTCATTGTTAATTATGAAAAAAATCTGATTTTCAAGCTTGGATCCCTCACTCTCCCTGAGACCAGTGGCTTAAACCTTGGCAGAGGTGATTTTCATTGATATGAAATAAGAAAACTGAATACCATGCACTTGGCTGTGTGGGCATGTTCTGAATGAAATCTTGGAAACTGAGATCCTGTTTGTTTTGTGTAGGTGTTAAAGATCTCTCTGCTATGCTATATGCTATTGAGAAGTTGCTTAATACTTAGAATAGAATCATAGAATCAGTCAGGGTTGCAAGAGACCACAAGGATCATCTAGTTCCAACCTGTCTACCATGGGCAGGGACACCCTACCCTAGATCAGGCTGGCCACAGCCCCATCCAGCCTGGCCTTAAACACCTCTAGGGATGGGGCCTCAATCACCTCCCTGGGCAACCCATTCCAGGCTCTCACCACTCTCATGCTCAACAACTTCCTTCTCACATTCAGCCTGAATCTCCCCATCTCCAGCTTTGCTCCATTCCCCCTAGTCCTCTCACTCCCTGATATCCTGAAAAGTCCCTCCCCAGCTTTTTTGTAGGCCCCCTTCAGATCCTGGAAGGCCACAAGAAGGTCACCAGGGAGCCTCTGCTTCTCCAGACTCAACAGCCCCAACTCTTTCAGTCTGTCCTCACAGCAGATCTGCTCCAGCCCTCTGAGCATCCTCATGGCCCTTCTCTGGACAAGCTCCAGCATCTCCACATCCCTCTTGTAATGTGGGCTCCAGAACTGGATGCAGTACTCCAGGTGGGGTCTCAGCAGAGTGGAGTAGAGGAGGAGAATCACCTCCCTTGCCCTGCTGGCCACACTTCTCCTGATGCATCCTAGGATCTGGTTGTCTTTCTGGGCTGCAAGTGCACACTGCTGGCTCATGTTGAGCTTCTCATCCACCACCACCCCCAAGTCACTCTCCTGAGGGCTGCTCTCCAGCCAGTCACTGCCCAGCCTGGATTTGTGCTTGGAATTGCCCCAACCCAGATGCAGGACCTTGCACTTGTTCTTGTTGAACCTCAGGTAGTTGGCTTTTGCCCACTTCTCCAGCCTGTTTGAGTCCCTCCCTTTCTACCCTTTGAGATGGCTACATTGCAGCCAGTGTCTGTGTACATAGTTGCAAAGTGTTTTGGGGTCCTTCAAAGGGAAAGGTTCTCCATGTGAGAGAGTGTGTTGTACACATTGATTTTGCTCATCACTATAGTGTCTCACACCGTTTGTTGTTGCTTAGTGCATGATCATTAATGCATTTGGCACTCTTAAGAAGTAGCCAGCTATTTAATATTATGAACTGGCACAAGTTAAGTTCAATCCGAACTTTTACAATGATAAGAAAAAGAAGCTAACTGTGAATTCCTCTGTAGCCTTCAGAAAGTGTAGCAGTGTTTGCTTGGTGCCTTCTGAAGTCAGGGCTCAGTCCCTTGCTGGGAGCCGTGATTTACCTCAGTTACTGGTGGAAGCTGAAAAACATTCAAGACCTTACAAAATAAAATCTGCACAACATCAGTCAAGTATGCACCTTGTATGGAAGTGCAGCAGTGTACCTTTTTCTGTAGCATTTGTGGCTCCTAGTTCTTTGGAATCCCTCAAAGTCAAATGTAATGCCATTTATAATAATCCGATTGGGGTGAGTTAGTCCATGATTTGTACTAATACCCAAAGAAAAGCATAATAATAGGTTAATATGAAGGTAATGTGTGGAGCTAAAGACAGCTTGGCCTGAAGATATTTCCATGGCAACAGAAAGGTCCCTACAGATGTCTTCCTCCTAAACTTGATGCTGTTTATTAAAGGCTGTCTGTAGTACAATCTGTAATTATCATTAGGTAGAGAAAGGTTGTGAACGTGGGTGGACTGCACGGCTGATGCTCCCAGGCTGATCTGTTTAGCACAGCTTTGAATTACAGTTACAAAAGAATATTAACAACCTGAGATCATTTAGCAGTTTCTCTCTTCAGGTAAGATGAGATTTAATTTGAGACTGTTGACTCAAGATTGAAATGTCTGAACGGCAGGATGGGGGGATAGGGAGAAATGTTGTCAAACTCTTTTGACATGATGACTACTAAAGATGAATGAACCTAAAAAGAATACTGGACAAGTTAAAAAAATGAAGGGCTACAGATAGTAAGGGAGGTGATGGACAAGAAAATAAAGGTTTGTAAATAGCAAAAAGCTTCTGTAATTAGAGAGAGACAAAGGAAACTATAGGAGTGTTATCTAAAGAAGCTGAGAAAATGGATGACTGAAGCCAAAATGTGGATTGACCTTTCATGCTTCTTGTCTTTCTGAAGAAGGTTAATTGAGATCAGCTGCTTAGCACAGTTGAAGTTAGCAGCAAGGTGGTAGGATTGTAGGGCAGAAGAAGGAAATAATGGGTTGAAGAGTGCTTTCATGAGTTAGGTGTGTTTAGTTTTGTAAGCTTCGAGTGAAGTTCATTTTGGTCTACCCAAGCAATTAACAGAAGCAGTTTTAAATCCATGAGCAATTACCCTGTAAAAATTGTAAAGCACAGGTGAGATACCATAAAAGCATGCATAAAGAGTGTGTTCTTAAACAGAGAGAGAAAATCCTGAAATTGCAGACCAATCCAATTGCAAACCAATCCAATTGCAGCCACATTTGGTACCATGAAAGATGTTCAAATGTGTAACTCCTGAAAAGCAAATCATAGAGTTGTTTTGATTGGAGAAGATCTCTCAAGTCCAACCATCGACATAACACCACCATGGCCATTAAACTATATCCTGGAGTGCCATGTCTGTATGGTTTTGAAACACTTTCAAGTTTGGTGACTCCAGCAGAGAATCACAGAACTACAGAGTCACAGAATGTTACAGATTGGAAGGGACTTCCAGAGATCATCGAGTCCAACATCCCTGCCCTTAGAATCACCTAAAATAGTCCACACAGGAATGCATCCAGGTGGGTTTTGAAAGTCTCTAGAGAAGGAAACTCCACAACCTCTCTTGGCAGCTTGTTCCAGTGCTGTGTCACCCTCATTGTAAAGAAGTTTCTTCACGAGTTGAGGTGAAACCTTCTTTGTTCAAGTTTGCACCCATTGCTCCTTGTCATTGCTGTGCACCACCAGAAAGAGCTTGCCCCATCCCCTTGACACCCATCCATCAGATATTTATAGACATTGATGAGATCCCCTCTCAGTCTTCTCTTAAGACTAAACAGCCCCATGTCTATCATCTCATAGGGTAAATGCTCAAGTCCCCTTGTGGCTCTCCTTTGGACTCTAGATTAGCAGATCTCTTTCTCTTGAGCTGGGGAGCCAAAAACTGGACACAGTATTCCAGGTGTAGTTTCACCAGGGCAGAGTAGAGAGTGAGAAGAACCTCCTGCTCGACACACTCTTCTTGTTGCACCCTAGATGCTCTCCTCCTTGGACAGCCTGTTTCAGTGCATGACCACTCTTTCAGGAAAGAAATTTTTCCTAATATCCAATCTAAACCTCTCCTGGCACAACTTAAAGCCATTTCCTCATGTCCTATTACCTGATACTAGAGAGAGGAAACCAACACCCACCTCACTACCACCTCCTTTCAGGAAGTTGTAGAGAGCAATGAGGTCTCTCATCCACTGCCTCTTCTTTAGCTGTTCCTAAGATTTGTTCTCTAGACCTTTCACCAGCCTCATTGGCCTTCTTTGGACACACTCCAACAACTCAATGTCCTTCCTGTAGTAAGGGATCCAAAACTGAACACAATATTTGAGGTGCAGCCTCACTAGCATCAAGTACAGGGGCCCTTCTGCTGTTGGCCACATTATTCCTGATACAGGCCAGGATGCTGTCTATGTTTCTGGCCACCTGAGCACACTGATGACTTCTATTCAGCCAACTGTCAGCCAGCACCTCCAGGTCATTCTCTGCTGGGCAGTTTTCCAGCCACTGTCCCTTGTGCCTGTAGTGTTGCATGGAGTTGTTGTGACTCAAGTGCAGGACATGGGGCTTGCCCTTGTTAAATCTCATACAGCTGAGCTTGGCTCATTGATGCAGCCTGTCCACATCCTTTTGCAGAGAGCCTTTCTAACTTCCAACTTCTACCCATTTCATGTCATCTACAAATTCACTGAGGGAGCGCTCAATCCCCTCCTCCAGATCATTCGTAAAGACTGAACCCAATACTGAGCCTTGGGGAGCAACACTTGTGACGTAACTCCATTCACCACTACACTTGAACCCAGCCGCCCAGTTAGTTCTTAATCCAATGAAGTGTCCAAACATCCAAGCCATAAGCAGCCAGTTTTTCCAGGAGGATGCTGTGGGAGATGGTGTCAAATGCCTCACTAAAGGCCAGGTAAACAACATCCTCTCCCTTTCTCTCATATGCTAAGCAGGTCACCTTTTCATAGGATGGAGATCAAGTTTGTCAAGTGAAGAACGTGAAAGTGTTCAAGTCCGTGGGATCTGATGGGATACACCCACAGGTGCTGAGAGAACTGGCGGATGACGTTGCTAAACCCCTGTCTATTCTGTTCCAAAAGTCCTGGCAGTCTGGTGCAATCCCCACTGACTGGAAATAGGGGGAAACATAACTCCCATTTTCAAACAGGGTAAGAAAAAGGAGCTGGGTAACTCCAGGCCAGTCAGTCTCTCCTCTGTGCCCAGTAAGATCATGGAGCAGATCCTCCTGGAGGCACTACTGAGGCAGGAGAAGAGTGAAGAAGTGATTGGGTACAATCTGCATGGCTTCACCATGGACAAATCTTGCCTGACAAACCTGGTGGCCTTCTATGAACAGGTCACAACATGAATAGATGAGGGGCAAGCAACTGATGTCATTTACCTGGAGGTGAGCAAGGCCTTTGACACTGTCCCACACCACATCCTGGTCTCCAAGCTGGTGACACATGGGTTTGATGGGTGGACCACCAGGTGGATAAAGAACTGGCTTGATGGCCACACCCAAAGAGTGGCTGTCAATGGCTCCATGTCCAAGTGGAGACCAGTGACAAGCGGAGTCCCTGAGAGATCAGTCGTGGAACCAGTCTTGTTCAACATCTTTGTCAGTGGAGACATTCAGAGTGGAGGTGAGGAGGAAGTTGTTGAGCATGAGAGTGGTGAGAGCCTGGAATGGGTTCCCCAGGGAGGTGGTTGAGGCCCCGTCCCTGGAGGTGTTTAAGGTCAGGCTGGATGAGGCTGTGTCCGGGCTGCTCTAGGGTAGGGTGTCCCTGTCCATGGCAGGGGGGTTGGAACTAGATGATCCTTGTGGTCCCTTCCAACCCTGACTGATTCTGTGATTCCAAATAGGACCTACCCCTTGTGAATTCATGCTGACTGAGCTTGATCACCTGTTCGCCCTGCACATGCTGCATAATGGCACTGAAGGTGATCTGTTCAGTGACCTTCCCTGGCACTAAGGTCTGTAGTTCCTCAAGTCCTCCATCTGGACCTTCTCAGAGATGGGTTTCCACACTTGCGATGGCAGTTTAAAGAGAGTTTTATAATAGAGATCATACCTAGGTTTAATGTCTCCTGGTTACAGTACTGAGTACAAACCTAAATGTAATGACGGAACATAGAGCTTGTGAAGTCTTTGTTCACTGAAGCTGAACCAGGATGGTGGAACAGTTTGTGTGATCCCTCTTGACTTAAGTAAGGCTTTGGTTAAAGTCATACATGTCACCTCAGAAACAATAGAGATTTATAGTGTAAGGTGACCACTATGTGGATGACTGCAGAGTGTATGCTGATGTTAGGCTGTCTGCCAGAATCATAGAATCATAGAATGGTCTAGATTGGAAGGGACCTCAAGGATCATCCATCTCCAACCCCTTGCCATAGGCAGGGACACCTCCAACTAGAGCAGGTTGCTCATGGCCTCATACAGCCTGGCCTTAAACACCTCCAAGGAGGAAGCACCAATAACCTCCCTGGGCAACCCATTCCAGTGTCTCACCATCCTCACTGTCAAGAACTTCCTCCTACCTCCAGTCTAAATCTCCCCTCTTCCAGTTTAAAACCATTACCTCTCGTCCTGTCACTACAAGACCTTGTCAATAGTCCCTCTCCAGCCTTTCTGTGGGTCCCCTTCAGATACTGGAAGGCCACTATAAGGTCTCTTCAAAACTTTCTCTTCTGTAGGCTGAAGAGCCCCAACTCTCTCAGCCTGTCCTCATAGCAGAGCTGCTGCAGCCCTCTGATCATCTTTGTGGCCCTCCTCTGGACTCGCTCCAACAGTTCCATGTCCCTCATGTGTTGGGGGCTCCAGAACTGTAAACAATACTCCAGATGGGGTCTGATGAGAGCAGAGCAAAGGAGGAGAGTCCCTTCCCTTGCCCTGCTGGCCACACTTCTCTTGATGCAGCCCAGCACTCGGTTGGCTGTCTGGGCTGCATGTGCACACTGCAGGCTCATGTTGAGCTTTTATCACCCCAGACCCCCAGGGCCTTTTCCTCAGAGCTGCTCTCCAGCCGTTCACCACCCAACCTGTATCTGTGCTAGGGATTGCACTGACCCAGGTGCAGGACCTTACACTTGGCCTTGTTGAATGTCATGAGGTTGGCCTGGGCTCACCTCTCCAGCCTGTCCAGGTCTTTCTGGAAGGATCCCTGCAACTTGTTCCAGTTTTTCATAGAGAGGGTTTTTTTTCTCCTTTGTTTAAATAGAATTTTCTGTATTTCATTTAATGTATTTTCTGTATTTTATTTAATGTCTGCTGCTTTGTTCACAGGGCAGTATTGAGAAGGATCTGGCTGCATCTTCTCAACTGCCTCCCATCAAGTGTTTATTATAAACAGTGATAAGATCCCCTCTGAGCTCTCTCTCTGTGTGGTTTAGCAAATCTTGTAAACTTCAAGTAGGACTGCAGGTGCTTTAGAAGATCAAATTAAAGTCAGTAAACTGGAGGTGAGATCCAGAATCAATAAGATGAAGATGAGTACAGAAAAAAAACCGACAAAGTAGTTTTAGAATGGAAAATCAAGTTCATAAATGCATAGCATGAAATAACTGAATAGAAGAATATTAACGGGCAAACATTTGCTTAGTCTAGAAAGGAGGAAAAAAAGGTAGTGTTCAAAGTTTTTAATAGATTATTTATAGGCAACACAATAAACATTTGAGCACCTCTCCTATGAGGACAAACTGAGAGAGTTGGGGCTGTGCAGTCTGGAGAAGAGGAGGCTTCCAGGTGACCTTCTTGTGGTCTTCCAGCATCTGAAAGGGGGCCTACAAAAAAGCTGTGGAGGGACTTTTTAGGCTATCAGGGAGTGACAGGACTGGGGGGAATGGGGCAAAACTGGAGGTGGGGAGATTCAGGCTGGATGTGAGGAGGAAGTTCTTGAGCATGAGAGTGGTAAGAGCCTGGCATGGGTTGCCCAGGGAGGTGGTTGAGGCCCCATGCCTGCAGGTGTTTAAGGCCAGGCTGAATGGGGCTCTAGTCAGGCTGCTCTGGGGTAGGGTGCCCCTGCCCATGGCAGGGATGTTGGAACTGGATGATCCTTGTGGTTCCTTCCAACCCTGACTGATTCCATGATTCTCTGTTCCCTGAGACTATGATGAGAAGGTTCAGTTTTCCAAGGGAAAAGCCTGTAACATTAATGATAACAAAATGTCGTAACAGTCAGCCTACCGAGATTGTAGAACTCTAATTCTTAAAGTTTTAACAATAAACCAGCCAAACCTTTTAGAACCTCCCTGTTTGTTTTTTTTTGTCTTCAAGACAACATAATTAATCAGTTTCTACCTTAATGTCATGTGCAGCCTTACATGTCTGTATAGCTGTGATCTTCCACAAAGGGCTTTTTCTTTGTCGCAGGGGATGGTGCATCCTTTGAATACGGTTTAGGACGTAGTCTGTCATCATTACTGTAGAACATGTTTCTTTAATGTTTTGCCTGGTTTTCATTAAGAACCGAAGGAAATGTGGAAACCTCAATCAGCTGGCAGAAGTAGGGGGATCCTGTAACTCCCTGTGGTGTGCGCACAACTGATTAGGGACCGACTCTGTCATTACTAGAGGAAGAAATTTAGCAGCAGTCCATTTTGTAGTGTTGATAAATTATGTCCTTACGAGTTTTGCTCACTTGTTTGCCTGGAACTGACATTTTAAATTGTAGCTCAGTCAGAAGATGTTAGTTGATATTCATGGTAAGGTTCACGTCTGCATTCTGAATGTAGTGATTTTGGCAGCTAAGTAAATAGGGAGTAAGAGGGGAGGAGAAATGTAGCAAATAGATTTGTGAAATAATTTTTTGATAATATCTTGCATGAATAATATGGTGCAGAGCTCCTCTGTTAATGTTGGAAGGGAGGCATTTTGTGTATGACTGTGTGGTACACGATCACAGCTGAGACAGGAAAGAGAATACACTGGCCCAGGCATATTAAAAAATGGAGGGATGCCTCTGTGCACTTCAAGACAAGAGCAAACCAACCTTATTGCTAGCCTGTCTCTGCAGAGCTTTGCCAATCTCTAATCAATGTCTGAATCCTGACAAAAAGTTAAAAGCAGTGTTGAATACATTCGTAGGATGTTCTCTAAATACTAATAACTCCCCCCAAACACACAAAAAACCAGGGCAGAATCTGCATACAGTTGAGCAAATATTTTTACATTCCATGTTTGTTTATTTTTTTGCTGAAGATGTTAGCATCTTCTGGAGAAGATCTTCTTACTGTTTGTCAAGTTGATCCCTAATTATGTCATGGACATACATTTTTTTTCTTTCTTTTAAATTTCTCATGTTGTTGTTGTAGCCTTGCAACTATTTTGTGCTTACCTACTGATTGCAATAGCTACAGGGAGATTCTGGAGGAATCCATTTGATTGGGATGAGATTTAACAAAGCCAAGTGCAAGGTTCTGCACTTGGGCCACAACAACCCCAAGCAGTGCTACAGGCTGTGGACAGAGTGGCTGAGAGCAGCCAGGAAGAAAGGTAGATAGTAGCTGAACACGAGCCAGCAGTGTGCCCAGGTAGACAGGAGAGCCAATGGCATCCTGGCCTGGAACAGGAAGAGTGTGGCCAGTAGGACGAGGGAGGTTATTCTGCCCCTGTACTCAGCACTGGTCAGGCCACAGCTTGAGTGCTGTGTCCAGTTCTGGGCTCCTCAATTCAAGAAAGATGTTTAGATACTGGAAGGTGTCCAGAGAAGGGCAAGGAAGCTGGTGAGGGACCTGGAGCACAGCCCTGTGAGGAGAGGCTGAGGGAGCTGGGGGTGTGCAGCCTGCAGAAGAGGAGGCTCAGGGCAGACCTCATTGCTGTCTACAACTACCTGAAGGGAGGCTGTAGCCAGGTGGGGTTGGTCTCTTCTGCCAGGCACCCAGCGGCAAAACAAGGGGACACAGTCTCAAGTTGTGCCAGGGCAGGTATAAGCTGGATGTTAGGAGGAAGTTCTTGGCAGAAGGAGTGATTGGCATTGGAATGGGCTGCCCAGGGAAGTGATGGAGTCACCGTGCCTGGAGGTGTTCAAGGAAAGCCTGGCTGAGGCACTTAGTGCCATGGTCTAGTTGATTGGATAGGGCTGGTTCCTAGGTTGGACTGGATGATTTTGGAGGTCTCTTCCAACCTGGTTAATTCTCTAATTCTATGATTCAACCAATGTGGTGACTGCTTTAAAAAAAAAAGAAACAAAAAAAATTCTTCCAAGTGCAGTGTCCTGCCCTTGTTTTGCCTTCCCTCTACACTGGCTATGCATCCCAGGCTTACAGAGAGGCTGCTCAGCATTTTCTTCTTCACTGGACATTTAGAAATAACTGCTTGGCTTCAAGTGTTACAAAGAAAGTGAGCTTCATACACTTGCTTTTAAAAGCTCTGATAGTTTGAAAGTCTAGCCTGATTTTAAGATACTGTCCTATAGCAGTCAGTGTAATAGTTTCTGAACAGAGTGTCAAGCTGCAAGACAATGGTTATCTGAAAGAACTGTATTTATTTCTCCTGGAAAGTACTAGTGAAAAGGACTCTGAAAGGAAAATACAGGCTCAGTCTGCAAAGAAGCAGAGGTGTGAAAGTACCTGAACTGTGATTGGTGCTTTGGGAAAATTGCCATTTTTTAAAGAGATATGTGGAGATAACACATCTGCAGGCTTTGCCATACTCAGTGAATCTGAATTCCCAATCTAGACTTTGCAAGGATCGGGAGCAAAGTTCATACACATCCATTTGTAACTGTACTAAGAGAAAAAATCAGTTTCACATTAGGAAAGAAACCCCCAAATTGGCTAATGGAAGGGGTTATGAAAATGTGGAACCAATAAGGTTCTCTTACAAAGACCTTGTACAAGCTTGCTATGCTGTCAGGGAAGAAAAAAAAGAGGGGAAGCACAAGAAGAGTGGGCAGAGGACAATGGGATGAGATTTAATAAGGCCAAGTACAGGGTCCTGCACTTCGGCCACAACAACCCCAAGCAGCACCACAGGTGGAGACAGAGTGGCTGAGAGCAGCCAGGAAGAAAGGGACCTGGGGATGCTTGTAGACAGTAGCTAAACATGAGGCAGCAGTGTGCCCAGGTAGCCAAGAGAGCCAATGGCATCCTGGCCTGAATTAGAAACAGTGTGGCCAGCAGGACAAGGGAGGTTCTTCTACCCCTGTACTAAGCACTGGTCAGGCCACACCTTGACTGCTGTGTCCGGTTCTGGGCTCCTCAATTCAAGAGAGATGTTGAGGTACTGGAAGGTGTCCAGAGAAGGGCAACAAAGCTGTTGAGGGGCCTGGAGCACAGCCCTGTGAGGCTGAGGGAGCTGGGGGTGTGCAACCTTGAGAAGTGGAGGCTCAGGGCAGACCTAATTGCTGTCTACAACTACCTGAAGGGAGTCTGTAGCGAGGTGGGGTTGGTCTCTTCTGCCAGGCACCCAGCAACAGAACGAGGGGACACAGTCTCAAGTTGTGGCAGGGGGGGGCTAAGCTTGATGTTATGAGGAAGTTGTTGGCAGAGAGAGTGATTGGCATTGGAATGGGCTGCCCAGGGAGGTGGTGGAGTCACTGTCCCTGGAGGTGTTGAAGCAAAGCCTGGGTGATGCACTTAATGCCATGGTCTGGTTGATTGGCTAGGGCTGGTTGCTAGGTTGGACTGGATGATCTTGGAGGTCTCTTCCAACCTGGTTGATTCTATGATTCTGTATAAATCATGCTGAAAGAAGCAGTCTGAGGAGCACACATTTTAACACCACTTTCTCTTTGAAAGCAGCTCTGCTTGGTACTGTATATGAAAAAGATGTCTGAGGCTTTTTTGTTTGTTTACTTGCTTACTTGTGGGTTTTTTTGAAACTTTCCTGCAGTCTTGAGCATACTGTTACAGGGACACTTTCTGTTCTTTTTCTGTACAGCACTTTGACATGGAAAGATAGTGAGAAACTGTACAAGAAGCATAGTGCGCAGAAGTTTGCCTTTACAGACAAGCTTTTGGAATCTTGATGAATAGACTTGTTTGGATCAACTCGCCGGGGCTCCAAGCATGTCTGAAGATGTTTGCTGCTGAATCTTCAGTGTATACATCGTATACTTTCTGACTTAAATACGGAAATTTATGAACTTCGTCCCCTGACTAAGACTGTGGATAGAACACTTGATTATGCATGAAAAAGGTCCTCCTATTTCTTTTCCCTAGTTTTCCATTCCAGACTAATAGCTCTTTTTCCTATCTGTGACTGGAGCTGAGATGAGAATAAACCCCTGTTGCCCACAGAGTGTTGGTAGTGATTAAAAACAGCTCCTAATTTAAAAAAACCTGGCTTCTCCTTGGCAGAGACGTTCTGGTATCAAATTTAATCTCCCTCCTGCTGTTGCAGTGGTTGGGCTAGCATGTCTGGGAAGAAAGTCAAAGTAAGTTTTGGAATATGTTACATAACAGCATAAATCAGTGATTCTGGAAGAGAAGATAGTTTCAGGGGCAGGGGATTGGGAGCTGCTGAGAAGAAGATGCTTTTGTTATGGTTTGCTTAACTATGGAGTGCAAAGTACAGTGTGGAAAGGCTGTGCCCCATGATCTCTGTGGGTGGCAGGAGACAATGTTTAGTGTGTGGGCATGGCCTTTAAGGACATCATCTTTAGAATGCTATCTGATTTAAAACTAAAAATATGTCTACATGCAGCCCTCTAAGATACCTTGAAATACTGTGCCCTCAAGTCTACTGTAAGAGCCACATGGTGAAGCCACAAGAGGCCTGGAGCACAGCCTTCTGAGGAGAGGCTGAGGGAGCTGGGGGTGTGCAGCCTGCAGAAGAGGAGGCCCAGGGCAGACCTCATTGCTGTCTACAACTACCTGAAGGGAGGTTGCAGCCAGGTGGGGTTGGTCTCTTCTGCCAGGCAACCAGCAACAGAAGAAGGGGACATAGTCTCAAGTTGTGGCAGGGGAGGTCTAGGCTGGATGTTAGGAGGAAGTTGTTGGCAGGGAGAGTGATTGGCATTGGAATGGGCTGCCCAGGGAGGTGGTGGAGTCGCTGTCTCTGGAGGTGTTGAAGCAAAGCCTGGCTGAGGCACTTAGTGCCATGGTGTAGTTGACTGGCTAGGGCTGGTTGCTACGTTGGACTGGATAATCTTGGAGGTCTCTTCCAACCTGTTTGATTCTATGGTTCTATGAAGTTTGATAGAACAGGCTTTAGTTGTTGCTGGAACTGGTATTACCATGTCAATTACCTCAGCTTCTCTTTCTTCTTTGACCTTTGAGTCTCCACATATCCTTCTGTGGTATATCTTGTGAGTACAGCTCTTGTCCCACTGTAGCTGCATGCCAGAAAGAAATTAATTCAATTCTCCCTTCTTCTACCTGTTTCTGGTGGTAAGATCATACTGGTGGTGTTTCCAGAAACCTTGTTACATGTCTTCAAAACGAATATTTCAGTTACTTCTGGAACTATTTAATTTGGCTTTTAATAACAGATTGGGTAGCATAGAAGAAATATAAAGCCAGTTAAAACAGGCTATGTCAGGAAAGGGGTAGTAGTAAGATCAGATCAAGTTCTGCAGGAACAGTGAAAAATAAAGAACTTGCTTCTTTCAGAAGGACCTCTAGACAATTCCACTGAAGTGACTGATGTTTCACTAGAGAACAAACAGTGGTCCCAGTGCTCCTGGGGCCTTTGCTGAAGGACGTGTCCTGTTGGACAAAAATAAGTACATGGGCCAGCGCATTGGAAGAAATGTATGAACCTGCATTAATTACTGACACATTCTCTTTGAAGAATACTGAATACCCATAGGAGCAAACTGATGTAAAATTCATGCTGGAGTTTTCTTTAAATGAATCCTTTCCTAATAAGACTGTAAATTCCGTGAATTATGAATGTCCTACTTGGAGGAGGCATATGGATGTGGCCCAGAGAGGATAAAGACAAGGTGAGGGGGTGCCTGTGTCTCTTACAAGCCTCTCTTACAAGACCACTAATGCTAAGAAAGCAGCACAGGAGTAGTTAACTCATGTTTGAGATTGCCCTAGGACCTCTATCTTTGTCAGTTTAATAATTTTTAGGAATGGTTTAAAGTTATTGTCTTGAACTTGCACATCGTAGGAAGAATGATTAATGAAATCTGCAAGTATAAAAAGCTTTTGCAAACCAAGTCGGTTTATTTCTGAGAGGTCTTTTTACCTCTTCAGCTGCAGTCATTTCACTATCTATCTGAAGATTAAACTTCTTTGCTTTCTCTGGGGGATAAATCAATGACAGGATGAAAACACTAAAGAGCAGGATAAGGAACTGTTTGGCCTGTCTTGAAGATTAAGACTGAACAAAGCTTCTTAGATTTCTCCTGTTTATATTTATTTTCCCCATTATTTTTTGTGTAACTCCTAATTCTGATTTATTTCCCTGTTACCAGAAATTCCCATGCCTTCAGTACTGACTAGCTCTAAAAGTTGGAAACTCAGATGTGTCTTTATAAACCTAGGAATTTTCCCTAGAAATTGCCTTGGAAGATTTGTCTAAGGTGGAGCTCATTTCAACACAGAAGCTTTGCAAAAATACATCGTGTTTTCTTTTCAGGTCTTTCAAGGCTTTGGAGAGTCTTGGCAGCGCTGTGCCTCTGAGGTTAGCCGGGTCTGAGATGAGATCATATTGAGGGAGGTCTGAAGGAGAAATGCGTTTGGTTTGAGGGACAGACTGTTTCAGCTGGCTGCAGTTTTGCTGAATGTTAAACAAGCACTCAATTGGCTCTGGGTCATACCCATAGGTTCTGGCAAAGGCCATTTTGCCCAAATCAGTTCATTTACCCCCCGTGCAAAACACGTGCGAAAGGTTTCCTGGGAAGTATGTACCTCCAACTCTTTTCCGCCTCGGGTAATATATGCTGCAGTGGTTAGGAGACTGGAGCAGAATAACCTTCCCTGGTTAACTGCTGAAGAAGAAAGAAATGGAAGGAACCATTATTTTCCTGTCAAGATTTCCCTGAAACAAAGAGGTGCAGAATTATGCATGCCAAGGGGTGTCTTTGGTCCTTTGATTAACAGCAGAGGCCCAATTTCACCATCAAAAGCGTTCTTAATTATAAGCCCTGTTGAAAAGGCTGCCTTGAATGCTGTAGAAATGATGTTACAGGAGCACGTCTGCCTCTGCTTAGGTGATTTGCAGGCATTTGGTGGGATCCTTTTATTAAAACAATCAGAAATACACTGAGGATACAAGAAAAAAATGGAAATGCCTGATACTTCCTTTTAATTGCAACAGAAGGTGCTGCATCAGTGAAGAACTCAAATAGCTGGTCCTAACCTGAGTGTGAGAGAGCTTCCTGCTTTGCTACCTTAGCAAAGCCTGATAGTGTCCCTGAGCAGCTGGTGACATAATGTGTTTCACAAGGTCTTCCTCAAATAAAAGACATCCGTCTTGGTTATTTTATGAGCCTGCTGATTAAAGAGATTTTATTGTTATTACTATGACTAAAAGACTACAGCAGAAGATGGAAATGTTAATTTACAATCTGCTGGCTGACCAAGTGTCATGTGATAATGGATTGGGACAGACCATGGTTTGCAAATGGACTTGGATTTTCAGAGCTGCTAATTTAAAGTGGCAGATAAAGTACCAGCATGTACATTACAAAAGGGACCCACTTGATTAACTGGCTACAGTGCAGCAGCATTTGTTTGACAGGTTCATTGAGAAATGAGCAACCTTTGGTTTTACATCAGTGGTAGCAATGGGCATGGGTAGAGCAGAAGAGGGAGGTAGCAAAAAGGACAGATGGACAGAACTTGAAGTAAATCCCTGCTTTGTAGCAAGGAGACTGTGCCCCACATATGTTACAGCTCTTACATTCCCAAATTACAGTTAAAATAACCAAAGGGGTTTAGATATTATCAGGTCTCATTCTATCAGTCTATTAAAGACATGTGTATAGTCACAAAGGCCTAGATAGGTGGACTCTTCACTGGGTTAAAAACTGACTGGCTGATCAAGCCCAGAGAGTTGTGGTCCATGGGGTTAAATCCAGTTGGTGACCGGTCACAAGTGGAGTCCCTCAGGGCTCAGTTTTGGGGCCAGTCTTGTTTAATTTCTTCATCAATGACCTGGATGAGGGGATCAAATGCACCCTCAGCAAGTTTGCAGATGACACCAAATGAAGCACAAGTGTCAATCTGCTGGAGGGCAGGAAGGCCCTGCAGAGGGACTTGGACAAGCTGGAGCCATGGGCTGAGGTCAATTGCATGAGGATTAACAAGGCCAAGTGCAGGGTCATGCACTTTAGCCACAACAAGCCCCAGCAGCCCTGCAGCTGGGGGAATAGTGGCTGGAGAACTGCCTGTCAGAAAAGGACCTGGGGGTGTTGGTGGCCAGCTGGCTGAACACGAGCCAGCAATGTGCCCAGGTGGCCAAGAAGGCCAACAGCATCCTGGCCCGTATCAGAAATGGTGTGAGCAGCAGGAGTAGGGAGGTGATCATGCTCCTGTACTTAGCACTTGTGAGACCACACCTTGAGTACTGTGTCCAGTTTTGGTCACCACAGTACAGGAGGGACATTGAGGTGCAATATACAGGTGAGATATTGAAGTGGGTGCAGAGAATGGCAATGAGGCTGGGGAGAGGTCTGGCAAACATGACCTATGAGGAGTGGCTTAGGGAACTGGGCTTGTTCAGTCTGGAGAAGAGGAGGCTGAGAGGGGGCCTTATTGCCCTCTACAACTACCTAAAAGGAGGTTGTAGTGAGGCTGGAGCTGGTCTCTTCTCCCCAGTTACTTATGATAGTACAAGAGGAAATGGCCTCAAGTTGCCTCAGGGGAGGTTTAGGTTGGATGTTGGGAGGAAGTTCTTTCCTGGATGGGTGGTCAGGCACTGAAACAGGCTGCTCAGGGAGGTGGTCGAGTCGCCCTCCCTGGAGGTGTTTAAAAGGAGAGTGGATGTGAGGCTTGAGGCTATGGTCTAGTGGTAAAGGCTGCTGGGCTGTTGGCTGGACTGGATGCTCCTGGTGGTCTTTTCCAACCATAGTGATTCATAATGATTAGATGTTGTGCCGAGGGATTTGGTTTAATCAAGGACTTGTCAGCGTGAAACTAATGATTGGGCTCGATGATCTTGAAGGGCTTTTCCAATCTAAGGAATTCTGTGATTCTGTGATTCTGTAGTTCAGAGGCTTTATAGCTCAGGATGCAAGGTGTCAGGCATCCTCAGTCTGATTCAGTGCCAAAGAATTGGAAGAAGTTTCATAGTTATGGGCTCAGGTGTTTCAAATAGTGTGACTGATGGTGGCCTGATGGCATGTCAAAAGGGTTTAATGCCTCTATGAAATGTTGAAATACAATAGTCCGTAGCAAAGAGATAATCCTTGCTGAAATGTCTAATCTTGCTTACATGTCCTATAAAAAAGATTATCTCAATTTGTAAACTTTAAAACACAGTTTCCAAAAATTTAGTTTATGCTGCTGGAAACTCTCATTTAGATACATTTATACACATCACTGCTGAGTTGTGTTGCAAGCTCTTAATGGATGCCACGCAACCAGCAACAGAACGAGGGGACACAGTCTCAAGTTGTGCTGGGGGAGGTCAAGGTGGGATGTCAGGAGGAAGCTGTTGGCAGAGAGAGTGATTGGCATTGGAATGGGCTGCCCAGGGAGGTGGTGGAGTCACCATGCCTGGAGGTGTTGAAGCAAAGCCTGGCTGAGGCACTTATTGCCATGGTCTGGTTGATTGCCTAGGGCTGGGTGCTCGGTTGGACTGGATGAGCTTGGAGGTCTCTTCCAACCTGGTTGATTCTATGATTCTATAATTTTATGGATGACTATACTGAGACCTTTAATTATGATTGTCTTGAACTAACAGTAAACTAAGAGGATATTGATTGTTTAAGTTCTTACTTTGCAAAGTGGTATTATGTTACTGAAAGTGTAAGTTGCAGCACCTAAAACCTGATTGCATTTGTATTGTGGCTTCAGACTAAAGATTTTTTTTGTTAGTCATTCTAAAACCATTGGTGTGCCTCATAGCATCATGCAGAACTTTGGGAGCTAAAAATTTTGCTGGTTTTGCCTATTGTGCTAGTTTGAGCCTAGCTAGAATGTTTTGCTGAGAAGAATTAGATTACAGGCTGTGGAAAGGAAACAGTGATGATGTCTGCTGTGCTCATAGGCTTGCTGAGATGTATAAGAACAAGAACCCAAACATAGATACCAGAGTCACTCTTTGGGCTTTGTGGGCTGCATCTCTCTAACCTAACCTGCTGTCTGTGTGACTAATTCACCTGCTTCCTAACCCCCCTGGCCAACACTCCAAACTTCCTTGGGTATAAGGCAAGATCCGGGGTAAGGGAGAGGGATGGGAAAAAGGTGGAAGGGTGGTT
>WAAF01002005.1:1353-19922 GCA_013400475.1 Tricholaema leucomelas | reverse complement strand
TCCAACCTTGGTGATACTGTGAGACTGTCAGGCTGTGAAAGAGTTTTATATTTTGTTCTTATAAGCTAAAAATGAAACCAAGAAATTAGTAAAGTGCAGGAAGGCTGCCCAGGGAGGCTGTAGATGCCCCTGCCTGGAGATGTTCAAGGCCAAGCTGGATGAGGTCTTGAGCACCCTGGGTTGGTGGGAGGTGTCCCTGCCCACAGCAGGTGGTTGGAACTGGATGAGCTTTAAGGTCCCTTCCAGCCCAGACCATTGAGTGGTGCACAGATGAAGCCTTGCCTTGCACTACTGCTAGCAGTGAGCAAGCCACCAGCTTCCTGCAGGAGACACCTCTAGGTGTGTGATATCCAACACATCCCCTAAGAAATGTTTCCTTCTTCATTTACTGAAGAGTTTTAATTGCCTCCTGCCAGCCAGGCCTCCTCCTTGCCAGGAGGACAAATCCTGTGGCCTTCCAATCCCACTCTGCAGGTAAGACTTCCCAGCACACACTGCATGTTCCTTGCCTTGGCTAAGAAAATCCATTTGAGAACCCAGTTGTGAAGTCAGGATCAGAGAAGAGCAGTGCCCTTCCATGGCTGCTGTATAAGCTCCATCCCTGGGTTGCTGCCAAATGTCCTGGGGGGTTTGGAATTTGTAGGAAAGATAAGAAATTATTCTAGGATTTGCTTTTCCTTTGAAGACCTGTTTAAAGATGAGGTTTCTGGCAGACACACTGCAATTATTACTGAGAGTTCTTGCTAGATTCTGTGCTGCCTCTGGTGCTAGAGGGAAGTGAGGCTACTGCTGGGGCTGACACAGTCATAGATTGAGTGGTCTGGACTAGAAGAGACCTTCAAGAGCATCCAGTTCCAGCCCCTGCCATGGGCAGGGACACCTCTCACCAGCACAGGTTGCCCAAGGCCTCATTCAGCCTGGCCTTGAACACCTCCAGGCAGGGGCATCCACAGCCTCCCTGGGCAACCTGTGCCAGTGTCTCACCACCCTCCCTCTGAAGAATTTCTCCCTCATCTCCACTCTCACTCTCCCGTCTCCCAGCTCAAAGCCATTGTCCCTCATCCTGTCACTCCCAACCCTTGTCAGAAGTCCCTCCCCAACTTTCTTGTATGCTCGTTTCAAGAGTCCTCTTCCATGCCAAGACAACAGAACTCTTCTATGTCACAGACCCCAGAAGCTCTTCACCTTTCAATATCCCTTCTCCCTGTCCATAAATCCCTTCTTCCTTTGGGGCAATATTCCCCTTTGAGTCTCCTGCCCACCTGCTGGGCACCTAGTCTGGCACACAGAAGTTTCCTCCTGTTCACCTGTGTGGTATCTCCTGCTCCAGCACAAGTCCTCCTCAGCTTCAGTGCTACTTCCCACAAAACCACTGGATTTAAGTGGTTGGCCAGGGAAGAAAACTGCCAGAGGTATCAGTGTGCTCTTTTCAGAGCTGGAGCACTGCAGGCAGAGGGGAAATCACCCCCAGGCTTCCTTTGTGTGCCTGCTGCAGACAGAAGCAAGCAGTCAGGACTCCCCAGGCTCTCTCATCACAGGTGCAAGCCACATCATGGAAGTACAGAATGCGAACTCAAGGGATGCAGATGCAGGAAGGAGCTCAGCTGAGGAGGTCTGCAGCAGAATCCTGCTTCAGTGGAGGGTTGTCTCCAGCTCTCCTAAGCCTTGCTGAGGCGTTCAGCACTGCAGCTTGGAGGGGCAAAGCAGAACAGGACTCTCCCTTCTGGTTCCACAGGGTTGTGATGCTCCTTGGTAATCCTGAACACATCTCTGACTGACTGCAGAAGTGGGGCCAGGAAGAAGGCAAGAGCTAAGCCTGCAGTAAAGGTCTCTCAGTGTGTGTGTGGTTGGTAGGTGAGGATTTCTTTCAACATGGGCTCCAGCTCAAAAAGCAGACTGGTTCTTAGCATCCAGGCCAAATCCCTGAGAACAGCACAAATCCTGGTACTGAGATCAGGAAGGGCAAACGGCAGTTCCCAGTCACGTTGCTGATCTGTTCTGTCATGCTGTGTGCTGTGGCTGAACCATCCAACATCTGGACTGGGAAAAGGACACTGTCAAAGCTGTGCTTGGTGCTTGCCAGACTGCTGAACCCATGTGTGGCTTCACAGCTTGACATCCAGAGAGCTCAGTTATGATTCAGACTGAAAACTCACCAGTCTGTGACTGCAATATGATTTGGCAACCTGGAGGAGAGCCTTCAGAGGAAGAAAAACAGCAGCAGCAGCCCCACAGCTGGCCATATACGGCAGAGAACTCTCAACAGAGTCACCTCCACTCCACAACACAGCTCCACAGCTTGACTGCTTGCTACAGAATCTGGCTTAGCACAAGTATCAGGGGCCAAATTCTACTCCCCTAACAACTATACAAACTCAGTTGAAGTCCAGTGGTGCACAACCTGTTCAGATAGGGCTAGGGTGGTGAAGGGACTGCAATGTCTGTGTGATGAGGGAAGGCTGGGGCTGGGTAGCCTGGAGAAGGCTGAAAGTAGACCTGAGCAATGGTTACAAATAGCTGAGGAGTGGGGAGCAAGAAGCAGGGGCCAGGCTCTGTGCAGTGCTCTCCTAGGACAGGACAAGGAGCAGTGGACACAAACTGGATCCCAGGGAGTTGCACCTCAAGATAAGGAGAAACTTGTTTGGTGTGAGGGTGCTGGAGGCCTGGAGCAGGCTGCCCAGAGAGGCTGTGGAGTCTCCTTCTGTGGAGGCTTTCAAGCCCCACCTGGATATGTTGCTGTGTGCCCTGCCCTGGGTGACCCTGCTCTGGCAGGGGGGGGTGGACTCAATTTCTGGAGATCACTTCCAACCCCTAATATTCTGTGTTACTTAATATACAGAAGCTCCTCGACATGGCTCCTGCTGGTGCTTCTGCTGGTGCTATTTGAGGTAATCCTGAAATCATAAACCAGGTAGAGAGCAGCTTCTCACCAAAGAAAGCCTCCATTGGTATTCCAGGAATGTAGTCAGAGAGGTGGACTCAGTCCCTACCACACAAAGGTACTTGATTTGTAAGTGAATTGAGGCTTGTGAAGTGAGAAGGTTGAGCACACACAGAATGCTCTGGGAATCTCGGCCATACACAGATTCCTCTGTGGGGATGTTTGCACACACAGAGGGTGGCCATGGCTAGCCAAAAGGGGGCCTCCTGGCCTGCTCCATGGAGGAGTTCTGTTGCTGCCTCACACTGCAAGACCATTCCTCCAACGTGGCTGCCTGCTTTCTTGGAGATAAAAATAGTTAAACTGCAATGATTTTTTTCATAGAATCATGGAATTGTTCTTGTTGGAGGAGCCCTCTGAGATTATCATCAGCCCAGCACCACCATGGCCACTAAACCATGCCCCAAGTACCATGGCCACAGGCTTCTCGAACACCTCCAGGGATGGGGACTCCACCACCTCCCTGGGCAGCCTGTGCCAATCCCTGACCACTCCTGCAGCAAAGACATTTTTCCTCTTCTCCAACCTACCCCTCCCCTGGCACCATTTCAGGCCATTTATTGATTGCTGGGGTGGGCCAGCACTCCCCCGCACCATGGAGCGCTCAGCCCTGATGCTGTGCTGCTCAGCCCTGCCCGCCCAGGGCACTGCTCGCTGTCTCCTGGTGGAGATGCCTGCATGGCCCTCACCAAGCAGAGTATTCCCCACTCCTCCCCAGACACATGCTGGGACATTTGGGAAGTAAAACAAGTGGAATAAATGCTGCTGCAGTTCAGGCTGAACAGTTTGTTCAGCTACAGAGCGCTGCTGCAGGAAAGCTGGCTTTGCAGGTAGTACGGGAGACAAACGGGCTCCTTTGGCCTCATTCCCTTCTCCTTAGCGGGCACTGAATGAAGTGGAGGTTGTGAGGTAAAACAAAGCACATCTGGGTCAATTAGCATGGAAAGTCAATTCTTCAGGAGCTGATGGATGCCTCTGGGAATCGTGCACTTCACAGCACGAACCTCGGCGCAGCGCTGCACTCTCAGCAGCTCTACTCAATTAAGCCATTCCATGGCTCTTTAAATCTGGAGATTCAGGGGAATTGGTTAATTGTTTGCCTGTCATGGATCCTCCTCAGGGAGCATGTAAATGTCTTCTGTTTCTCCCATAAATGTGTGGTGCACACAGGAACAATTCATTTTAGCTGACTTATTCAAAGCTTATTTCTCCCGTGGGAAAATTCATCTTTCTGCTCCTTTCTGCTCCGGAGAACAAAGCTCTGCAGTGGAAACAAACCACGGCCTCAAGACAGAACAGGTTTGCAGTCACAATAGCCAAGGTTAGATTTCTTCTTCCTTGAATCTTGATTCAGCTGTTCCTCCCTGCTTTCATTTGTTGATAGATTTCACAACCAAACTCTTCAGGCCTGTAGTAGGGTTTCACCACTCTCTGCAGCCATCAGCAGCTTCACCACACCCTTGGACATGCCTAATGCACAAATCAGCCACTGGCTGCAGCCAGCAGAACCTGAGCAAGCTGGCTAAACCTTCACGAAGCTCTTCAGCCCATGGACAGAGCTGAATGACTCTGGAGGACTCATCCCTCATCCAGATACGTGGGCAGGATGCCACTCTTCTGTCCCTAACGAGGGAGCTTAGGCTCCCCTCAGCCAGGGGCTGCACCAGAGGTTTTGAACAGATAGACTAAGGCAAGCACCCCACTTCCAGTCACAGTCACCACTGCCCCACCCCATGCACCCCACTTCCAGGCAGTCACAGTCACCACTGAGCCCAGCAGAGCCAGGCTGTGCCTCCCCACACCACTCCAGTGGGCTCCTCTTTAGAAGCAGCACAAGCAGCTGCTTTCACTCTCCCACTGCTTCACATTTCAGGCTGCTGAATGCCCAAAATCTCCAGCTGGTCAGTGGGAGACAGTCACAGGGTGCTCAGAGGAAAATAACTCACCTCATCTACCCCTAAATATGGCTGCAGAAGGCTAACTTTAGCTCCAGACTTTTTAAAGCTTGGCATGGTATTAAAATCCATCCATGGGGTGAGCTAATTTTTTATCATCAAAGAGAAGCTAAACAGCTTCTCCAAGGTCATACAGCAGGATAACTGGGATTAGGATGCCACAAATTCCCTGGGCTATAACCAGAAAATCATCCTGTTTCCTAAATGTAACATAACTGGGACATGGGCTGATAAATGGGCACTGAGTAAGCCACACTAAATCTCCTGATGTGTTCTGCAGTGTCTGGATGCGTCCCCAACCCCAGCTATGAAAGGAAAGGTAATTATGGTGATGGCCAAGGGCAGTCCACCCAGAGTTTGGGTGACCACACACACACACATAACCAACTCCAAATATAGACCTGCACTCCTGCCTCATGCTTATCTCCCTTACCTCCCTGGGCTCAGGAGCTTCCCAGCTCCTCTGACAGGAGATACAACCTGCTCTGTATGCAGGCTGTCATGGCCTTCAAGACAAGTTCCTCAGCTCATGGTCTTCAGGACAAGTTCTTCAGGTCACTGCAGCAGGTTGCCCAGGGAGGTGGTGAGGGCCCATCCCTGGAGATATTCAAGGTGAGGCTGGAGAGGGCTGTGGGCAACCTGCTCTAGTAGAAGATGTCCCTGCTGGCTGCAGGGGGTTGGACTGGATGAGCTTTGGAGGTCCCTTCCAGCCCAGCCAGTCTATGATCCTGTGATTCCCTGTCTTTCAGGACATAAGGAATTGCTGCTTGACATTCCCCACAGAGCTGCCCTCAGGGACAGACACCTTCACCTGCCCACCTAGATGTAACCAGAACGTTCGCTCAACAGAAATGCTGGGGGTGAAAGAGGCAGGCTGAGCCTGAGAGAAGGTTCCAAGAGGAAAGGAAGATCAGGAAGACAGAAACTGTTATAAAGCAGCCCTGTGCTTTGGAAGCTCTGCCCATGCATGTCTCCAAGGGCAGTCCCCAGCACGACTGCATGGGCACTGCAGGGGACTGCAGGGGTTCACAAGCCCTGTTTGAGCAGCCTGGCCTGGCTCTGGAGAAGCAGAACAGCAGAGCACACAGCCCAGGCTCACTCACATAGCCTCTGCCAGGGCACCTCAAGCCAGTCAGCTCCTCCTGTGTACAAAGGTGAATTTGCATCAGCGTCCTTGGCACCCTGTACATGCTCTGTAGGACCTCTCTTCAGAAGCTGTGCAACACATAGGTGGAACTTCAAACTGTAGCTGCAGCTCCAGAGGACATGCAAGGGATCCTGACAACCCTTCTGGATGCCATGGCTGTCTGCAACCCAGGGACATGATGCCAGACACTCTTCCTCCTGTGGTGGACTGGCATGTAGTTATTGTGCACCTCAGCTGGCCCTGGTCACAGGAAAGAGAGGAAACATTTGATTACCTTCCATCTCCTAAGCAGGGTGTGGGAGGAAGCCAGGCTGCTAGTTCAGCAAGTTTCTGGGTGCAAAGAAGAAATGGCCCATTGGCAGCTGTCTCTTGAAGGCATCTGGAGGAATGGAAAGCTGAAAAGGTTCTAACTCTGCCTTGAAGATCTTTAGGCTGTCACACATAGATGCTTGGCACAAGTCACGAGAGGATAATCAGAGGCAGCAAAGAGAAGACCCAGAGAAAGGGGTTGTGAGCTGCACACCCCCACACGAGGCTGCCACCCTGCTGAGCAGCAGCATGTCACAGGGCTGTGTATCAGTATGGGCAGGATCTATTCCAAAATTAGTATCATTTATTAATTTTGTGTTCAGGAATCTTGCCACAGATCATAATGTTCTAACAACAGCTTCTGTGCACAGTCATGAAAAGTATTACACAGAGGGAAATGAAGAGGCAATCTAGAGCACCTAGGAGATAAGCAGCAGTGATAAAACAAACCTTCATTCAACTGTGAGAAACTGGACACAGAATCTTGTGGTCATTGTAGCTTGTCCACTAAAGGGACTTGAGGAGCTCCTTTCTGCTTAAGACAGAAGGCACTTGGAGTCAGTGACAGAGAGGCTTTCAGTATTTACTCACAACCATCTGCTGGATGGGTGGGCAGAGGCCAGTGGGATGAGACTGAACAAGGCCAAGTGCAGGGTTTTACACTCTGGCCACAACAACCTCAAGCAGCACTACAGGCTGGGGACAGAGTGGCTGAGAGCAGCCAGGCAGAGAGGGACCTGGGGGTGCTGGCAGAAAGCAGCTGAACATGAGCCAGCAGTGTGCCCAGCAGAGCCAATGGCATCCTGGGCTGGCTCAGGAGCAATGTGGGCAGCAGGACAAGGGAGGTTCTTCTGCCCCTGTGCTCAGCACTGCTCAGGCCACAGCTTGAGTGCTGTGTCCAGTTCTGGGCTCCTCAATTGAAGAGAGATGTTGAGGTGCTGGAAGGTGTTTGGAGAAGGGCAGCAAGGCTGGGGAGGGGCCTGGAGCACAGCCCTGTGAGGAGAGGCTGAGGGAGCTGGGGGTGTGCAGCCTGCAGAAGAGGAGGCTCAGGGCAGAGCTCATTGCTGTCTGCAGCTCCCTGAAGGGAGGCTGTAGCCAGGTGGGGTTGGGCTCTGCTGCCAGGCAGCCAGCAACAGAACAAGGGGACACAGCCTCAAGCTGTGCCAGGGCAGGTTCAGACTGGATGTGAGGAGGAAGTTGTTGGCAGAGAGAGTGATTGGCATTGGAATGGGCTGCCCAGGGAGGTGGTGGAGTTGCCATCCCTGGCTGGGGCACTCAGTGCCATGGTCTGGTTGACTGGCCAGGGCTGGGTGCTAGGTTGGGCTGGATGACCTCGGAGGTCTCTTCCAACCTGCTTGATTCTATGATTCTATGAAACATTATCTCCAGACTCCTGGGGCTGATTAGTTTCCAGACAGTTTCCAAACACTTACAAGGTGTTCTGTTGGTGTCTTGATAGCTGGGAAAGAGGCAGACAATCTCTGGCCTGATCCTGATTCCTCTTGGAGTCCAAACTTGGCAGGGAGGTTTGCAGAGGTGCAGGTAGGACGTCTTGTGGATTTGCAGAGAGCACCCTGTCGGTGGCACTTCTTGCCACGGCATGAGGCACTTAATGTGAGGCACAGCAAGTTCCCAGGTGGTTCAAGCCCACAACATTAGGGCTTGTTATAATGCAGCAGAGCACTGAGGTGGGCAGAGTAGTGAGGCAGAGGCAGCAGCACAACTGCTTGCAGCTTAGCTCCATTTCTATCACTTGCCCAAGTGCAAAGGCTCCTTTGGCCACAGAGATTCACCAATCAGAGTGGCATTTGCCAAACTGACCATATTAGGTGTACCCAGGGCTTGCTGTTCATCACTTTGGGAGGGGACATAATGGGCCAAGCCATTGTTTTCCTCTTGCCCTTGCTTCCCCCATCAGCAGACAGGCCTTCCACAACAGGCAGTAACCCCTGCCGTGGCAAGGCAACCAGCTGCTGGCAGCTCCTCCAGCGCTCAGTGCTTCTGGGCACAGTCACGAACCAGAGCTTCATGTCCAAAGGACCCTCTGTTCACTTTCCACCCACAGCCACAGCAAGACCACAGCTCTGTTCCCAGTGAAAACCACATTGATGCTCATAGATGTGTGTCTGGATCACCAATCAAGTTGCTGGAGATCCCAGATACCTTAACTTCCTTTTTAAAGAAAGAAGTAATCAACAAACTCTCTCTTCTGCCTGTCTTATTGCCTGGAATGCACCAAAGTGGTACCTGATGACATGGCTGGAAGAAGAAAAACAGGGAAGGGGTAGAACAATCACAGCAAATTCAAACTAACCAAGGCAACATGCAAGGTAATTCCCCAGCCACCTTTGACTAAAACAGTATCTGAATCCCAAAGTTAATGCAGACAGAGGCCATGAGTCACAGAATTGTCAGGGCTGTATTGGACACCAAGGGACATCCAGTTCCAACCCCCATGCCATGGGCAGGGACTACTCACACTGGGTCAGGTTGCCCAGAGCCACATCCAGCCTGGTCATAAAACCTCCAGGGATGAGGCTTCCACCAGCTCCCTGGGCAACCTGTGCCAGGGTCTCACCACCCTCATGATGAAGAACTTCTTCCTAACATCCAATCTGGATCTATCCACTTCTATCTTGGATCCATTCACTCCAGCCCTATCACTACCCAATGCCCTAAAAAGTCCCTCCCCAGCTTTCCTGTAGCCCCCTTCACATACTGGAAGGCCACACTAAGATCTCCTCAGAGCCCTCTCCTCTCCAGACCAAACAGCCCCAGCTCTCTCAGCCCGTCTCCACGGCACGGCTGTGTTGCCTCCTGGTCCTGCGGCAGAGCAGTGCCTGCAGCTGCACACCCACTCCGGACGTGCTGGGGGAGGCACAGTGCATTGGGTGGCAGCTGCAGGGAATGCAGCCAGCATAAAACGCTGCTGCCATGTTTGCACTGCCTCCACTTGAGCACAACAGACAGCAGGGAATGCCACAAACACCGGGGACAGGCCTTCCTCCACAGCTGGCACCACTACCTTGGAGTATATGCACCTTAAAACAAAGAAACAAAACAAAAGCAGATAGGCAGCGCTGGCAGCGCCGGGAAGCTGCTCCTCGACCTTCCTCCAGCAGGCACAGAGCGTGGCACAGGCACCTTGCCACTACAAACACACGCACACCGCCCCCAGCCCCTCTGCCCTGCCCCGCAGCCCTCCCTTGTCAGGCACATACCGGCAGGAGCGCAGCCTGCAGCAGGAGGCAGCTCACAGCCAGGAGGTTTCCTGCGTGCAGCAGCTCCTTCCCTTTCCAGCCACGGGCAAAGGCTGAATCCAGAGGAGTCAAAGACAGTCTAGGCGGGATGTAAATGAGACCACACCTTCCAAATGCCTTCCAATCCTCAGGGAAGAACATGGATGTAAACAAACCCCACACCTTTGCTGGACCAGCCTCCCTTTCTTACGTAAAACACTTTCCCTGTGAGCATGACCCCTCCCTCGGCTGGCCTGGCTGCTCCCCGTCCTGGGGACAGGCTGCAGGCAAGGGCAATCCCTCCTGCAAGCTGACAGCTGAAATCAAGGACTTCTCCCCTTCTCTGTTCCCAGAGAAGCTAGAGTTGGATTTGGGAAGCACCTTCGTGCTGTGTGGAGGATACCCTGAGTCAGCACAAATCTCTCCTCAGCCTTCCTATGAGGCATCGATGAGCAGAGGGTTTGCCTGCAGGACACAGCCAGCCACTTCCAGCTGCACCTCTCACCTCGCATTGACAAGCCTCCAGCCTTTACAGTGACATTAGGTGGGGACCTTCCTTCCAACTGGGCAGAATTCAAGACCCCCAGTGGAAACAGTGAGATCCTCTTGCCTTTTCTCTTGTATCTTTTCCTTCCATGAGCACATCTGAAGCACATTCAAGATTTCCAATCCAGATCAAATGCAAGAGCCAAAAGGTAAAGAACTGAACTGCCGCCAGGCTTCAACATAACCTTTTCCAGATGTTACAGCCTACTACAATCATCTCCAAAAGCAGTTCTGGCTTGAGTCAATGAGCAACACAAGGATCAGTAAAACATTGCTGCCACTGGGGAACCATTTCACTACTGGGAGACAGCTCAGTTGTCTGGGTAAGGAAGGCAAACAACTTGAAGGCATTCTGGGAGGACAAACACATCTCCCACCTACGCTCCTCACAGTAAGAGAGTCCTGGAAAAGCCAAAAGGGCAGACTCCAGCTTCCTAGAACAAGACATACGAGACAGCTACAGCCCTTTCAATGGCACAGGCTGCAGCCCGAAGGGTCGTTTTTAATGGCACTGGGCAGGGTGTGCTGCGTTCCCCCAGTGCTGCTGGAAACACAGATGTTGGGCAAGCTCAGGAAAACCAAGCTGTCCACATTTCTGATCTTTGCACCAAAGGAAAAGCTACAGCTTTGAGTGTTTGATGGATGAAAGACTATTAAAAGAAATGTTTATTACTGTCGTGGCTCCCACCAGTCACACAAGAGGCCAGGATCTGTCCACATTTCCCTTATAAATCTATCTTCCATGAGAGTCTGGATTGGCCTGAAATAGCCAGTTGGGACCAACATCTGGACTGAGAGCTCTCTGGAAGCAAATCTGCCTCTGGCTGTTTACAGAATTCTAGACACCATGAGAGCAGAAGAGGGAGGGGGTTCAGTGGCTAAAGCTCTCTGTCTTGTCCATGCCCCTTTACAGTGCTAACCAGTGACCAGCAACCCAAAGGGGAGTTTGGGATGCTGCTGGTGAGCAGCCAGAAGTCTGCATGCTCGATCAGCCATCTCCTCCTGCATCTTCTCCTGAAACATGCAGCTTCCACCTAGCACAGGCTGTCTCATGATCTAGCTGGAGTTCACCTTTCCAAGGACATCCTGGACAAAACCCAGAAAGGACTACAGCAGGAAGAGAAAGCCTCTCAAATAGTCTTCATTTTCAGCAAAGAATCACTCCATGGCCAGGCTTCGAACGAGACTAAAGATTTATGCTGACACAGCTTTAAGGAGCCAGCTTAAACCGAAGGATAGATGCCTTTATGAGCCTGCCTCCCCAAAATGCCTGCCCTCAAACTGTGCCCTTAAACAGAGGGCAGAGAACAAGCAAGATGAGAAATGCAGTCCTACAGCAAAGCCAGAGAATATCCCATCACTGGAAACAAAGCCAGTTTCCCATCACTGCTCCTGCACCACTGCACTGTCAGGAGGCCCAGCCTTTCCCATGTACAAGGAGCACATCCCAGCTTTCCATTTGCTTCCTGGATTCCTTCCACATTTCCACTTTCAGAGCTGCAAAAACGAAAAGAGCTAATTGTGAAGTGTTCTATGGTTTCCCTGTCCCAAGCTGATAAGGTGTTGGCCAAGACAGCAGTGGCCCCAGTACAGCCTCTGCTACAGGCTATGCTGCCACTCAGCTGCTCCTGTTTTTCCACCTTGTAGTGTGCTGAGCTTCCCCTCAGAGTGTTCCTTCCTTGCCACTTCTGCTCCAGTTTCTCTCACACACCTCCCCTTTCTTCTTCCCAGTCTCCATGCTCTGGCTACGATGCTCTTCACTTCCCCTCTCAGCTGCAGCACCCATAAAGGCAAAGCACCTTAGCTGCACCCTCATGAAACACCCAGCTCAGGTTCCTGAATCACAGCATGGCTTGGGTTGGAAGAGACCCTAAAGAGCAACCAGTTCCAGCCCCCTGACATAGGCAGGGACACCTCCCACCAGCACAGCTTGCTCAAGGCCTCATCCAGTCTGGCCTTGAACACCTCCAGGCAGGGGCAACCACAGCCTTCCTGGGCAACCTGTGCCAGTGTCTCACCACCCTCACTCTCAACAATCTCTTCCTCATCTCGACTCTCACTCTCCCCTCTCCCAGCTCAAGGCCATCTTCCCTTATCCTGGCACTTCCAGCCCTTGTCGGCAGTCCCTCCCAGGCTCTCCCGGAGCCCCTTCAGGTACTGGAAGGTTGCTCTAAGCTCTCTCCGGAGCCTTCTCTTCTCCAGGCTGAATAGTCCCAACTCTTTCAGCCTGTCCCCATGGGGAAGGTTCTTCAGCCTCTGATTGTCTTCTTGGCCTCTGCTGGACCCTCTCCAGCAGGTTATTTGTTCTCCTTCATTTTACCAGCTTTTACAAGCTCCTCTGAACAAGCATCTCTTTGGTTTGCTGGGGTTTACTGCCTTTTGTTGTCTTTTACTGTGCTTTGCTGTGCATGCCTGCAGCAGTCTGCACAACCTCTATCTTTTGCACTCCAGTTTACTGTTAAAAATGTATTACCTCATCAACTTTGTCTTTAAATTTGCTGGTTCAACAAATTCTGTCAATGCCTTATATTTTGGTTAGCTGATGAAGTTGCTGCTTTAGGAAAAGTGTCACTTAAACTCCTGGGCTTCCACCAGAATTATTTAGTGAACGAAATCCATCTACCAGCATCTGAAAGAGATGTTGAAGCAAAACATGACAGGAGGGAAATTGCAGCTGGTGAGAGAGCAATAAACACACTGTAAATTCTGAGGGCTTGCCCAAGAAACACTGAGTGGTGAATGACTATTCCAGAAATGGAAAACTAGAGAGAGCCTTGACTTCCAAACAGGGCAGCAGGCAGGGCTCCAGCAAACAAAACAGAAGTGGAAAGGAGGGGGAAAAAAGTCTTTTTGGATTCAAATAGTTTTGAGAATGAAAAGAGGGATTAAAAAAAAGAAGAATTAAACCATGAGGAGCTGAAGCCTGTTCCCATATTTTGGTGTGCTCTGTGGGCTCTGTCCTGATGCACAGCAGCAGCTCCTGGGCTCCTGCCAGTGTTTGATAGGACTCCCTGATGAAGATGGGGTTGGAAATAAGATGGGGTTAAAACTGCTGCAGAGCAGGGGAGGTCATGTCACTGCCTCCTGTTTTTAAATGCCAGGATGACTTCTCCAAGCTGTGCCCTTGGCAGGTGGTAGATCAGGTAGGTAAGACCTCCAGATCACCCCCATGGCAGTCTGCAGAGCAGTGTGTGGGAAGGAGCAGTTGGCAATGTTGACAAGAGCCACATGGCACTGCCCCTTGCTGCCAGAGCCAGAATGCCTGCAGGAATGGCCTGTTCTGAGGGACAATTGCCTCCCCAAGCCCTCTGAGCACAGCCCTGCCACATCACCCTGCTGGAGATGCTGGAGGGCTTAGAGCACGAACCTGGGAGAGCTGTTCAGTGTTAGATCCTTTCTGTGGAGACATTCAGATTAAATCTGATAAGCACTGAATGGCCATAGAATCATGGAACCAGAGCATGGCTGGAAAGGACCTCAGAGATCATCTAGTCCAACCCCCTGCCAGAGCAGGGTCACCTGGGGCAGGGCACACAGCAACATATCATAGAATCATAGAACCATAGAATCAGTCAGGGTTGGAAGGGACCACAAGCATCAGCCAGTGCCAACCCCCCTGCCATGTCCAGGGACACCCTACCCTAGAGCAGGCTGCCCACAGCCTCAGCCAGCCTGGCCTGAAACACCTCCAGCCATGGGGCCTCAACCCCCTCCCTGGGCAACCCATTCCAGCCTCTCACCACTCTCATGCTGAAGAACTTCCTCCTCACCTCCAGTCTGACTCTCCCCACCTCCAGCTTTGCTCCATTGCCGCCAGTCCTGGCACTCCCTGATAGCCTAAGAAGTCTCTTCCCAAGTCTCCAGAGAAGGAGACTCCACAACCTCTCTGGGCAGCTGCTCCAGGCCCCCAGCACCCTCACACCAAACAAGATTATCCTCATGTTGAGGCAGAACCTTCCTGGGTTCCAGTTTTTGTCCACCACCCCTTGCCCTATCCCAGGATGCCACTGCAAAGAGCCTGGCCCCATCTTGACAGCCACCCCTCAGAGCTCTCTAAACATTGCTCAGATACCCTCTCAGCCTTCTCCATCAGGCCATGGAGGTAAGGCCTTTGTGTTTGAGTTCTATCAGAGAAGGCCTTAGCACCCTCATATGTCCAAAGGAGCTCTCACTACACACAATCCATCCTGCTTTGTTTCTCAAGAACCCTCTCTGCAAACCAAGAATGAAAAAGTACAACACACAGCTCCTGCTTCTGTGCAAGGGATGAATGAAGCTTCAGCCATCACCCCCGAGGTGATGCCTACAAGGGCCTGCCACAGTGTGTGCTCAGCACAGCAATCAAGGAGAAGCACAGGTGACACAGACATAGAATCCTAAAATGGCTTGGGCTGGAAGGCAGTTCCAACCCCTGCCTTGGGCAGGGACACCTCCCACCAGCACAGCTTGCTCAAGGCCTCATCCAGCCTGGCCTTGGACACCTCCAGGCAGGGGCAACCGCAGCCTCCCTGGGCAACCTGTGCCAGTGTCTCACCACCCTCACTCCCAAGAACTTCTTCCACATCTCCACTGTCACTCTCCCCTCTCCCAGCTCAAAGCCATTTTCTCTTATCCTGTCACTTCCAGCCCTTGTCAGAAGTCCCTTCTCAGCTCTCCTGGAGCCCTTTCAGGTACTGGAAGGTTGCTCTAAGTTCTCCCTTGGAGCCTTCTCTTCTCCAGGCTGAACAGTCACAACTCTCCCAGCCTGTCCCCACAGGGGAGGAATTCCAGCTTCTGAGCATCTTTGTGGTCTCCTCTGGACCCTCTCCAGCAGCTCCAGGTCCTTCTTGTGCTGGGTTCCCAGAGCTGGAGGCAGTGCTGCAGGTGAGGGCTGAGCAGAGCAGAGCAGAGGGGCAGAATCCCCTCCCTGTGCTGCTGCTCTCCCTGCTCTGGCTGCAGCCAGCACACAGCTGGCTCTGGGCTGCCAGCGACCAGTGCTGGCTGCTGGGCACTTGGGCACAAACTGACATCCCCAAGGCCTTCTCTGCAGGGCTGCTCTCAGCAGCCCTGCACGGATTTGTGCTTGGGATTTAATCAGGTGCAGGACTCTCCTCAACTGAAAGTCTCCAAAGAAGGTGCTGGACTCACTGCTCTGCTGCACAGCACTTAGCCTTCAAACTATACCACCTGAGGCTGTCTACTGCAGACATTCCCACCAAGGAGACCTGGGTTAGGAACAACAGCAGTGACAGAACACACCAAAACTGCATCACCAAATCTGCTTTTACAGGCCAGGCTTGAATGGCTCTAAATCAACCAGAGAATATGCTCAAGTGTTCCTGCTGTGGGGTAGAGAATGGATCTTCTATTACTTGAAGAATACTGAGCTTCCAAGCCCCACTGACAGGGACAGGCACTAAAAACCATCCACCAAAGGCAAGATTTCAAGAGTGCTTCTCAGGCCAGTTAAGAGCAGTGGGGCCTTGACTCAAAGTGAATTCCCAAGTAAACCCTCCCAGTGTTTCTCCCTTCCCTTGTGGAACCAGAACATGGACAGGAAAGAGCTCCAAGGTTCTTCTCAGCTTCATTGTGCTGAAAATGAATGCAAGCAGTGCACAGGGGCTGCTCTATAGACTCATGGGATGGCTTGGGTTGGAAGGGACCTCCAAAGGTCATCTTTCCACCCCGCCTGCAGCCAGCTGGGACACCCTCTGCTAGAGCAGGTTTCCTACAGCGTTGTCAAGCCTGAAACTGAATATCTCCAGGAATGGGGCCTCAGCTCCTTTTTTGGGCAACCTGTTGCAGTGTTCCAGCAGCCTCCTGCTGCAGAACTTGTTCCTCACATCCAATCTCAATCTACTCTGCTCTCATTTCAAACCATTGCCCTCATCCTGTCCCTGCAGGCCTTTGGGAGCAGTCCCTCTGCAGCCTGCTTGTAGCCCACTTCAGGTACTGGAAGGTCACAGCTGGGTCCCCCTGGAGCCTTCTCCTCTCCAGGCTGAACAATTTTCATCAGAATGTCTGTTTCTAAGGAAAACAAAGTGCTCAGCAAAGCTTCCCTGTTGCCCTAAGAATGTAAGGAGAAAAGACCAAAAGGGTTCCTGGTGCCTTTTCCTCTCCGGTGAGAAGCAGGGGCTGGGCTGCCACAGGTGTGTGAGAAAGGCGAGCAGCAGGGCAGGCAGAAGCCCTCAGCTGCGAGCACCACCCAAGTAAAGTCCCAGAGATCTGAAGGGGATTTTCATAGCCTGTTTGCAGCTCTGTCTGCTTCCCTAGAATCATAGAATCATAGAATCATAGAATGGTTTAGGTTGGAAGGGACCTCAAGGATCATCCAGCTCCAACCCCCTGCCACAGGCAGGGACACCTCCCACTAGAGCAGCTCACCCAAGGCCTCATCCAGCCTGGCCTTAAACACCTCCAGGGAGGAAGCATCCACAACCTCCCTGGGCAACCCGTTCCAGTGCCTTACCACCCTCACTGTAAAGAACTTCCTCCTAACATCCAGTCTAAATCTCCCCTCTTCCAGCTTAAACCCATTCCCCCTCGTCCTAACATTACTAGACCGTGTAAATAGTCCCTCCCCAGCTCTCCTGTAGGCTCCCTTCAAATACTGGAAGGCCACTATAAGGTCTCCTCGAAGCCTTCTCCTCTCCAGGCTGAAGAGCCCCAACTCTCTCAGCCTGTCCTCATAGCAGAGGTGCTCCAGCCCTCTGATCATCTTCGTGGCTCTCCTTTGGACCCGCTCCAGCAGTTCCATGTCCTTCTTGTATTGGGGGCTCCAGAACTGCACACAGGACTCCAGGTGGGGTCTGACGAGAGCAGAGTAAAGGGGGAGAATCACCTCCCTTGCCCTGCTGGCCACACTTCTCTTGATGCAGCCCAGGACAAAATAATGATCTGCCTGCCTTATATACTCCTGCAAACAGTCCTCTCCTCATTTCAGAGTGTGCTGATCAGAGCTTATTTTTAGATCTGACAAACCATGGAAGCATCTCCAAAAAGATTCCAAAGAAACACAGTGACCTCTCCAAGCTGGAAGGCAGAGCTGCTTCAGCATCACCCCAGCTACTGTGCAGGGTGAACAAATCATGGGATCCCTCCATGGCCTCCCACAGTCATCTGCTGTCCCACAGAAAGCTAGCAAAGATCATCTGGAACCTGCAGCTTCAACTTTAGCCTTGAACTTCCAGCTTGAACTTCTCAGAATCAGCTCAAGGAGGCCCCTGCTGAAGGGGGGAGCCCTGCTCTGAACAGCGTGGCCAGCAGGCTGTCCCCCTCTGCTCAGCACCAGGGAGGCCACTCCTCAAATACTGGCTTCAGATTTTGACCCTGCACTTCAAGAAGGACATCGAAGGGCTGGAGTCCAAAGAAGAGCAACCAAGCTGGTGAAGGGCCTTGAACACAAGTGAGGAGGGGCTGAGGGAACTGGAGTCATTTAGTCTTCGGAAGAGGGAGACCTGCAGAGAAGGGAGACTTCATCACCTCCTACAGCTGCCTCAGAGGAGGTTGGAGCGAGGTGGGGGTCAGCCTCTTCTCCCCTTCTCCAGGTGACAGGACAGACTGCTGCACATTATGACAAGAATATGCTGCCCTGTGTTGGTCTGCAGGAAAAGCAGGAGACACAAAAGAAAGCTAAGCAGAACTCTCGCTTGAGCAGAGTTTGCTCTGATGGCCTTCAAGAAACAAATTCCATACTTCAGCCATTCACCAGCTTGCAGCACAGCAGCTGTGGCTTTCTACCTGGGCTTGTACGATAACAAAATAACCTTTCTGCAAGATCAGAGCATTAGCAGCACAAACCCCCACCTGCAGCTGTCCAGCTGAACGCACGACTCCGCTACGCTGCGGGGACTTTGCTGACCACTCCTCCTGATCCCAGGTGAAGGGCAGAAGGACTGACACATCTCAACAAGGTGTTGGATGTCTTCAACCCTCAAAAAGGGTTGCTGTAATTTCACAGAATCACAGCACTGTTTGGGTTGGAAACGCCCTTTGACATCACCCAGTCCAGCCCTCAGCCCAACCCCAGCATGGCCATCAAACCATATCACAGTCTGACAGTCTCACAGTATCACCAAGGTTGGAAGAGACCTCACAGATCATCAAGTCCAACCCTTCACCACAGAGCTCAAGGCTAGACCATGGCACCAAGTGCCACGTCCAATCCTGCCTTGAACAGCTCCAGGGACGGCGACTCCACCACCTCCCTGGGCAGCCCATTCCAGTGTCCAATGACTCTCTCAGTGAAGAACTTTCTCCTCACCTCAAGCCTAAACTTCCCCTGGTGCAGCCTGAGGCTGTGTCCTCTTGTTCTGGTGCTGGCCACCTGAGAGAACAGAGCAACCTCCTCCTGGCTACAACCACCCCTCAGGTAGCTGTAGACAGCAATAAGGTCTGCCCTGAGCCTCCTCTTCTCCAGGCTAAACAATCCCAGCTCCCTCAGCCTCTCCTCG
>WAAF01002004.1:3047-53291 GCA_013400475.1 Tricholaema leucomelas | reverse complement strand
GTATCATCAGCAGACTTGCTGAGCAGACACTGCCCTCCTCAGTGTCATTGATGAAGACATGAGAAGAGGGCAGCAGCCTCCTCATTTCAACCTTCTTTGAGGTAATTATAGAGGGTGAGGAGGTGTCCTCTCAGCTTCCTCTTTTGAAGGCTAAACAACTCCAGTTTACTAACTTGTTCCTCATAAGAATTATGTTTGAAGTCCCTCAGCAGCATCAGTGACCTTCTTGGGACACACTTCAGGAGCTCAATGTTCTTTTTGTAGTGAGTGACCCAAAACTGAACAGAGTCCTCAACTTTGGCACCACCAATGCTGAGTACAGGGGCACAATCACTTCCCTAGACTTGCTGGCCACACTAATGCTGATACAGGCCATTGGTCTTCTGTCCACCTTAGCACACTGCCGTCTCTGTTCAGCTGTCTGTCAGCCAATATGCTCAGTTCCTTCATTACCAGGGCAACTCTCCAGCCACTCTTCCCCAAGCCTGTAATGTTGCATGCAGATGTTGTGGCCCAAATGCAGCACTGAGCACTTGACCTTGTGCTGGTTTGAGGCAAATTGGAATATTTTAGTGAGAGAAATCAGATCATTGGTTGTGAAAAGAAGATTACAATGATGTCTGCATCATTCACTGGTTTTCTGAGAAGGGTAAAAAGCTAAAATGTAAATAACTCTGCTCAGTCTGGTCTGTGATGCTGCTCCCTTTCATTTCTCCTTTGGTCTGTGTGGTGGTTTGGGTGTTAACTGCCCCCCCCCCCCCCCCCCCCCCCCCCCCCCCCCCACCCACCCACCACCACACCCCTCCCCCCCGGGNATATTTACAGCTACCTTACCCCAGACGTTGCCTTGTGCCCTAAGGAAGAATGGAGGGTCAGCCAGGGGGATTAGGAAGCAAACTGGATTAATCAGAGAGACAGAAGATGAGGTTAGAGAGAAATGCAGCCCACAGTCCGGACAAAGAGCAACTCCCTTACCTACGTTTGGATTCTTGCTCTTATACCTCTCAGCAAGCCTATGAGTGCAGTAGACATCACTATTGTTTCCCTTTCCCAGCCTGTAATCTAGTTCTTCTCACCAAAAAGGTGTTCAAGAAAAGCCTGGATGAGGCACTTAGTGCCATGGTCTAGTTGACTGGATAGGGCTGGGTGCTAGGTTGGACTGGATGATTTTGGAGGTCTCTTCCAACCTAGTTGATTCTGTGATTCAGAACATTCTAGCACAGTCTGCTCTAAGATCTCTCTTCTAATCTTGACTAACAGAAAATAACAATGTAAGTTTTGCTGATTTTCATTTTGTTTGCCTGTTTGGGACAGGAGATAGAGAGGGAGAAAGAGGGGGGTAGTTTTGAGTCCTTCTGAGCAGTTTCCTTTGTCTGGGTGGGAGTTTGTATTTCTGTGTTATTTCTGATTTGTATACAATTGTAAATATATGTAAATGTATTATCTATCTATGCTTGTAAATTGTGCCATACTGTAAATACAGCTTCATCTTACTGCCAAGCTGTCTGACCTGGTCTGGTAAATTTCAGACAATGTTGGTGGTGAAGTTCCTAACCCATGTAAACCTCATGCCATTGGCTCCATTCCATCTATTTTACTTGTCCAGATCTCTCATCAGAGTCTTCGTATCCTCCAGCAGATCATTCCCACCCCTACACATATTTGATGTTGTCTGCAGACTTACTGAGGGTGCACTCAATCCCCTCATCTAAATTACTGATAAGGATGCTAAACAGTACTGAGCTATGGGGAGCACCAGTTTTATTTGGCCACCAACTGAATTTAACTCCATTCTCTGAAAATCTCTGTGCCCAGCCATTCAGACAGATTTTCACCAGCAAAGCATGTGCCCATCCACGTGATGAGCAGATAGTTTCTCCAGGAGGATGCTGTGGGAAGCTGTGTTGAAGGCCTTACTTAAAGACCAGTGTATCCACCAGGCAGGTCACCTTGTCACAGAGGGAGATCAGGCTGGTTGAGACTTGCTCTTTATAAGCCCATATTGTCCTGTGCATGATGCATGATGTCACTCGTGATGGTCTGTTCCATGTCTTTCGCTGGCACCGAGGTCAAGGTGACAGGCCTGTAGTTTCCCAGATCCTCCTTCCTGCCCTTCTTGTAGATGGGTGTCGCATTTGCTAACCTTCAGTACCTCACTTTTTAGTTAGGACTGCTGAAAAATGATGGAGAGTGTTCTGGCTCTCAACTGGATCCACCCTTGAGTGGATCCCACCAGGTTCCATGGAGGTCATAAAACATTTCCCCTTGGAGCTTGGGGGGCTCCTTCCTTTCCCCTTCCCTGTTTACCAGCTGAGGAGGGTAAGTACCCAGAGAACAGCTTCTCCTTCTACCAAAGACCAAGGCAAAAAAAGATGCTGGGTACGTCAGCCTTGTCTTCATCCTTTGTCACTATGTTTCCTCTTGCATCCATTAAGGAATGGAGATTCTCTTCCTTCTCCTTCCAGCAGCAGATCCTTCCTTCCAACAGCAGAAGGATCTCCTCCTTCTGCTGTTGATGTAATTATTAAAACATTTTTCATTATCTTTCACAGTAGCCAGCTGAAGTCCCTTGGCTATTCTAATTTTCTCCCTACAGTCTCACCACATCTTCATAATCCTTGGCCCCTCTTCCACAGTTGATAAATACAGCTCTTGTTCCTGACCTCCAGCCAAAGCTCTCTGTTCTTCTAGTCACCTGAATCCAATCTTTCTCACAAAAGTAGCCCAGGTTTGGGAAGTTGCTTCCTTGTCCTCTATTTTCTGCCAAAGCTTGTTGAGAACACCACAAGAAGTGTCTCATTTGGTGCAGCAACCCTGAAAGTCAATTAAGTTCCCCTGAAGGCCATGGGTGGTGGGTTAAATTTCCCGTTGGTTTCCTGAGCCCCTGCCAAAACCAGTCTTCTGTGTGTATGTGCAGACTGGTGTTTGCAGGCCTCCTCAAGGCACTTGTTCAGGTTTCCAGGCTCTGAGAGTGCCAGTTTTTGTGCCCTGAAGGCAGCTGAGGGAGGCATGGGCAGCAGACATCTAAGAAGCTGCATCAGACTGGAATGGGAATCCTGATTTCTTCTCAGGAATTGGCCTACTGGACTGTTACCATGACAAAGGAGGATTATTGACTTTCATAGTAATGATGCCTTTGTGTTTTGAGGCAGTAGTGTTTGCTAGGCCAGGGAAGCAAATATCTCCTCCAGGTGAAGAGCAAGGATAGGAGCGTCCTTTGGAAAAGGGCAAGGAAGAATTGACTAAATAGTCAGAGTGGAAGCTGTAATAGATGCAGTTTATCAGTGGAAGTGCCTAAAAAAGCAGCCCTTGATTCGTTAATACAATTAAAAGCAAATTTGTCCAGCTGAACAATCCCAGAACAAGGAAGATGCTCCACTAGCTATAATTCAAGGGGTTGAATGGCCCTCAAAAAATGAGAGCAGAGAGAAAAAAAAACAGAAGATGAGGCAAATGATGGAACAGATGTGAGTGCTTTTGTTGAGAAGACTTGGAGGCTAGCGGGATGAAGATAGGCTAATTTGAGGCGGATAATGCCGAGTTCCTTTCATATGCAGAACAGCACTTTGATCCAATGTGGATGAAAGTGCTGAAATGTGGAGAGGATGGCAGGGGGTCTTTTGTCTTTGACAAAAAAAAGGCATCTGCTGGGCTCTAGCCCCCTCTTCCCCACCCCCTTAGCCTAAGAGGCCATTCCAACAATGCTAGCAAAGGGGACAAGTGTCTCCTGACAACTGAAGAAACCTCCAGGAGGAGAATGAGGCTTGCAGCAATATATATACTGCAGAGCTTAATCGATTCTTTCCACAGTACAAAGAGGGAGAAGGTTGAGGGAACACAGAGAGATCACAGTGGAAATGGGAGATGGGAGGGAAAAAATCCTTTTCTAATAAACTTGTTACTTTTGTTCTCTGAATACATCTTTTCAGGAGATGCTTTGATGCTATGTGAATACACTAAATAGAGCAGAGTAGGGTAGAGTTGCTGGGGGGAGGTGTGAAGAAAGGAAGAATAGTTTAGCAAGGAGGCTGAATGTGATGTTATCTACATGGATTCCAACACAGGAAAGATTCTGGAATTAGTAAAACAGTGCAGTGCAAGAGACACTTGGAATACCAATGTACACTATCTTTGCCTCCTCTTGAAGGAGCACAGCTCAGCTCAAATTCTTAGGTCTGTTTTCCAAGCAAAAGTGAAAATTTCTCTTTAACTTGTCCTTCTTTTCTGTCTTCCTAACTCCTTACACTTACTAGAGGTGAAAGAACTGCAGGATTGAATGAGGAGATAGGGAAGCAAGCAATAGTTGTGCCAGGCAAATACAGCAGCTGCAGATCAGCTTCTTCAGCTGGTAAAGAAGATTGAGATATCTGCAGTTTGATGGTTGTGGTCTTCTTTAATTATCCCTTTACACCTAGTCTAATGTTTTCTTAGAGAAATAATGACAGATAAGACATCAACCTCTGAGCAAGACCCACCTCAGGAAATTAAATTCTTTAAGCACAATAGATTCAGGAATCTTCGATCTCATTGAGATCCTGACAGACTTTATCTGTTACTGTTTACTAAAGATAACTTCACCAGGGCACAGCTCTAAGCAACACCTAGAGCTGCAGACAGCAACTCCCTCTTATTACTTCCACCCTCCTTTTTCTGCCAGGAATTTACAATTCCATCAAGAAGCTACAAGTGATACAGAAATTAAGGGAAGCTGTATCACAGTGCTTTGAGAATATCCTCTGAAGGGAGGTTGTAGCCAGGTGGGGGTTGGTCTCTTCTCCCAGACAACCAGCAACAGAACAAGGGGACACAGTCTCAAGTTGTGCCAGGGGAGGTCTAGGCTGGATGTTAGGAGGAAGTTCCTGCCAGAGAGAGTGATTGGCATTGGAATGGGCTGCCCAAGGAGATGGTGGAGTCACTGTCCCTGGAGGTGTCCAAGAAAAGACTGGATGAGGCACTTAGTGCCACAGTCTAGTTGACTGGCTAGAGCTGGGTGATAGGTTGTAGTGGATGATCCTGGAGGTCTCTTCTAACCTGGTTGATTCTATTCTATTCTATTCTATCTGCACACACCCCGATGCCAAATTGCCATCCTGTATGATCGTTCAGTAGGTGTGCTGTGATCGTCCTCCAGCAGATGCCACTTTTCTATTCAGACCAGATGATGTGGAGAGTATATTAGGCAGTACTATCTCCTGCCCTCCAGCCGTGCAAAGGCTGATGACTGAAGTTACTGTAACTCGCTAGGAAGAACTTAAAGGCATCTTGCTATTGATTTCTGCCCATTTGTCTTATCTTGACTTGTCTTGCTCCCAGTCCCTGGGCTGTGGTTGAGAATAGTGCAGAGGGACTTGAGCTCACAGAATTGCAGAACTTTAGATGTTGGAAGGGACCTCCAGAGATCATCCAGTCCAATCCCCCTGCCAAGGCAGCGTCACCAAGGGCAGTTCACATGGGAACACATCCAGGCAGATTTTGAAAGTCTCCAGAGAAGGAGACTCCGCAACCTCTCTGGGCAGCCTGCTCCAGTGCTCTGCCACCTTCACTGTGAAGAAGTTTCTCCTCGTGTTGAGATGCAACCATCTGTGTTCCAGTTTCTAGCTGCTGCTGCTTGCCTTATCACTGCACATCATCGAAAAGAGATTGGCCCCATCCCCTTGATGCCCACCACACAGATGCTGCTTCTGGTGTCATTGAAGGAGCTGAAACCACTTCTGTCCCTCACAATGCTGAGGTGTAAGTCTGCTCTCTCTGTGGTTCTTGTGTGACTTCTCTCTCAGGTGCTATGTACAGTGGTAAGTTACAGGTGTAGATCCAAATGGAGAAAGATGTTAATCATGGGAAATTCTGAGCTGTAGTCCTCCATGCCAAAGAAAAGCAGTGCCATGCAAATCCACCAGCTGGGCTGTATGGTCTGTGACAGCCTCTGTCCCCAGACGGTTTTGGTCATAAGAGAGTGTCACACTCTTGGGCAGTGAGCTTGAACATGCTGTTTGTTTTTTGAGATGAAACATGAGCCATGTCACTGTAAGAGGTTTATTGGGCTTTCCCAGCTAGGCAGGCAAGCCCTTCAGCTGCTGCCATCGTGAGTTTCCTTCCTTAATGTGCTCAGTGTCAATTCTCCCACCTCCCACCAGAAAGATGTGTTCTGAGCAAAGATCAGGGAGCTGCCAAATCTGTCTCAGCAGGACGGGATTGTGTCCTGTCAGCAGTAAGGTCAGAGATATGAAGGAGGGTGAGGTGGATTGCCTTCACAGCAGGTAGCCATTGCAGTTTTAGACCATACTCCTGAGACAGATTTGATCGTTGGCAGTTCACTGTGTGCTGGTTTCACGTGGGCATGAGGAAAGAAGATGCTTGTGTGGCTCGACATGTCTGCTGTGGCAGTGGCCAGGTCTGTTTGAAGACTGCATATGTTTCACTTAGAGCACAATGCAAGGGAAAGAGCTGTGCACTGAGGGAAGGGCAGCATGCAGAAGAAGCGACGGCAGGAGTGCAGGCTGTAGAAAGACAGCAGACAGACAGAGATTTGCTTTGTTCTCATGTCTTGCCCAGCAGGCTGCTGTTTTCTCTACAGAAACACAAACCTCCACTGGTTTGTGTTCAGGTGAAAATCAAACAGCGAAGATTGCAAACCCCTTTTTAATGTGCTCACTCTATGTTTGAGACACAGCTCAGGAGACTGCCACCGGTTTTATTCCTGCTTTGTAGACAGAAATTGTCTCATCCTTGTTTCAAAGGCTGCAGAGTCTAGAAAGGGCTGTATTACTCTAATGGTAAATTGGCCAAGTGGATGCTACTATGGTAGTAAAATAACTTACAAAAGGAACCATTCTCATGGAAGTGCTTTTGTCTGGACCAATTGTACACACAAGAATTTCCTGGCATGGCCTGGCAGTCCTGGCTGTAGAAATGCCTCATTTTCAGCACAGATTTGGCTTGTCTCTCAGTCAATCTCCTCTGGTCATTAATAACCATTAGGGCTTCTCTGTGTGGCGAGTGAAGACAATCAAATGGAAATCAGTGGATTCAGAGTGCAATGCAAACTTTTGTTCAGACATACAGTGTTTTTTACTTGGTTTTGTTTAATTTACTTTGAAATTAAACAGAGGTCCTATGCAAGGTGGATATTGGTTAGTGTGATGCAGCTTCCCTGAGCGTCAGCCTGAAGGTGTTCTTTTAATCAGGTGTGGTTTGTACCAAAAAAACCCAAAAGGAATCCTGCCCTTTTTAAAAACATAAGATGGGAGTGGATGTTACTGTTCATGAACACCTTTTCAGAACTGATGCTGTGTGCAGTTCTGGAGCCCCCAACACAGGAAGGACATTGAACCGTTGGAGCGAGTCCAGAGGCGGCCACCAAGATGCTCAGACGGCTGCAGCAGCTCCGCTATGAGGACAGGCTACGAGAAGCCTTCAAGGAGACCTTGTAGTGGCCTTCAGTATCTGAAGGGGACCTACAAGGAAGGCTGGAGATGGACCATTTACAAGGTCTTGTAATGACAGGATAAGGAGTAATGTGCTTAAACTGGCAGAGGGGAGATTGAAACTGGATGTTAGGAAGAAGTTCTTTGCAGTGAGGGTGGTGAGACACCGGCACAGGTTGCCCAGGGAGGTTGTGGCTGCTCCCTCCCTGGAGGGGTTCAGGGCCAGGTTGGATGAGGCCTTGAGCGATCTGTTCTAGTGGGAGGTGTCCCTGCCTGTGGTGTGTGGTTGGAACTGGATGTACTTTGAGGTCCCTTCCAACCTAAACCATTCAGTGATTCTATATGTTTTTGTATTTGGTTAAATAAACAGTGGTGTGATGTGTTGGGAAATTCCCCTTCTGCCCTCCACCCTTCTCCCTCCTCCCTCAAAAATAAGTTTATCAGGCTAGCTCAGGTGGGCTGGAAGTAAGGTAAAGTTATATTTTACAGCAAGCTAAATTTACATGCATATATACAAAATATATGTACATGTATTTACAATTATATGCAATTATTTATGATTTAGAAATAATACAGAAATCTAGTCCTCCTGCCCTGGACAAAAAAAGCCCAGATGGGGCCAAGGCCACCTTCTTCTCTCCTCTCAGACATAAAACCAGCAAGATCTCTCATGTTATCTGGTCAGCCAAGGTTAATATTCTGTGTGGAGGAGTCAAAGAGGTGAAGGAGCAGCGAAAGAGCTCAGAGCTCAAGATCCAAGAGAGTGAAATTGTTTATACATTCTTGATTTACTCCTCCTAGCAAACCCATGGATGATGTAGGCTTTATCACTATCATTTATTTCACATAATTTATTTACATTCACAGAATCATAGAATCACAGAATCAGCCAGGCTGGAAGAAACCTCCAAGATCATCTAGTTCAACCTATCACCCAGCCCTAGCCAGTCAACCAGACCATGGCACTAAGTGCCTCATCCAGGCTTTTCTTGAACACCTCCAGGGACGGTGACTCCACCACCTCCCTGGGCAGCCCATTGCAATCCAAGTCCCTCTCTCTGGCAAGAACTTCCTCCTAACATCCAGCNCAGGCCAGGATGCCATTGGCTCTCTTGGCCACCTGGGCACACTGCTGGCTCATCTTCAGCTACTATCCACCAGTACCCCCAGGTCCCTTTCTTCCTGGCTGCTCTCCAGCCACTCTGTCCCCAGCCTGTAGCGCTGCTTGGGGTTGTTGTGGCCAAATTGCAGAACCCTGCACTTGATCTTGTTAAATCTCATCCCACTGCCCTCTGCCCACCCATCCAGCCAGTCTAAGTCCCTCTGCAGACCTCTCCTACCCTCCAACAGATCCACTCCTGCTCCTAGCTTGGTGTCATCTGTAAACTTACTGATGCTGGAGTCAATCGCCTGGTCCAGATCATCAGTAAAGGTGTTGAACAGGACTGGACCCAGCACTGATCCTTGGGGAACACCACTAGTGACTGACTGATTCTGCACTGAACTTTCAGAGAAGTCCCAATGTCTCTTATTGGAATTATCCAGTAAGTCTGAAATTGCTAACTAAAAGTGGTTTGGATGCAGATGGGCAGCTGTAGCTGTGGTGGGGACAGTGTGATTTCAAGTTTGGTGAGACCTGCAGTTTTCCATGGGAGATGGATTGTTGTGTTAGGGCAAGGCAAATCGCACCTGTCTGTTCCTGCATCTGTCCTGTAACCCCGAGATTTGGTTCACATGGTCATTAAGAGTGTGATTATGCTTGAGGTGAGGACAAAGTTCTTCACTGAGAGAGTCATTGGCTACTGGAATGGGCTGCCCAGGGAGGTGGTGGAGTCACCGTCCCTGGAGCTGTTCAAGGCAAGGTTGGACGTGGCACTTGGTGCCATGGTCTAGCCTTGAGCTCTGTGGTAACAGGTTGGACTTGATGATCTATGAGGTCTCTTCCAACCTTGGTAATACTGTGATACTGTGATTATTCCTGTGTGAGTTCCATGGTTTGATGAATACCTTCAGTTCCAGAGTGCAAAAGCACTCTTACTCTTCAGGCTAACAAATGGTTTCATTAGGAGATAACTGAATTCTTGAAACAGTGTCCTATAAAAATAAATTGTGAAACTCCTTTGTGTGTGCAGCTTCTTCTCTGCATGCAGCACTGAATGTCTCAGCATGCCTGATGCTTTGTGTGTTCATGTACTGCTTTATTGTCCCAAGTTGCCTAAATTTCAGAAAATTTCAGCCTCAAGTCTGAATCATGTACTTCTGTTAGTGGGAGAAAAAAGTATCTGTAATGTCTGACCTCCTTTATACTTCTAAATCATGCCAGAATCAAAGCAATTTTTAAAAGGAGAAAAAAAAAGGTTTTAAATTATGTCCCTGTGTTTGAGGCAAATATCCAGGAGGAATTCATCACACACAGTCCTTACCTGGCTGCCAAGAGCCATGACAGTTTGAAAAACAGCCCTCCAAAGAGTGATTTCTGAAATGCTTTCCAAGACCTGAGCAATATCTCTCAGCTTACTTCCTTTAGAAATTAATAATAATAATATTTTTTGAAAAGTCAGTAGGTAGTAGGAAAGGTTGTTGCATTTGTTTAGTCTTGGTGTGCAAACCAGCAGTAGCTTAAGTGCTGTGTGCATGAGGGATGGCAGTGTTTTCCATACATGCTGTTGGAGAGCTCTGTCTGTGTGGACAAGTGGCCAGCTCCATACTCAAGTGGTGTGCCCATTGGCATCCTGTGCTCAGCCTGAGGAGTTTCTGACCCAAGTACTTCTTTGGCTTCCTTTCCTTTTCTGGGCTCTGTGGCTGCTTGTTGCAGCATCTGAAGAAGTGAGGGAGAGATACAGAGGATATCTGCTTTGTCTCCAGAGATGAACTGTTGACTTGTGCCTTTTAAGTGGCAGTCACAGAATCATAGAATCAGTCAGGGTTGGAAGGGACCACAAGGATCATCTAGTTCCAAGCCTCCTGCCATGGGCAGGGACATCTTACCCTAAATCAGGCTGGCCACAGCCTCATCCAGCCTGGCCTTAAACACCTCCAGGGACGGGGCCTCAACCACCTCCCTGGGCAACCCATTCCAGGCTCTCACCACTCTCATGCTCAACAACTTCCTCATCGTGTCCAGTCTGATCCTCCCCACCTCCAGCTTTGCTCCATTCTCCTTAGTCCTGTCACTCTCTGATATCCTGAAAAGTCCCCCTCCAGCTTTTTTGTAGGCCCCCTTCAAATACTGAAAGGCCACAGTAAGGTCACCTGGGAGCCTCCTCTTCTCCAGACTGAACAGCCCCAACTCTTTGTCTGTCCTCATAGGAGAGGTGCTCCAGCCCTCTGATCATCCCAGTGGCCCTTCTCTGGAAGTGGCCATCCTCGTGGGGTGTGTGCTGTCATAGGTGAGAGGCAGCTAGAGCAGCATCTCTCTCTGGGACAGGCCCTGAGGCTAGCACCCTGCAAGACCCATACTGTGCTGGAGGTGTTGTTATGAAGGAGAAATTAATTAATGTGAGATAATATTTTTCCCCAAAATAATATTGTTTATTAACTTTGATATTCAGAACTCTCACCACCCCTGACCACTAACTTCAATAATAGTAATAATAATCTGTTCTATGCACAGTCATGGAAACATTTTACAGATAATAACTAGATCTAGTAATAACCAGCAAAATATATGAACATTAATTGGACTGGAGGAGAAGGTTCTTGCAGTCAGTGTGCTGCTTGCCCACTAGATGGACTCAAGGAGCTTTTTCTGCTTATGGCAGAAGGCAATGGAGAATTACAAAGAGGCTTTTAAGTATTTACTCACAAAATTATTATTACCCAACTCTCAGGGCTAGCCACAGTCCCAGACAGTACCCAAATTCTTTCAGGGATCTCTGTCGTGTTGGCCACTGAGACTTGATTCTTCCCAGGCTTCTGGGGAAAGGAGGCAGACAATCTCTGACCTTGTCTCCTGGCTCCTCTGGATGATCTGTGTATCTCCAGGACTTCTCATCTTGCCAGGAGACTTTCAGGTGTAGGCAGGATGTCCTGTGATATGCAGTCTCACACGATGTCATGCTGGCTGTGGAGGCTGATCACATGGAGGCATTTAGAACCTGTTCCTGGTGAATTTGAGACAGTGGAGTTTCCAGGGAAACAATAAGGCAGTAAGCAATAGCATCAGGCAACCGCAGGCATGAATACAATGGCAGAGCACAAAACAGTATGGCAGAGCACACTGCATTTACCTGCATATATCTTTTATCAATGTGGGCTAAAATTAATTGCCCTTTGGTCACAGAATAGACAATCAGAATGACAGTTAGCCAAGCATGACCTTACTAGGCGAAGCCATAGGCTTGCTTTACCCAAGTTTGGGAAAAGCATAGGTCTTGCACAAAGCAGGCACAAGCTAAGTGTGTTGTACCTTGTTTACCACAGGAGAAAAACATGCCTGGGCAGGCTAGGACATGTATAAGCGTGTTTCTGGACCATCAGGCCTACCACAACAGGTGTGCCAGACATGGGGTCTCCTCTACTGATCTCTCTTTCCTGTCACGAAAGAGGTTCCCTGGAAGTAGAAGTGTGGATGAGGAAGAAAAAGCAAAGTAGGAGAAGCCATGCTTAATTTAAGTAGGTGGCTGAGCAGCTGTGAGCATAGAAACCTATCAGGCCTTAGGGATCCGTGGTCGGGCAAACTGTTGTTTAGGACAGCAAGATCAGCCCTGTTCATGTCTGCACCTTTCTGTCTTCTGTATTGTTCATTTCATGGTTAAAACCTCCTAATTTATGTGTGATGAATCAGTTCCTTATGAACCAGCCTGTAGAACCTGAAGCAGACCTGGAGGGAACATGGGTTGGTGACATGTGGACTGGTGCACTTGGAGCTGGAGCAGCTTCAGAGACCCCTCAGCAGGTGACTGTTTGTCTATGTACTTCTCAAGAGACAAGAAAAGCACTTACCAGGAACTTTGTCTTTTCATCCCTCTCCCCCTCCTTCAGGTGGTCTTTGCTTTGAATCAGACTCTCTTGCAGCAGGAGAGCCTCCGAGCAGGCAGTTTCCAGAGCCCCTATACAACAGAAGACCTTATCAAGCATTACAGCTGTGGGGACCTCAGCTCCATCATCTTCAACTATGATACTTCTCAAGTGAGTCTTGCTGCTGTAGCCCTTGCACTATGTACATATGCCCATAGCATTAACCACTGTCTCACTCCTGCTTGTCTCTCCTCAGGTAGGATCTTTGCAGATGAGGGCTAAGGACATGCTGCTGGCTCTGTAGCACATACGCTTTTCTGCACCCCTTGTCCCAAGAGTCTGTGCCACCTCAGCACAGTCTTGCTGCACACAAGCAGTGAAGGTGCACCTGACTCTCTGGATTAATCTCTTATTTTCCTTTGTAATTCTGCTAGCTTAAGTACAAGCTAATTTAGCATGAACAGAAAGCAGCACAGGCTCACAAGATGTTAGGGATTGGAAAGGACCCAAGCTGATCATCGAGTCCAACCCCCCTGCCAGAGCAGGACAATCCTATCTAACACAGATCACAGAGGAACACATCCAGACAGGCCTTGAAAGCCTTCAGAGAAGGAGATCCCACGACCTCTCTGAGGACCTTGTTCCAGTGCTCTGTGACCCTATAGTAAAGAAGTTCCCCTTTGTGTTGAGACAGAACCTCTTTTGCTGCAACTTACACCCATTGCTCCTTGTTGTTTCACAGGAAGCAGTGAGCAGAGCCTGTCCCCCCACTCCTGGCCAGCCCTCAGATACTTATAAACATGTATGAAATCCCCTCTAAGTCTTCTCTTTTCCAGACTAAAAAGTCCGAAGTCTCTCAGCCTGTCCTCATGAGCCATGCCCTCCAGTCCTCTAATCACCCTCGTAGCCCTCCGCTGGACCCTCTCCAGCAGATCCCTGTCACTCTTAAACTGGGGAGCCCAAAACTGAACACAGTATTCAAGATGAGGTCTCACCAGGGCAGAGTACAGGGGGAGGAGAACCTCCCTTGATCTGCTGGACACACTGCAGAGCAGCAGGCTCTTTTGTGCAATAGCAAGAGAGAGATGCACTTGTGACTCAGGTGCTTGTGTGAGGCTGGGCAAGTATGACTGTGTACCGTGGGCAAGGCCCAAATAAGAGGAATGGAGTGAAACAAAGAAAAGGTAGACTTAGGCAAATACTAAGGAAAAGAAAACCTGAAGCCACGGAGTCTAGGTTTATGGAAATGGTTTCCTAAGGAGTAGAGTTGAATGCAACATTCTGATTTTTAAACCAGGAGAAAATGCCCATCATGGACCAGTTTGGGCTGTTAGATTAGCTACCCACAGATTGAGACCTCAGCTTCTCTGTTTTTGTCTGTGAGGTAGTGCCTGGCAATGCGTGCACATGAGTGCAAACCTAGGCTCTAGCCTAGGTACTGTGTTGGTACCTGGCCTTTCCCAGCTGCTTAACCATTTTTCCCATGACCTTTTGCTATACATAATGCATCATGCAGGATATTTCCAAATGCTGTCATAGTGACCCTTGCTTCTCTGGAACTGACCTTTGTGCATATGTTGTTACCTTCCTGTCCTTCACATGCTTCAGCCTGCAGGTGCAGTCAACCTGGTTGTTAACACTGCTTAGCTCTTATACAGTGCACTTCATCTTCAAAGGGCTTCTCAAAGGAAGCTAGTGCTGTAAGAGCATACAGATGCTGCATCGTCAGTCTGCTGAGGGCCTTGGAGAGAACAGCTCTCACCGAGACATGCACATTATCCAGGGGGCAACTGCCATTTGCTTACATGAGAGACTCCACTGCAGGGCACTGAGAGCCACAGTGCAGCTGACCAGCCTGCAACAGAGTCACCTTCTGGTTTTAAGCACCAAAGAACTTCTCTGTAAATCCTGTATGACCCCTGTGTTTGCCTACCAATGTCCCACTGTGGCCTAAGAACTCTTTTCATACTCTTAGAAATAATCTCTGAGTGGCTTCAAAACTTCTTCAGCTGTTGCTCCTGACAAGGGAAAACATGTGGCTTAATGGCTATGCTCCCACCTTCAAGCAACCACTTGAAGGCTCTCTTCTTAGCAGCCCCTTAGCTGCAATGCCCAGTGTTACTTGTCAAGAAGCCAGGATAGCTGCAACTCTAGACCCACGGAGGTCAGAGTATTGTGCAGCCACAGCTGCCCTGGAGGCCTTCACAGGAGGAAGTTAGTATTTTAAAAGACATCTTGAGGACAGGCGAACTGCACATAGTAGCACTTTCTTTCCTAACAAAATCCAGCCCTCTTTCCTTTGGAAGTTTTGAAGATGGCTTTGTTAACCCTTTCAAATGGCATAGTTATACTGAGGGCTTTGATACTAGTCACTCTCGTGGAAGAGTGTAATTATCATTATAGTTACGACATACCTATGGCAAATTAAGGAAGAGGCTAAAGATAGCCAGGGGCAAATCCGTATTTTCTCCAACCAAGCAATCGGGATCTGGAATCTATAGTTTGGCATACTGAAATTACCTGTTGACTTTACATTAACAAAAAATCATCTGGCTGGCTCATGGAATTACCTGTTGAGATGCATTATTAGAAGTTTTCTGAGCAGTTTTTTATCTTTCTTTGGGTCCTGTCCTACTGGATGCGCCTTGAGGGACAAAATCATTGCAACACTCGATGGAGCAAAATGCTTGTCCATATGGTTACCCATTAAATAAATTCCTCTTTTGTGAAGACATTTTTTTTCCTGCCTTAGGTTCCAAATTTCATTAACGCTACACTTCCGGCCCATGAACTGATTACTGCCCAAGAGATAGACAGATACTTCCGCCAGGAACTCATCTACAAGCGGAATGAGCGAATGGGCAGGAGGGTGAAGGACCTGCTGGAAGAGTATCCAGACAAGAGTTTCTTCTTCGCATTTGGAGCTGGTATGTGACTGAGGTGCCCTTCAACCTGAACACGTCTTTCCTGTGTCTGTTAGAAGCTTTTGACAAGTTCTTGCCTCAGTTGAAAGCAGCATCAGTACTTTGACCATGATGAACAGAGAATGCAGCTTTGCCCTTGACAGTTGTATTCTACTAAGAAAACTTTTCCAGTGTAGGAAATCACAGAATAACAGAATCATAGAAACATTATGGTTGGAAAAGACCTCCAGGATCATCAAGGCCAACCTTTATACCTACTCTGCAAAGTTCACCCTTAAACCGTATCGTAGAATCATAGATTCATAGAATCAACCAGGTTGGAAGAGACCTCCAAGATCATCCAGTCCAACCTAGCACCCAGCCCTAAGCAATCAACTAAGCACCTCATCCAGTCTTTTCTTGAGCACCTCCAGGGACGGTGACTCCACCACCTCCCTGGGCAGCCCATTCCAATGCCAATCACTCTCTCTCTCTGAAGAACTTCCTCCTAACATCCAGCCTAGACCTCCCCCAGCAGAAATTGACACTATGTCCCCTTGTTCTGTTGCTGGTTGCCTGGGAGAAGAGACCAACCCCCACCTGGCTACAGCCTCCCTTCAGGTAGTTGTAGACAGCAGTGAGATCACCCCTGGGTCTCCTCCAGGCTAAACAACCTCAGCTCCCTCAGCCTCTCCTCAAGTACCACATTGTTGCAAAATGCAAAGAGCTCACAATGTGTGCACTGACTGCAACATTTTTTGGTTACAGGCTTACTTTTTTTCTGCATAGCCAAAGATGCTACAGGATGGAGGCAGAGTGGCTCAAGGGCAGCCAGACAGAAAGGGAGCTGGAGGTACTGGCNAAGCTGGTGAGGGGCCTGGAGCACAGCCCTGTGAGGAGAGGCTGAGGGAGCTGGGGCTGTTTAGCCTGGAGAAGAGGAGGCTCAGGGGTGACCTCATTGCTGTCTACAACTACCTGAAGGGAGGTTGTAGCCAGGTGGGGGTTGGTCTGTTCTGCCAGGCAACCAGCAACAGAACAAGGAGACACAGTCTCAAGGTGTGCTGGGGGAGGTCTAGGCTGGATGTTAGGAAGAAGTTCTTGCCAGAGAGAATTATTTGTATTGCAGTGGGATGCCCAGGGAGGTGGTGGAGTCACCGTTCATGGAGATTTTCAGGAAAAGCCTGAATGAGGTACTTAGTGCCATGGTCTACTTGATTGGCTAGGTCTGGGTGATAGGTTGGACTGGATGGTCTTGGAGATCTCTTCTAGCCCATGATTCTGTGATTAACATTGAAATATGAATTCTGAATGTTAATTTTCTTGTATGCATATTAATTATGGCTCATTAATTTTCAAATTTTCACCAGATCACATGAAATTCATTTGGATTCTCAGTCGACAACAAAGTATTTACACAAATTGTACTTGTAAACACATAATTAAACAGTTTAAACAGTCAGAACATGATAAAATAGGAAGAACACAGAGACAGGGAAATTCTAAGTATGCAACAGCAGTACTGACTGTGGTCACAAGGTGGAACAAACAAATTCACTCGGTGAGTAGGAAAAATCAGACCAAATGCTCACAACGTGCTGCTTTCCCAGGTATGTTTCCTGTATAAGGACACTTCCAAAAGCAGTGGTCATGATCCTGAGGGAAAATACTAAATATTTCAAGGCAGGCTTTTCATATCATTAAATGCCTTTTCCAAAAACCTAATTGGTCAATAGGCACAAGCATCAGAAGTTTTGGCCAGTAAATGCAAAGTATTGTGCCTCGTGCGAGCTATACATAGATTCCCAAAATGGGAGTAAGGCACATGTGATGTTGCCCAATACACCTAACCGTGGTGTTGACTTGCTACCCCTTTAGTGCAGGCTTACTGGAGCCAATCCCCCTGTGGTGGTTTGGGTGTCCCCTGCCCCCCCACACTTTAGGAATCACCCAGACTAGATTCAGCTGGCTCTGGAAATATGAATGAAGCTTATATTTACAGCTGGCACAATGTACAAGCAGATATTTACAGTATATACAGTTATAGACAGAAATATACAAGGTAAAAGGTAATACAGAAACACAACTCCCCTCCCAGAAACCTGAGTCCCCAGGAGGGGCTCCCAACCACCCCATCACCTTCCCCCTACCCCTCTCAACCTAAACCCAGTCCCAAGGAAGAATGGAGGTTCAGGCAAAGGGTTAGGAAGCAAAGTGGATTAGCCAAGGAAACGGAGGATGTGGTTAGGAGAGGGACATGCGGCCCAGCCAATTCCCCGGCAGCAGCCCAAGCGAGACTCCTGAGTGAAGTGGTTATCTATGTTTTGCTTTTCATTCTTATACATCTCATGCAAGCCTATGAGTGAAGTAGACATCACCATTGTTTTCCTTTCACAGCCTGTACTCTAGTTCTCACCAAAACATTCTAGCTAGGCTCAAACTAGCACACCCCCATTGGTTGTTTTGTCTGCTCAGCTCCTCCAACCTACAATGGGGGTGAGGAGGAGCAGTGGCTGTGATGGTTTGGGTGTTCCCTTCCCCCCCACACCTTGGAAATCACCCAGACTAGACTCAGCAGCTCTGGAAATTGAATGAAGCTTATATTTACAGCTTAGCTCAATATACAAGCAGATATTTACGGTATATACAGCTATAGACAAATATACAAGGTAAAAGGTAATACAGAAACACAACAGCCCTCCCAGAAACCTGAGTCCCAGAAGGGGCTCTCAACCACCCTTCCATCTTCCCTCCCACCCCTCTACCTCACCCAAGATCTTGCCTTGTGCCCAAGGAAGATTGGAGGGTCGGTGAGGGGGTTTAGGAAGCAGGTCTATTAGTCACAAAGACAGCAGGTTAGTTTAGAGAGACAGAGAAGTTCAGCCCAAAACCCAAACATCAACTTTGTTATCTATGTTTGTGTTCTTGTTCTTATACATCTCAGCAAGCCTGTAAGTGAAGTAGACATCACCACTGTTTTCTTCTCACAGCCTATAATCTAATTCTGCTCACCAGAACATTCTAGCTAGCTTCAAACTAGCACAATGGCCAAACTAGCCTAGCAGGATTGATGCCCTGCCAGGACAATACTGAACCAAGTATAATGCATATACACAAGGAAAAGCTCTGTTTGTGTTTGTGGTCTGACCAACCAAGGTAGGAGAAACAGAGATGTGAGATGAAAGGTAGCAAAATTGTACCAGTGCTTGAGTAAACCTTTCCAAAGCACATCCAAAAGAATAACATGCTAAATTATGTGAATCTAAGGGAAATCATGTCTGTCACTGTTTCTTGTCAGAGCATGGGACTTAGCTGGAGAAAATGTTGTGTCTCTTGGTAGCCAGCAGGTAGGCACACCCAGAAGCACATCCAACTCAGTGAAGATAACATTCACACTTCAGACTGGAAATAGATGGAGAGTACAAACAGGATTGGATTGCCATGACTCTCATCCTTTGTTCTACATTCAAGGAAGGGAAGTGAGGAGTGGTGTTCACAAAGTGATGCATCCTCTCCACCACAAATAATGCAGGCCTTGGGAGAGGGGAAGAACTGAAACTAGTATTGAGTAGTGAAAGGTGGCTGATCATGTGTGTTCAGGCATGTGTAAAGATTGACACATGCTATTGTAAACGCTCGAGAGAGTCCAGCGCAGAGCCACAAAGGTGATTAAGAGAGTGGAACATCTCTCTTACAAGGAGAGACTGAGGGAGCAGAGGCTCTGTAGCTTGGAGGAGAGAAAACTGAGGGGTGAACTCATTCATGTTTATAAAGATGTAAAGGGTGAGTGCCAAGAGGATAGAGCCAGGCTCTGCTTGGTGATGCCCAACGACAGGACAAGAGGCAATGGGTCAAAGCTGAGGCATAGGAAGTTTCATGGAAACATGAGGAGAAATATCTTTCCTATGAGAGTGACAGAAGACTGGAACAGGCTGCCCAGGGAAGTTGTGGAGTCTCCCTCTCTGGAGACATTCAAAACCCTCCTGGATGCATTCCTGTGTGATCTGGTATAGGCAATCCTGCTCTGGCAGGGCGGGGTTGGGCTGGATGAGCTTTCAAGATCCCTTCTAGCCACAAACATTCTGTGAGTCTGTCATCTTCCTGCAGTAACAGTGCTCTGTGCAACTCCCTGTCATAAAGGACATAGGTTGTGTAGATTATAGTCATTTCCATCTATAGGCTAAGACTAGGACTTTGATATACCTCAACTGCTGATGTTCTGATTGCACTCCTCCCTGCTAGACTAATATTCCTGACCAGCCACTTGCACCAGTTGATCTCCTAACACTGGGCATACCCTTCCTGTGCTTTTCCATCATATTTTGGAATCCAGACAGGTTTTTGGTTATATCTGAGGACTCTGGATCAACTTTGAAATTGTCTCTAATTATACTCTGGCTTTGATGTCAGTTCAGCCTCTGTCTCACCTGCTCTTCCAAAAGCTCTGCTCAACGGACAGTGTCAGCCTCCCAGTTGTAGCCATTGTTTGACTACAAGAGGATTTGTTTTTATTTATTTTATTTATATTGTCCAAATGACAAGTAACATCACAAGATACAATGCAGAAAAAATGTCTAATTCTACAGTTCTGAGGTTTTCTGAGTCGACATAACAAATGCATTTGCAGGCTTTTACTGGAAAACAATAAGCTAATTTAGCCTTTTGTTATCCAGATTGCTGTATGTGACAGTAATCAGTGAAAGATTTCATTTGTGCCAGCAAGCAGAAAAGAGGAGCCAATGTCTTGTATTCAGTTCTGATTGTTGCTTGAGTATTGTTAATTACTGAAGAAGGATTCCAGGAAAGTGATTGTAAAAGGCAAGTTACAATGAGCTGTAGAAGAGAAAAAAAAAGGGCTATAGAAGTGGGACTAAGTCACAGAATATATGCAATAGGAAGAGAGCTTACATACCATCCAGTACAACCCTCAACCCAGCACTGAAGGGTTGACTCTAAATGATGTCCCTAAGCATCAGGTCTACATGCTGCTTGATAATTTGATGAGGAATAACTTGACAAGACAGGGATTATAAAAATACAGTTATTTTTCTTTTCCCCAACAGCCCCACCCCGAAACTATACACACAATCAGTTAAATTGTATTTACAGGTTCTAATTCAGTAGGGAATTTTCACAGGGATGCTTATGGGCAATTCTGGTGGCTTAGGAAAGTCAGAACATGGAAAAGGCTAAGCCACAAAATAGCTTTACCCCACTTAGAAATCAGGGGCAGGGCAGAGCCCTAGGGAAAAGCTGAGAGAGCACTGGATTTACTCACGAGGGTGGAGTAGGAATTTGGACATGTTCCCTGGATCGCCTTTGTGGCAGCCTGTGGAAACTGCAAGTTATAATCCAGTTTGGGAGCCAGGCAGCATAAACCCAATGGCAATGGAAGCCGCCAAAGTCAAAGTGTCTGCAGACACAGCTCCCGCAAGGCAGAGCGGCACTGCCTTAGCGGCGCAGGTACAGCCGCACTGCCGCCACGTTCCTGCCAACAGCAGCAGCTTATGGCAGGGGCTGAGTCGTTCCAGCTCAGGGGTAGGGAGCAGGAAGCCAAGGGATGCCAGTCCAAGGAGAAGCCACGTCCAGGTGCCACAGGGAAATCTCTCCAAATGGAACTGCATGGACCAAATGGACCTGCACATGCTTTCTGGTCAGTCTGTTTGAAGTCTTTCCTAGACAACATGTCCAGTACCAATATATACTGAGCACAAAGACTCCAGCCAATCACAATCTCAGATTCCAGCGTGGGCTCTCCCACAAGTAAGTACATGTATGAGGGTGGCAGGAAAAGGATTTTTGCCTTTCCTTGTTCAAGCCTGCAGAGGGAGGGGAAAGCAATTTTGCACCTTCATCTTCCCCCACTCAAACCTCTGCTGACAGAGGGGAGGAAGGGATTTTGGAGCACTCTACAACACGAGCACGCCAAGGGATGGTGCCTCCACCACTGTCCCAGGCAGACCATTCCAATGCTTGAGAACCCTTTCAGGAAGAAATACCTTCTAATATACAGCTTAAACCCACCCTGATGCAGCTTGTAGCCATTTCCTCTAGTCCTGTTGCTTTTCATCAAGAAGAGGCTGGTGTTCTCATTGCTCCAACCTTCCTTTGGGTAGTTGTAGAGAGTGATGAGGTCTCCCTTCAGCCTCCTCTTCTCCAGACTGAACAACCCTAGCTACCTCAACCGCTTCTTACAGAGCTCCAGACCCTTCATGAGCATTGTTGCCCTTCTCTGGACACACTGCTGTACCTCAACATTCTTCCTGAAGTGAGGGGCCCAGAACTGAACACAGTACACAAGGTGTGGCCTCAGCAGTGATGAGTACAAGGGCATGATCACCTCCCTGCTCCTGCTGGCCACCTTGTTTCTAGTACAAGCCAGGATGTCCCTGGCTTTCTTAGCCACCTGAGCACACTGCTGACTCATGTTCAGTCAACTGTCAACCAGTACCACCAGGTCCCTTTCCAAGTTGCAGCTTTCCAACCACACATCTCCAAGCTTACTACGGGGTTGTTACAACCCAAGTTGTTGAATTTCTACAATTAACTTTATCCCATTGGTCTAACTTGTCTAGATCCTTCTGTGAAGCTTCCCAACCCTCTAGCAGACTGACACAGCCACCTAGCTTGGTATCATCTGCAAACTGAGGGTGCACTCAGTCTCCTCATCCAGTTCATCAGTCAAGATGTTAAAGGGAACAGGCCTCAGTACAGAACCCTGAGGAACACTGCTTGTGGCTGGATGCCAGCCAGATTTAACTCATTCACCACCACTCTTTGGGCCTGACCATCCATCCAGTTTTTCATCCAATGCAGAGTGCACTTATCCAAGCCTTCTGCTGTGAGTTTCTGAAGGACAATGCTGTGTCCAGGAGGACAATGTCCACAGACCTTACCTCATCTGCTGTGGGGGGGGAGGCCACCTTACTGTCGGAGATCAGATTAGTCAGACAGGACCTGCCTTTCATAAACCCTTGCTGACTGGGCCTGAACACCTGGTTGTCTGTAAGTGCCATGTGATGGCACTCTGGATGACCTGCTCCATAACCTTTCCTAGCACTGAGGTCAGACTGACAGGCCTGTAGTTCCCTGGATCATCCTTCTGGCCCTCCTTGTAGATGCGTGCCATATTTACCAGTCTCCAGTCAACTGGCACCTTCCTGGTTAGCCAGGACTGTTGATCAATGATGGTGAGTTGACTTAGTGAGCACATCTGCTACCTCTTGAAGTACCCTTGGATAGATCCCCTTCAGTGCCATAGACCTGTGCACACCTAGGTGGCACAATACGCCATTGACCATTTCCTCCTGGACTGTGGTGGCTGTTTTTTGCTCCCCATCCCTGTCTGCCAGTTCCAGGGATTGAAACCTCAAGGAAGGACTGGTGTCAGTGACAAGTACATCCAGTAGTGGCTGGAGGCTCTCTCTAGCTCTTCTTTTACTGTCAACCTAACCTACAAAAGCTCTTTTTGTTACCTTTAATGACACTGGCCACATTAAGTTCTACTTGAACTTTGGCCTAATTTTCTTCCCACATATCCTTTCAAGAGTTTTGTACTGTTCCTGAGTTGTCTGACCCTTCTTCCAGAGCCAGTCCTTCCACAGCCTTCATGTAGATCCCCTTGAGATACTGAAATGTAGCTAGCTATAAGGTCTCCCTGGAGCCTTGTATTCTCTAGGCTGAGCAGCCCTGATTCTTTCAAATTCTATGACAGGAGAGGCTCTCCAGCCCTGTGATCACCTTTGTGACCTTCTCTGGACCCATTCCAGCAGGTCTGTGTCCCTCTTTTGTTTAGGGTCCCACAGCTGGGCACAGTACTCCAGGTGAGGTCTCACCAGAGCAGAATGGCAGGATCACTTCTCTTGACCTGTTGGACACACTTCTTTTGATGGAGCTTAGGGTGGCATTGGCCTTCTGGGCTGCAAGTGTGAGTTGTTGACTTATGCCCAGCCAATCATCCACCAGTACCTCAAATCTTTTCCTGCACAGCTATTCTCAATTTCATCATCCCCCAGCCTGTACAGATATCGAGGATTGCCCTGACCTAGGTGCAGGACCTTGCGCTAAGCTTTATTGAACCTCATGAGATTCTTCTCAGCCCACTTCCTCAGCCTGTCCAGGTCCCTCTGATTGACATCTACACCTCAGTCTTATCAGTCGCACCACTCAGCTTGGTGTGATCTGCAGTCTTGCTGAGGTCCCTCTCTGTATATCACTGATGAAGATATTGAACACCACTGGGCTCCCCAGTTTGGTAGGGACAGGGATCTACTTGAGAGAGTCCAATGGAAGGCTTCAAGGGACTGGAGCAGTCTTACAAGGAATGGCTGAGAGACCTGGGACTGGTTAATCTGGAGAAGACTGAGAGGGGATTAAAGAAGTGTATATAAATATCTGAGGGCTGTATGTCAAGAAGGAAGGGTCAGCCTCTTCTCACTTGTGCCCTGTGGTAGGACAAGAGGCAATGGATGTAAACTACAGCACAGAAAGTTCCACTTCAACATGAGGAAGGCCTTCTTTACTGTAAGGATCATGGAGCACTGGAACAGGCTCCCCAGAAAGATTGTGGAGTCTTCTCTGGAGGCTTTCAAGACCTGTCTGGATGTGCTCCTGTGTGGCCTGAGCTAGATTATGGTCCTGCTCTGGCCAGCGGCTTGGTCTCAGTGATCTCTAGAGATCCCTTCCAAACCCTGACATCCCATGATCCTGTGGTCCTGTGACTGCTTGTCACCCTTCTCCATTAGGACATCATCCATTAACCACTACCTTTTGGATGTGACCATCCAACCAATTTCTTATCCACCCATCAAATCCGTACCTCTCCAGTTTAGAGAGAACGATGTTGAGGGAACTATGTCAAAAGCTTTACGAAAGTCCACATAGATGACATCTGACTTCCTTTATCCTCTTATGTAGTTGTACCACCATGGAAAGCCATCTAGGTTGGTGTCATGGGTTAAGATGGATATTTGCTGCTGTATTCATGCCATGCTGCCATTTTTCCAGCTTGAAAATGAAAGTGCTAACCGGAACAAAGTACTATGGGGCTTGAAGTGCAGATTGCGACATGAGAGGCTTCTTGTTTCAGTTACTGCTTTTGTGTTCTGGATCTTGAGTGTTGTCTCTTCCACTGACATGGCAGTGGGAAGAAAGAAGGATGGGGGAGTAGCTTCCTGGCTTGGGTTTTTATCTTGATTGGTTCTGCTTGTTGCTGTCTGCTGTGCTTTTTCTGCAAATACACTAAGGTGATTGTGTCTTTGTGTTATCTCATTTATTCAGTAAACTCTTATCTCTCACTCTCTTTGTCTCAACCTGGAGGTTTTTTTGTGTTGCATTCCCCTCATTTCTGTGCTTAGGGAAATAGACAGGGTAGCCCGTTGGTTTGCTTTGACCTGTTACAGTCGGTCAGGCAGGACTTGCCCTGGGTGAAGTCATGCAGGCTGTCTCAAATCACCTCCCTCTCCTTTGTGTGCTTTAGTATTGCTTCTGGGAGGGATCTGTTTCAAGATGTGTCTCTGCAGTGTTATTGACACGATTCCACAGTTCCTTTATGTGTGCCCTATCACACCTTGTACCTGTCCAGTCTTGCTTGAATGTTCCATAACCTGATCGTTCTTTACCTGGGGTGAATCTTCTTTGTTCTGAACTTTGCCTCTAGTTACAGGAATGTGTGATTCCTGAGGGCTGGCTTCACTGACAAAGAAATTGACAATGGCACCTTCATCTCTTCAATATTCTTTGTCACCTTGTCTCCTGAACACTTCAGCACTGAGATGGCATTTATCTAGTCAGCATTTTACTGCTGAAGTATCAGTAGAAGAGTTCCTTTTCCTATGCATGGTCACTTGTACTCCAGGGTCCCTTATGGCTTCTGCTGAAAGGGGCTAAACAAGGAGAGTGGAAAAAAAAGGTAGGGGAGGGAAGCAAAAAAAGGAGTGGTGGCTTTTTATATGTAGGAGGAAGCATACTTAGTGGCTTGAGATCCTGGCTTCATTATGACAGACAAGGCCTCAGGTGAATCCAGAGTTTCTAGGAGGCAAATTCTATTTCCATCCAGTCTTTCCTGCATCTTTGAATAGCTGAGAAACTCCAGCGGAGCCAGCTCATGAATAAGAGATACAGGAGGATCTAAGATGCCCTGCATCTGTGGGGATGAAATGACTGACATCAGTGAGAGATGCTGACTGATGTAACAACTTCAGAAGTTGGTCTTCTTAATCCTGTAAACACTGGAAAATTCCTTTTTCTCTCAGAGCTCTTTTTATTTTCCTGCTCCTTAAAGTTCAGAGGCTTTAAAGTATAGCAGACACTAGCAAGGCACCACTAAAACTAAAAAAGGAAGGATGACCACAAAAACTTCTCCTACCATTTCTTTTATTTCCTACAGGAAGTAATGAATGTCTTAATTTAGCTTTACTCAGGCTTATGGATTCAAACCTCCATGGACTAGCAGTTTTCTTCCTCAACCACCTCCCTGGGCAACCCATTCCAGGTGCTCACCACTCTCATACTGAACAACTTCCTCCTCACCTCCAGCCTGACCCTACCCATCCTCCAACTTCACTCCATTCCCCCTAGTCCTGGCACTCCCTGATAGCCTACAAAGTCCCTCCCCAGCTTTTTTATAGGCTGCCTTCAGATACTGGAAGGCCACAAGAAGGTCACCTNACTCAAGTCCCTCTCTTCAGGGCTGCTCTCCAGCCACTCACCGCCCAGCCTGAATTTGTGCCTGAGATTGCCCTGACTCAGCTGCAGGACCTTGCACTTGGTCTTGTTGAACCTCATAAAGTTGGCTTGTGCCCAGCTCTGCAGCCTGTCCAGATCCTTCTGGATGGATCCCTGCCCTCCAGCCTGTCTGCTGCACCACACAGCTTGGTGTCATCAGCATACTTGCTGAGGCTCCACTCAGTGCCTCTGTCCATGGCACCCACAAAGATGTTGGACAAGACTGGTCCCAGGACTGATCCCTGAGGGACTCCTCTTGTCAGTGGCCTCCACTTGGACACAGAGCCATTGATAGCCACTCTCTGGGTGTGGCCATCAAGCCAGTTCTTTATTCATCTTGTGGCCCACCCATCACACCCATGTGTCACCAGCTTGGAGACCAGGATGTGGTGCAGGACAGTGTCAAAAGCCTTGCTCAGGTCCAGGTAAATGACATCAGTTGCTCACCCCTCATCTGCTAATGTTGAGGCCTGATCATAGAAGGCCACCAGGTTTGTCAGGCAGAATTTGCCCTTGATGAAGCCATGCTGATTGTAGCCAATCTCCTCTTCACTGTTCTCCTGTCTCAGTAGTGCCTCCAGGAGGATCTACATGCCTTATACAAACGATTGAAAATGTGTAGTGAGGAATTTCATGAAAAATCCACAAGCTGAAAGTTAGCAGATCGTGGAAGAGGGCAGAAATGTGGAGGAGAGGGCAGAAAGATAATCTAAAACAGGTGAAATGAGTCTAGTGGTGCTACCTCACTTCTGCCTGGGCATAAAGGGTTTGCTGATTTCCTGCTTACTGCTTCTGTCCCAGGAAAGCAGCCTCATTTTAGCCTCTTCAGTAGGAAGAAAGGATGAGTATCTGGAGAGGTGCCTGTATCTCTAATCCAAGGATGCCAGATCAAACCCATCAGCTTTGAAGCTGTTTTCCTTAGTAGTCTCTTCAGAATGCTAATGACAGAGTTTATTAGAGCAAACCCTCAAGGGGATAGATAACATTGTGGAGGCGGAACCCACATCCAAAGCCACAAGGTTCACATGAAGGACACTCCTCCTAGCATCTCTGACAGTTGAAATGAGGAAAGCTTTACATTTCTGCATTAGCAGCAGAAACCTCTGAAAGGCCACAATAAGGTCACCTCAGAGCCTCCTCCAGGCTGAACAGCCCCAGCTCTTTCAGTCTGTCCTCATAGCAGAGCTGCTCCAGCCCCACTGTATTAGTGCAACTGTCAAAATCAGCCTATTTCTGTGCTATTTCTGCTTAGGTACTGACAAGTCTGGTGACCATTAGCTTAGTATCAGTGCTGGGATTTACACATTGCTACCTTTATTGGGCAGCCACAGTAGGAAAAAAAATCATCTTGTAGTGTCTATTAAGCTAGTAGGATTTCTAGTTCTTAATACTGTTTTTAAACTTTTTTTTAAAGGAAGCAGTGGTATGGAATGGGAGGAGGTCCAGCAGCAGAGGTGGCTGTGAATTCTGCAGCTCAAACACAGCACTGTTATTATCTTCCCTTACTGGTAACATAAGGCTGTGTGCTAGCATAGTCACTTGTGTGAGTCTTCTTGCTTAATGAGCAGAGTTCTTCAACAGGGCAAAACTCTCAAGTTGATTCAGGTGCAGATGGAGCTCCACTTGACTAAGTTTGCCTGAACAGAAAGTGTTTTGTTGGGCTTTTTTTAAACTCAGCTTTTACAAAACAAGCAGTAGAGAGTTTTAAACTTTTCTCTTCTGCTAATCTTGCTTAAAACTGGCTTTATAACCTATGGAAAACCTTTATCTCACTGCAGGTTTTGTAGTTATCAGGAAGTATGGCTTTACCCAAATGTAAGTTATCAGGAAGTATGGCTTTACCCATGTAAAACTGGGAGTCCCTAGGGACTAAAAATACTCAGGTCATACATTTAAGAGACCTAGGTTTTGACAGAACCTGGTAGATAAGAGTGTCTTCTTGTCTTTCACAAGAGAAATGCCTTCATTTTGGCTCATTATAACTTCATATAGTTCATTTCTATGGTATCAGGCAGTTTTCCCCCTGTTAGGCAAGACCTTCATCATAATTCTTCTTGAAATGGATTTCATGTTTCAGTGATTCTCTTACAAACCAATGTGGAAAATTAATCCTAGTAATTCAATACAGGTGACTTAATTAGCAAACCATACAGCTTTTAAAGAAATGAGAGGTTATTCTTTATTTCCTCCCGAGTGAATGCAGTTTTGAGGCACTTTATTCACATCTCTCCACGTCCAGTGGAAGTATTTTCTTGAACACAAAGAATACCAGTGTTCCACAGTACTGACCAGCAGGTTTTACATTAAAAAGGAGATTTTAAGGGAATTCTGCTTTTTGAAAATAAACTCTTCTCCTGGCCTCCACAAAATCACAGAATCAACCAAGTTGGAAGAGACCTCCAAGATCATCCAGTCCAACCTGTCACCCAGCCCTGTCCAACCAACTAGACCATGGCACTAAGTGCCTCAACCAGTCCTTTCTTGAACACCTCCAGGGATGGCGACTCCACCACCTCCCTGGGCAGCCCATTCCTTCATGGAGTAAAGGCCTCAAGTTCCATGTTCATGCAGTAATATTTCATTAATATTTCTTTTTACAGGTAGTCATAGGAAGGAGTATGTTGGGAAGTTTTCGATATCAAAAGGATTTAAGGATGTGGGGGGGTTACTTGCTACTTGCATAAGTATTATAATGCTGTTACTATGGAATTATTAAACATTAATTAAATGAAGTTCTTTACAGTGAGGGTGGTAAGACACTGGAACAGGTTGCCCAGGGAGGTTGTGGATGCTTCCTCCCTGGAGGCATTTAAAGCCAGGCTGGATGAGGCCTTGAGCAGCCTGCTCTAGTGGGAGGTGTCCCTGCCTATGGCAGGGGGTTGGAGCTGGATGATCCTTGAGGTCCCTTCCAACCTAAACCATTCTATGATTCTATGATTCTATGATTCTATGATTAATTGTGAATATTAATACAATTGTTAAGTATTTTTTTTATCATTACAAAAATATTGACTTATTTACAAGGTCTTTTTTGCGCTCAGTTGTGCAAATAGATTACAGAATATGTGCAGTGCAGTACCAAACAATTTCAAACTTAGTGGAACTAGCAAAATGCAAACAGTCAACTTTGAGAAGAGAATGCTGCAGAGCAATATTCTGCTTGCCCTCCTGGGGGACTCGAGAGGTTCCTTTCTGCTGATGCAGAAGGCACAATTACAGAGCAAACAGAGAACTTACTACAAAGAGGCTTTCTAAAATCCTTTCCAACAAAGCAGAAGGTACAGACTGGCAACAGAGCTAAAGCAAGGAGCTGTAATTATAAAGAGGCTTTCTAAAATACTTACTCACAAATTAGTACCTCTAGATTTTCAGGGCTGCATTATAGTCCAAACAGTACCCAAATCACTTGGAGGGAGCTGCCAGTGGTACGGTAACCATTGGAAGCTTTTAGAGTTTTCCCAGGACTCTGGCAGGGTGCTGGGGCTTGCATGGTCTCTGACCTGGTCGTAGTCCATTCTCAGTCAAGTGGTGTCTTCACAGGGCTCTGGGCTTGGCATGGAGGTTCGCAGGTGTGCAGGCAGACACAAGGACTCGCGGTCTTGTCGTGGTAGGCCTGAATAAGCCAAAATAGGATTGAACATGTCCTGGCTTACCCAGACATGTTTTTCTGCTCTCCCTCTCTCTGTTTTGGGGAGAAGCAGCCGTGGGAAAGAGGACAAAGAATCTGAAGCCACCGAGTCTACACACCCTGGCTTGCTTAGACACGTTTTACTTCTGTTTGCATCCTGTGGTAAACAGGGTACATACACTTGCCCTCTACCTGCCTCGTGCAAGGTCTGTTTTTCCCAAATCTGTGTAAGGCAGGCCCGTGCCTTCACCTAATATGGTCAGGCTCAGCTAACTGCTGTTCTGACTGACTATTCTGTGTCCAAAGGCCCATTAATCTCAGGCTACATTGGTAAAAAGAGACACAGTGTGCTCTGACATAGTATTTGTGTTTGCTTGTTGCTGCCTCCTATCATTGCTCTCTGCCTCTGGTAGTGATTCTGCCATTGCCTTAAGCAGCATTATGCTTTGCTAAGCTGTAAGTTATCTCTGCTGAATTGCTTCCAAACAGTCTGCCTCGAGTTTACCTGTGATGGTTTGGGTGTTCCCAGTGCTATCCCATAATCACCAATGAATGCACACCATGTTTGTTCAGGGCAACTCTCACACTGAAATTAATCTGCCTTTCAAGAGTTGTGGTGGTTTGGGGGTTCCCTGCCCACCCACACTTTAGAAATCACCCAGACTAGACTCAGCTGGCTCTGGAAATTTGAATGAAGCTTATATTTACAGCTGGCACAACGTACAAGCAGATATTTACAGTGTATACAGTTATAGACAGAAATATACAAGGTAAAAGGTAATACAGAAACACAACAGCCCTCCCAGAAACCTGAGTCCCCAGGAGGAGTTCTCAACCACCCTTTCACCTTCGCACTACCCCTCTCAACCTTACCCCAGTCCCAAGGAAGAATGGAGGTTTGGCCAGGGGGGTTAGGAAGCAAAGTGGATTAGAAAAGCAAAATGAGGGGTGAGGTTAGAAAGATGCAGTTCGGAGCTTGCCAGCAGCAGAAGCGAGACTGGTTAATCTGTGTTTTGCTTTTTGTTCTTATACATCTCAGCAAGCTTATGACTGAAGCAGACATCACCATTGTTTTCCTTTCACAGCCTGTAATCTAGTCCTTCTCACCAAAACATTCTAGCTAGCTTCAAACTAGCACATTACCAGGAGCAGGCTCTAAATGCCTCCATGCAATAGGCCAGGATGATATCCGTGATGAGACTGCACATAGCAAGACATCCTGCCTACACGTCCCAAGACAAGGAGCCCTGGAACAGACACACAGATAGTCCAGAGAAATCAGGATTTTGGAGATCATCTGCCTTCTTTTCCCAGCACCCTGTGAAGTCTGTGAAGAATCAGAAGCCTCGGTGGCTGACAAGACACCAACAGAATTTCCTGAAAGCGTTTTGGGTGCTGTCTGAAGCTGTAGTTAGCCCTGCAAGAGCTGTAGTTAGCCCTGCAAGTCAGGAGATAATTTTTGTGAGTAAATATTCAAAGCCTCTTTGGCAAAATTCTGTAATTCACCATTGCCTTCTGCCATAAGCAGAAAGGAGCTCCTTGAGTCGACCTAGTGGACAAGCGGTATATTGACCTCAAGAACTTCTTCCAGTTCAAGTAATGTTTATATTTTTGGTAGTTACTTCTTGAACGTTCTAGACCCTATGTTATCATCTGTATGATGTTCCCATGATAATTGCAGAAGAATCTAATTACTATTAAGGGTGGTGAGAATCCTGAATATCAAAATTAAAAAAAAATATTAATTTTGAAAAAAAATCCATCTTGCAGCAGTTAATTACCCCTCCATTACAAGCATGGTGGTAACCTGCTCTCTCTCACCCTGCAGGCTGTGGTGAGGTCTGTGTAAATGAGCTTTCAAGCTTAGAGCAGCTTACTCACTTTCAATAGATGTAGTTGGTAGTGGCAGTAGTGCAGCTTGCTCAGGGGCATTGGGCTTACCTGGTCTTGCCCGTTCTGCAACGTCCAGGCTGTCAATACCTGCCAACAAGGTTGTCCATGCTAAGGCTGGCAGTGGTTTTGGGCTGCTTTTGGCAATGAATTTTGCCTAGAGCACAGACTCTTTTGCTTCTTCCTGATAAACTGAGGCATGTCAAAGTTGGTAGACAAGCTTAACACATCTAAGCTTGGTACAGCAGCAAGGCTGGTCTTGAATCAGTAAGGCTGTGTATAGCAACTTGGTATAGCAAGGTGAGGCAAAGCAAGACGAGGCATTGTAAGTTGTTTACAACTTCTGGCCTACTTTTATCAATTGCTTGAGCCTTAATTGCTCCAATGGGCCACTGGGACCAGTGCTGATTACAGGGGCACAGTAACCTCCCTTGTCCTACTGGCCACACTGTTCCTGATACAGGCCAAATTATGGGCTAAATGGCCACCACATCTATCTGAAACTACAGTGAGGGCTGGTTAGGCCACACCTTAAGTCCTGTGTCCACCTCCGGGCCCCTCATTTTAAGAAAGATGTTGAGGTGCTTGAACGTGTCCAGAGAAGGGCACAAAGGCTGGTGAGGGGGCTGGAGCACAGCCCTGTCAGGAGAGGCTCAGGGAGCTGGGGGTGTTCAGCCTGGAGAAGAGGAGACTCAGAGGAGGCCTCATTGCTCCCTATGACTACCTGAAAGGTGGCTGTAGTCAGGTGGGGCTGGTCTCCTCCCAGGCAATCAGTAACAGAACAAGAGGACACAGCCTGAAGCTGTGCCAGGGCAGGTTTAGGTTGAGCTTTAGGAAGAAGTTCTTCACAGCAAGAGTGATTTGCCATTGGAATGGGCTGCCCAGGGAGGTGGTCGAGTCCCCGTCCCTGGAGGTGTTTAAGAGGAGGCTGGATGAGGCACTTAGTGCCATGGTTTAGTTGACTAGAAGGGTTAGGTGATAGGTTGGACTTGATCTCAGAGGTGTTTTCCAACCTGGTTAATTCTGTGGTTCTGTGATTAGGGCACAATACTCAAGTCTTTCCAAAACTTTCATCAGCGTAACAGTGAAGTTTCTATTCCTGGTGGCTAATACTGACAGAATTAAAGGAGTTGATTTAAGCGACTGGATTTTAGAGATACTTTTTCCTCTCTGCATCTGGATGATTCTTAATCATCTCATATAGTGCCTTTATCATGTCAGAGGATGTTAAAACGATGTACACATTGCAGTCAGATTCTGACCTGTGTTCCACTGCTGCTACTTGCAGATTTGGTGCTGCTCCTGAACAGATATCTCCTGGCTTCATCTCTTACTGCCCCGCAAAATCCACAGCGGCCTAATAATGCGACAGCCTGAGAGACCAGAGTAATTTCAGTCACATCTGCATTATAGAAAAGCAGACTGTGGTAATCGGAATGACCTTGGGAAAGCTCAGCCATCACTCATTAGAGATCCTGTGTTTTGGGTGCATGCTGATGGTGAATGATAAAAGCGCTGCGTGCTCTGAGTGCAGCAGACCTCCTGTCAAAAGGAAGGACTTTGTTGTACTTCTCTTTTTTCACTTGTGCTCACTGAGTCGTTATGTCATTTTTCTCTTAACTGCAGGTCACTTCATGGGCAACAACACAGTGATTGATGTTTTGAGGAGAGAAGGGTATGAGGTAGAACACACTCCAGCTGGACAAGCCATCAACAAGTAATGCATGCTTTTATCTAGCTGAGCAGCCCCACTGGGAGGGTGGGTTTGTAAACAGTTATGATGTAGTGGCAGATGGAAATACACCTAACCATGAGCTGGGCTCCCAATCCCCTTCACAGATGTTTGCTTTTGTCTTCCATGAGCCAGTTTGGAAGGAAGATTTTATTTAGTTTGATTTGTTATTTGTTTGTTTGGTTTTTGGTTGGGGTTTTTTAAATAGAATAAAAAATATTCCTTCCCCCCTAAGTTTTTAACTCTTAAACCAACAGCCATAACAAGCAAGCCTGATTCATCAGAGCTGGATGCTGCCTTATACCACAAAGGATTTCAGGCTCCTCCTTCCTCCCTTTTAAGTGTTTGACTTCCCTGTCTTTAAACACTCTCCTTCTCTTACACCGCTATTTTTGATCCTTTATCTTTATCTCAGCCTGGCATCTGACTGCCCAGATTTCAACCAACCTCTTTGCAAGCTGTCTCTATGACTGATTGCCTTCATGTTCCCTTCTCTCTTTGACATTTTTAAGCTAAGGTACTTGCTGTTCTGGTTTCATTTTGCAGCTGTCCTTCAGGATATGCTCTCTTGCTGCCTCTTTTTATCTCTCACATGGTGCCTTTATCCATCGCTGTGATTTCAGTAACTACAGAATGCCAAATAATCTCCTCCTCCACACTCTGCCAACAGTTATTTATGTTCTTGGCTCACCTCTTTGTGCCACCAGTTTAGGGTCTACAGTCTTGTCTCCCTCTTCCCCAGATTCTTGCCAAACATGTGCTCTTACATCTCTCAGATATCCCCACTCTTCGTTATAGTCACTGCTAGTAGACCACAGTGGAAAAAGGGTCTGAATCCAGTTATGTTACTATTTTATACTCTGTGCCAGGCATGTTGTCCCTCAGTGCTTACACCTCTGTTCCTCCTCCCCCACGGTTTCTGGGATGGGGCTTTCAGGCAGGGTGGTCACCTTTTGTGCAGGGGACACAGTGCAGAGTCTTGCACTGTGCCAGAGGTTCTGCAGATATGGTGCAAAATAATGACAGATGTTTTTCTCGTGCTCCGGTTGCTTCACCTTTCTCTTTGCACCATTTTTTCTTGGTAGGTTTGCAGACAACAGCAGGCTGGGTAGGATTGTTGATCTGGGAGGCTCTACAGAGGGACCTAAGCAGACTAGCTAGATGGGCCAAGACCAGTTGTACCACTTTCAGTAAGGCCAGATGCCAGGTTCAGCACTTCAGACACAACAACCCTTGACAGCACTACAGGCATGACAAAGACGGTCTGGAAAGCTGCTCAGCAGAGAGGGACCAGAGGATGTTGATCAGTAGGTGAACATGAGCCAGCAGTGTGTCCTAGTGACCAAGAAGGCCAAAGGCATCCAGAACAGCATGGCCAGTAGAACCAAAGAAGTGGGTTTACCTCCACGTGGTGGATCAGCTGCCTTCTGATTCTGCTTCCATCCGTTGTCATCCATCCAGTTTTGCATATATTTTTGTACTTGTTTCCTTTCCCTTATACCTCTGTAAACTCCCTGACCTTAAATACCCTTTATTTATTGCTGAAGTTATTTTTCACTTCCAAAATCGGTGCCAGACTGATTTCTGTAAGTGTTCTACCCCTTTCCACTATTTCTGACTAATTCTTTTCTTTTCAAAAGGGGGAGAGGGGAGGCATCCTATATTTAGTTTTGTTCTGTTGGGCTTTGGGTCTCCAGGAAGCTCTAAACTAGAACACTCTGTAAAGGTGTAAGTGTAAGGAAATCAAGCCCAGACAAACTGTGGAAGGGAGGGATAGATTTTCACCCACCAGGGAGACAAGCATCAATGATACTCGGCAGCTTGTCTGGCCACGTTATGGGAGTTCATTGACTCTTTGAGGGCCTTTGGAAGCCCTCACTTTGGCGTTGTTCACATCTGACACCTGTTTACATCCTGTGGTAAACAAGGTATTCACACTTGGTTTGTGCCTGCTGCATGCATTTCCCAAATTTGGGTAAAGCAAGCCCATGTTTTCACTTAATATGGTTAGTTCTGCCATTCTGATTGGTTAAGGGATGTGGTTATCTCATCTGCCCTTTGGAGCAATTAAGACTGAAGCAACTGATAAAAGTGGGCGTGAAGTCGTAAACAGCTTGCCATGCCTTGCCTTGCTACACATTGCCTAGCCTTGCCAAGCCTTGCTGCTGTACTAAGTTTTGATGCTTCAAGCTTGCCTACCTGGAAACTTTACTGTGGAGAGTAAAAGTTTAACAGGGAGAAGCATAAGTGACCTTCATGCCATAGGCAATAGTCTTTGCCAAAAGCTGCCTGAAACCACAGCCAGCCTTAGCATGAACTACCCCACTGGCATGTAACGACAGCCTAGACCATGCAGAAGGGGTAAGACTGGGAGAGCCAAGTGCCCCCGAGCACGCTTACTGCCACTAGCAGTTGCAGCTACTGAAAATGAGTAAGTTGCCCCCAGCCTGAGTGCCTGCTTAGAGAAAGAGGGAGGGAGAGAGCAGGTTACTGCCACAATACCCTGTGCTTGCCTGCACACCTGCAAACCTCCATGCCAAGCCCAGATCCCTAGGAGGACACCTTCTGCCTGAGAACAGACCAAGACCAGGTCAGAGACTGTGCAAGCCCCAGCACCCTACCAGAGTTCTGGGAAAACTCTGAAAGCTTCTAATGGTCACCATACCACTGACGGCTCTCTCAAAGTGTTTTAGACTATGATGCAGCCCTGGAAATCCGGAGGTACTAATTTGTGAGTAAATATTATAGGAGGCCTCTTTGTAATTGCAGCTCTTTGCTTTGTTTCTGTTTTGTCTGTAATTGTGCCTTCTGCTTCAGCAGAAAGGAGCTTCTCGAGTGCCCTTAGAGGACAACTGGCATATTGCACTGCAAAAGCTTACTGTTTGTATTTTGCTGGGTTCTCTAAACTGTTTGAAATTGTTTGGTATTGCCCTATGCACTGCAAACATTCTGTAATCTGTTGGCACAACTGAGCACAAAAGGCCCTGTAAAATAAATTAAGAAAATAATATTTTGCATTAACATATAACAATTAATGATTTTATTAGTGTTCACAACACGTATTTCATCATTCCATAATAGCACCTGTGTTCTGACTACACAGAAAGTCCCTTTTGAAGTACCGTCTGGATATCTTTGCATGGGAACACAGAAAGACATGAGACATTGGACCATTCCTGTAAACAGGCAAATTACTGGGTGCAGTCAAACCATTTCACCTGCAGACAAGACTACCCGAGGTGTCCTTCCTACCTGCAGGTGGACAGGGATGATGTTTATCACAGAATCAACCAGGTTGGAAGAGACCTCTAAGATCATCCAGTAAAACCTATCACCCAACCCTATCCAGCCAACTAGACCATGGCACTAAGTGCCTCATCCAGGCTTTTCTTGAACACCCCCAGGGATGGCAGCTCCACCACCTCCCTGGGCAGCCCATTCCAATGCCAATCACTCTCTCTGCCAGCAACTTCCTCCTAACATCCAGCCTATACTTCCCCCGGCACAACTTGAGTCTGTGTCCCCTTGTTCTGTTGCTGATTGCCTGGGAGAACAGACCAACCCCCACCTGGCTACAACCTCCCTTCAGGTAGTTGTAGACAGCAATGAGGTCACCTCTGAGCCTTCTCTTCTCCAGGCTAAACAACCCCAGCTCCCTCAGCCTCTGTGCATGGAGGCAGGAGAGCTCCTTGTTTGTGGTGTCACCAGAGTAAGGAAGGCAAAAGAGGTGCTCCAACCACACAGCAGCACAGAGGACTGGTCTTATTTTGAGCTTTAACTGTTGTTCCTGATTGTAGAACACACATATATATGNATTTTATTTTTATATATAAATATTCACCACATAATCACAGCTGCAATTAAGTTGTTTCCTGACTCCTCTCATAACTGCCATGATGGGACCTAGAAAAGAAAAGGAGCTGGCCTTGGAGAGGAAGGATGTGCTCTTGCACCTGTGTCTTTTCCTGTGGTAGTTTTAGTTGGTTCCTGGAAGGATTACCTGCAGGAAGTGTTGCAGAGGACATTATGTACATGAGTGTCTGTTGTTAATAGTGTTCTTGAGGCTGCAGGTATCAGAATAAATGGCTGTCCATGTAGGATGGAAGTTATCCGCACTCTGCCTGTAGCTGTGCTGAGCTCCAACATGTAGTCATGAGTTTGGTAGGGCAGGCTGCAAGCAGTAAGGCTGGCAGTCTCCCTTAATCTACAGGGGAGGCTGTTGCTAACTCCATGACTTTCATTATTGAGGAGCAGACACAGTGAAGAGAAATTTGGGGAAAGGAGGCATAAGCAGAAGACTTTCAGAAAGATCAAATCAGGTCACTGGAGGCAACTGGGGGAAGCACCAGTTTGTGTGGCTAAATTAAAGAGTGGGCGATACGGAGATGTTGTGGGAGAAGAACCAAAGGCACTGTGACACTTCAAAAGTGCTGAAGTGACAGTGTGACAATTAGGAGAATTTTGAAAGGTTGACAGCAGGTGTTCTGCACCAGTCTCTATCACATAAAGTTCATCACATGATCAGTCCATGATTTTCCTTGCAGGAAATAAGCTCAAATTACCTTCATTTTCCATCTACTCTTTCCCTCACGTTCCACTTGACGACTTAATTTCTCCTTCTGTGGGATGAACCCTCTTTATTCTCCATCTGCCCATAGTGAGGGGCTAGCTTGAAAACTGCAGCCACACAAACCTGTCTCCTTCTGGACCTCTTCTTTTTGATGCCATTGCAAGGCAGAAAGTAAACACACTATAGTTCTGGAGAAGTTTCAGTGGTTGAAGCTGGTTTCCGCACAGTGATCTGTGTCCTTCTTTTACCTTTCTCAATTTCAGCCCAAGCCAGTTTCCAATTTTGTCATGTTACAGAGGATTGCTGCATCTCTTCCTGAAGTAGTCATAAAGATACTTCTGTTGTGCTCCGTGTACCCACAGAGGGGACTGAGGTCATCCAAGATGCTCATTAATAAGTAAAAGGGAGGAACCACTTTGTTTCTGGCAACAAAGAGATGTGAGGGCCTGCAAAAGCCACGAATGGATAGGACACTGTAGATTGGCTATCTTGGTGTATAGGGGAGGGGTTGCATGCTTTATTCTAATGAAACAAAGCTTGAGTACTCAAGAGTTGAGATGGTGGTTTGCTTCTTCAGTGTAGCACCTTCACAGGAAGCAGGGTAAGAGTAGCCCTCAGTCAGGCATCCAGATGAATGTCTGAGTGGTTTTCTGGGCTTCCAGGCTTTGCCTTGTAAGAGAATTTGTGCATGTACATGGTCTCACTGCAGTGCCTCACTTGCTGGATCTACTTTGAAATTCCAGATAGTGCTCCCAGCCTAATACTGCAGCCAGACAACTGAAGACCTGTCTTTGCTCCCGGATTAATTGCTATAAATGTGAGCAAGGCTCATGTCTGCATTTCAGGAGAGCTGTGACTGCTCAGCTTCTGCCCCTCCATGCAATCCACCATACTTGCCTCATGCAATCCTTTGAAGCCACCATCTCATGCTCCGTGGTGTGCTTATCTAAGTGGCAGGACAGCATTATCTTCTTTCGCAGATCATCACAGAGATGGCAAATTCTTACACCAGAGTTCAGCGCTGCAGTAGTGAGTTGAACTCTGGTCTCTTACATGTCACGTAGTTCCCTGACCAGGTGTTTTATAAAGGCTGTGCATTCAATGCTCAGTGCAAGCTGGCTTCATGAAAATGAGATGACAATGAGGTTGCCACAGCTGCAGCTTGTCTGTTTCAAATTGCTGCAGACGAGGTGGCCCGAACGATTGTTTATTGTTGTATTAAGCCATATGATGATGATTTGCAAGATGTATTTCTGCAGCCAAGACTAGTCTGTGGAATAATTCATTACTTACCTTTTCCAGCAGGAAGAGGCGTTGATCTAGGATGGACTCCCCAGGCTAGTGTACCTTAGCCATCCTATCCCTGCCCCTTTTTCCTCCTGCTAGTTAGTTGGTTGTGGGCAGCTACTGAAGAAAGGAATAATCTAGTCTGCCTTCTGCAGTAGTCAGACTAGAGGAGTGTGGTTTGACCTTATCTTACTTTGCAGACAATTCCTTCTTCATCTCTTTCTAGATACACATGGTTGTTTCCAAGAGACTTCCACTCTGAGCCAGACTGGATTCTTTTATTGGTTCCAGATGACCTCTTTTCCAAAGCTTATTTTTATTAAAGAGAACTATTTTGATCAGAGCATAGGCTTAAGGAAGAGGGAGTAGGAATACAAGGCAGAGTAATCCATTAAATCCATCTATTAAATACATCAGGGAGAAGCACATCTTTTCTATGTGCTTTGGTAGTATCTGTGTCAGGATTCTGCCCAAAAGCCCTTTCAACTATTATCTGTGTTCCCTCCTTCTTCCACCAGAAAACCCCCAAAAATCTTGTTAGCCTTTTCATCGTCATCACTGGCACACAGCTCCTCTGTCTCGTCTCAGGATCTCCCGCTGCCACTGCACCCCGAGAAGGAGGAGGAAGAAGAGCTCTTGCCTCACCTGCTGCTCCCTTATAGCATCGATGTGCTGGAGGAGGTAGACAGAAAGTATAAAAAGAAGAAGCAGCAGCAGAAGAAGCGAAGGCTGCGACAGTTTAATGACCTCTGGGTTCGCCTTGAGGAAAGGTAGCCAATGCTTCAGAAGGGAGGAGGGTTTGGCATATTGTTTGGACTTAAACTTAGACTGAATAATCTGACACACCAAATTTCTGAAAGAGCTAGATACATGGTGAGAATAAGACCTGGCCTCACTGCCTCACTTGCTGAAACATTGGCAGAGGGTTGCATGTGTTAGGTTTGGGGAACATTTGGCATAATACAATTCTTTAGACCTGTTTTGCATATGATCTTGATTGTGAACATGTGCCAGTCCTCCTTATCACAAGAGACTGAGTCCAGTGGTAGATGATACAGATCAAAGCCTTGGACTTTTGTCCAAGAGCTACTACATATATGGAAACTGTCATATCTGGCAAATGTACTCCTTGAATTTGGATATTTTTGGTGCAGAATTCCCAGTCTCAGTATTCTTCCAGTTTTTAAAAGTGCATGAGCTCCATGACCCTACCATAGATCTGGAAAGGGAGACCACAGTGGTGCCTCATTACGTATGATGAATGTAATATAAAAAATGGAGTTTGTTGTGGGGCAAATGTTCACACAGATCCTCCAGTTTTCATACAGAAGAGATTACTCGCCTACAAGAACTACAACAGTCTGCAAAATAACCCCAAACATCTCCCTGACAAGCTATCATGTGGCCCAGGGCTAAATCTGTACCTTAATGTTCCTTTCCTGTCAGGTAACAGGTAGACCTGGGTCTGCTGTCTTTGGTACTGCAAGCAGGTGCAGCAGCAGCTGCTGTGTTCCAAGCACTCAGCTATTGCGGTACTTTTAGACCAGACTCTTTTTCCTCTTTTCTAGAATAGTTTTGTGACCTTTCTCTGCTCCTCCTTCCAGCCTAAGTGTGACTAGTTTGGAGAGAAACAGAGACAAATACACAGAAATTGCATGTCTCAGTGACAGAGTCAGTCCAAGATTCACAAGTACAACAAATCCTCATACTGATCACAACTGTTTGTTCCTTTAGTGTGTCATTTGCACTCTATTAATGTAGCTGATACCAGCTGCTTGTGAACAGGCTTTTGGAGCTTCTGTTGACAGTCTGTTTAGTTGCAGTGCTGAGGAGTTGATTTGGAGTCTTCATGATCTCAAGGTCTCAGTCTGCCTGCACACTGACTTGTTCAGGTTTTCACACACATTTAGAATAGAATCAATCAGGTTGGAAGAGACTTCCAAGATTATCCACTCCAACCTAGCACCCAGCCCTATCCAATCAACCAGACCATGGCACTAAGTGCCTCATCCAGGCTTTTCCTGAACACGTCCAGGGACGGTGACTCCACCACCTCCCTGGGCAGCCCATTCCAATGCCAATCACTCTCTCTGTGAAGAACTTCCTCCTAACATCCAGCCTGTACTTCCCCCGGCACAGCTTGAGACTGTGTCCCCTTGTTCTGTTGCTGGTTGCCTGGGAGAANCATTGGCTCTCTTGGCCACCTGGGCACACTGCTGGCTCGTCTTCAGCTACTATCCACCAGTACCCCCAGGTCCCTCTCTGCCTGGCTGCTCTCAAGCCACTCTGTCCCCAGCCTGTAGCACTGCTTGGGGTTGTTGTGGCCAAAGTGTAGAATCCTGCACTTGGCCTTGTTAAATCTCATCCCATTGGCCTCTGCCCACCCATCCAGCCTGGCCAGGTCCCTCTGCAGGGCTCTCCTGCCTTCCAATGGATCAACACCTGCTCCTAGCTTGGTGTCATCTGCAAACTTAGTGATGCTGGACTCAATCCCCTTGTGCAGATCATCAGTAAAGATATTGAACAGGACTGGGCCCAGCACTGATCCCTGGGGAACACCACTAGTGACAGCTGCCAACTGGATGTGGTACCATTCACCACAACTCTCTGGGCTCAGCCTTCCAGACAGTTTTGTTCCTGTCAAGCTCAGGGAAGTCAGTGGGCATACAGATGTGAGATGCTCAAGCACCTGTGGCATCAATGCCTTCAGAAGAAGAGGGAATATGGGTGGATTTGCTACTGTGACTAAACTGGAGGTACACTAGGGCTGCATGCTGGATTGAAGGTACTGCAAGGCAATAGCGAGCTAAAAGCAAAGGTAATGATAATAGCTTAGGAAACCACTGTGTAAATGTGGAAGCAGAAAATGCCTCCTTTCCTTTTCTTGTTTTGTAAGGTTCCCTTTCTTCCACTACTCAATTAAGTCATCCTTTGTTCTAGAAATTTTTGCAGGTGCTAGGTGACAAATTCTTTGTGGGTGTGAGTCCTTAGTAGCAAAGAGCTGGAATGTGCAGCAATAGAGCAGTTGCACTGGGAAAGGCAAGGGATGCTTATTGTTGCCTGGGAGATGGCTGTGCCCTTACTGCAGAGGGAAAGGCACAAGTGTCAGAGAGGCAGCTGCCATTCTAGCACTGCCCACAACTGTGCCCAGTCCCCAGCCACACTCTGTGTTTAGTCTGTGCATAGAAGAGGGAATCACCACTGCCTCTGCCACAATGCATGCCTGTGCAAGTACTCCAGGCCTCCGTGGGCTGCCTGAACACAGATAGGTTGAGCTGACAGCCCCACCTCGTGGCACAGCCACCATGTGTCCCCACAGAAACCCATCCCTTTCGGCTCAAGCTCACACACGTGCAAGGCATATTTCCCTAGGAGTCTCAGACCTTGCTGTAAGGATTCCATGGGGTGCTCAGACACAGATTTCTTATGAAAGCCATCAGGTTACATATGCATGGGCCTCTGACAGGTTTCATCCCGTGAGCCTACAAGTGTGAAAGATACAGATCAAGTGATCTAATACAGTCTTGTAGTCAGCTATGGTTGAATTGCTTTTTTTGGTGCTCCTGTATGGTGTTAGCAGCCTGGAGCACACAAATTTCTCTTCTCCATCATGTGTTGCCATAGTACAAATTCAGCATCATGTAGGCTCTTACTCAACGCTTTTTTCACCACCTCAGAGTCCTTAGTACCACTGGGAGTGTAGTCTTGTCACAGAATGTCAGAGGCTGGAAGGGATCTCGAAAGCTCATCTGGTCCAGCTCCCCTGCCTGAGCAGGATCACCTATACCAGATCACACAGAAATGCATCCAGGTGGATTTTGAGTATCTCCAGAGAGGGAAACTCCACAATCTCACTGGACAGCCTGTTTCAGTCTTCTGTCAGTCTCACAGTGATTTTCTCAGTGGTTCTAGGATGCATTTCTGAAGTGGCTCTTCTTCTGTAAACCCTGTGTAATTCCTGACCTGTGTGTGGGGGAATAGGCAGTGTGGGGACAAGACTGGCCCATGTTAAGATGTATGTACAGAGGGACGGCTGAGGAAGATGGATTCAGCTGAACTGCCTCACTCCTTCTGTGTTCACTGTAGTGTCACTCCTCTACAGAAAAACAAAACAAAACCAACAAACCCAAAACCAACAACCCCTCCTCCCCCCCCAAATAAGAAACCCAGTTTTGTTCTTTTTACATATTTTTCTGCTTAGCTGAAAGTGCAAGGAATATTGTGTTGGAACAATGGCTAGGCTGGATGAGTAGACCTTAGTACAGAGCAGGTTTTTTGGTGCTGTATCCACCCATCTCCATCTCTTCCCTTTTCCCCTCAATACTGCATTGCAGGTCAGCTGGGCAGTGCCATTATCCCTGGGAGCGGTCCAGATGTGTGAGGAAGGGACAAAGCAGTGCTCTGCTGTTAGGTGAGGAACTGGCTGGAGGGCCGAGCCCAGAGAGTGGTGGTGAATGGTGCCACATCCAGCTGGCGGCCAGTCACTAGTGGTGTCCCTCAGGGATCAGTGCTGGGCCCCATCCTCTTTAACATCTTCATAGATGATCTGGATGAGGGCATCGAGTCAGTTATCAGCAAGTTTGCATACGACACCAAGCTGGGGGCAGATGTGGCTGGGCTGGAGGGCAGAAGGGCTCTGCAGCGGGACCTTGACCACCTGGACAGATGGGCAGAGTCCAAGGGGATGGCATTCAATGGCTCCAAGTGCCGGGTGCTGCACTTTGGCCACAACAACCCCATGCAGAGATACAGGCTGGGGTCGGAGTGGCTGGAGAGCAGCCAGACAGAGAGGGATCTGGGGGTGCTGATCGATACCCGCCTGAACATGAGCCAGCAGTGTGCCCAGGTGGCCAAGAGAGCCAATGGCATCCTGGCCTGCATCAGGAATGGTGTGGCCAGCAGGAGCAGGGAGGTCATTCTGCCCCTGTACTCTGCACTGGTTAGACCACACCTTGAGTACTGTGTTCAGTTCTGGGCCCCCCAGTTTAGAAGGGACATTGAGATGCTTGAGCGTGTCCAGAGAAGGGCAACGAGGCTGGTGAGAGGCCTCGAGCACAGCCCTACGAGGAGAGGCTGAGGGAGCTGGGATTGTTTAGCCTGGAGAAGAGGAGGCTCAGGGGAGACCTTATTGCTGTCTACAACTACCTGAGGGGTGGTTGTAGCCAGGAGGAGGTTGCTTTCTTCTCTCAGATGGCCAGCGCCAGAACGAGAGGACACAGCCTCAGGCTGCACCAGGGCAAGTTTAGGCTCGAGGTGAGGAGAAAGTTCTTCACTGAGAGAGTCATTGGACACTGGAATGGGCTGCCCAGGGAGGTGGTGGAGTTGCCGTCCCTGGAGCTGTTCAAGGCAGGATTGGACTTGGCACTTGGTGCCATGGTCTAGCCTTGAGCTCTGTGGTAAAAGGTTGGACTTGATGATCTGTGAGGTCTCTTCCAACCCTGATGATACTGTGAGACTGTGAGACACAGTCATTTAGTGAGCATGGAATCAGTCCTGGAGATCCTATTCAGGAGCCTGGAAGACTGACAATGTTCTACAGAGGCTGATCACCTCCTGCCTTGCTCTAGTGGTTTGGGAGTTTCCTCCCTTCTCCCAAGAAGGATGAAGAAGCTATACTTTACAGTGTAGCACAAACTTAATACATGTACAGGTACTTACAAGTACATACAATTATATACAAGTTGCAAGTAGTACAGAAATTCAAAACCCCTCCCAAACAGCAGAGCTACCCAGGAGGGCTCTGGATTAACTCTTCTCCTTCTTCCCACCCCCTTCCCTTATCTCAGAGGGCTTACATGCACAGGCGAGATGCCAAAAGCCAACAAGAGGTCAGAAGGAGAATGATTAGATCAGGTTGTACTGATTCAAGCAGAGACAGTTAAAACGGCGAGCAGCAGCCAGAGACTGAGAAACTTTGTTATTGTTTCTTGGTTTTGTATCTCTAAGCAAAACCAGTAGGTGATACAGACATCCCTATTGTTTTCTTTTCACAGTCAATAATCTGATTTCTCTCATTAAAATATTCCAGTTAACCTCAAACCAGCACACTTGTGGGCATCAGGCAGTTCTGGGCTGGGTCTGAACTGACATTCTTCTTTTGCCTTGCAGTGCTACTGATCCTCCTCCCCAGATCCGCATCATTAACGGCTACATCACAGTTGAACCTCACCCGCGGGGCCACAGGCGGTCTAGTCACGCTCATGCAGACACTGGCAGTGCTCACCACCTTTCCTCTTCTCTCTCCCTCCCCCTGCTGACTTCAACTTTGTTCGTGATCAGACTGCATTGAGACACATGCAGGTTCACACTGCAGAATTCTCTCCTTAAAGAGTGAAAAAAAATAAATAGAAGATTATGTGAAAACAAAAAGAGAAGACTGAGTGAGACACCCACTCTTTGGGGTGTTTTTAAACTGCCTCCTTTTCCTGCATCTGTATCATTAGTGCTATTAACTGGTTTGACCTTCCCAATACAGGAGAAGATATTTTAATCAAGGTGTTATTTGTCCTTCTCTTGCAGAAGAATGATTTCATGTTATCCCATAATGCTTTGGGTAGATGATAATGTTGCTATAAGATAGCTGTTGTTTAAGTGTATGAGCCCAACTAAATTATACTCTTTTCACCTTTGGTGCCTTGAAAAAAATATTTACATACCACCAACTTGTTTATTAGAACAGGATAATTTGGTCATCTAAACACATCTGGGAAAAAGAGGTTGGTATTTTATGTCTGTACTGGTAAGGCTTTCACTTGTTGCCTGTCATGACTTCAGGTTATATATAGAGGTTCATGACAACACCTTCTGCAATAGAATAAAGCACTAAAGACTTGTCAGCAGAATGTTTCTGCCCTCTGTTTGGTGCTCTTCTAAGATGGGTGCACTGGAATATCCAGTGGTCAGACAGGTCTTGTGAGCACAAACTAATGTACCTTTAGGAAAATAAGGTGTCTGAAGGGCTTCACAATCATACTGTTGGATGCTTTTAAAATAAGGACTTCCCAACTGCTGATTTGAGAAGACCAGATTCAGGTTTCTCCTCTTTCTACATCATAAATATATTGTTGGTTTTTTTTCAGTTAGATTCACTTCAAGGGAGAAAGGTCTTTTATTTTTCTGCATGGGATATCCTTGCATGTTTTCAACTGATTTCTGAGGAAGTTATCACATAATCTAAACAGTTTCAAATCCTTCAGGATCTACTTAAAATGGACATGGCATTGACTGCTGCATGGCCATGGCAATGAATGATTCTGGTTTTGTGGTGGAGTCACCAAGCTTTGATGCATTTAGAAGTTGTTTGGCTGTGGTGCTTGGGGATATTGTTTAGGGTGCACCTTGTAGGGATATCAGATTGACTTGGTGATCTTGAGGGGCTTTTCTAATCTGAATGTTTCTCTGATTTCTGTGACTTCTGTGACTTATGTGTGTGTGACAAACCTGACAAAAAATGCTCTGGAAGCACTGGGAGAAAGGGCTGAGACAGACATTCCATTTCTTTTTCTATTACAAGACAAAGACTGCTGTGTGAAATAACCCCAGGATGACCTTTGCTTTTGTTTCCTCCTTCTGTGGTTGCTCCTGATGTTCCTCTCTGAGAGGGCAGCTGAGTCAATTGGAACAACAGCCAATGTTTTTCTGAGGCTGGCATGAGGGAAGAACCATAATAAAACACTCAGGAAAAGCAGAGACCTGAGGAAGCACTGTGAGTAACTCAGTTCTGTTGGTGTAACTCATTATGTAGCCTGTTGCCAACTGCCTGACTGCCAGGAAAATAGAAATGTCCTTAAAATCTGACAGGTTGTGTGCCTACAGAGTCTGCATCCTGGGAGGGTTTGTGCAAAGCAATCAAATTCTTTCAAGGTATTTTTGAAGATTTCATGGGCTTGGCTTGATACCTGTGAACTAAAGTAGTGGTTCCTACCCCTCACTGCTTCTTACAGATCAGCCATGTCTGACCAGCCGTGGCATACTGAAGCTTTGAAGGTGCAAGTGGTATGGAGAGCAGAGCCTCACTCTGCTTGCACATGCCACTCAGATCTTTACAGAGACCGCTGCAGGGGCAGAGGTTTGGATCAGGTCATTTCTCCCTGGCTTCATAACAGGGAAAGTTTGCCAGCATTGGAACAGCCCAAGAAGCCATTCTGATGGCCAAGATCTGCTCAGGCACCACACTTCTCTGTCCCAGAGGTCATCATGACAACAGGCATTCCCATCGTGTGCCTGTGGGACATCATTGTCCCTCTCTCTGTCCCTTCCAAACAGCTGAGGCAGCCATAGTAGATTGTCAGGCTTGTAGTAAGCAGCAAACTCGATTCCAAAATCACTGACAGTGCAGGTACTTATTTCTTCAGTGCAGAGGCTGAAAGCTCCTGAGCTAGGTGTCTCCACGTCCTTTTAAGTGCTGTAACTAAGAGTTCTTTGTCAGAACCCAGGATCCTGACCTCCCTTTTCCATTTCTGTCCTTTGTGTACACTATTTAACTTGTGCACTTTGCTGTTCTCCTCTTTGCTAAAACTGTTGTCAGAAGTCATCTCTCCAGTGTTCTTCTCTGTGAACAGAAGTGTTCTGAGATGACAGGGACTCGTACCCTGGTTACTGTGGTGAAGATTTCTCTTTCTCTGTTGGGAGGCTGATGCCTCACAGAAACTAAAAAACCTACCTCCTTTAACATGAACTGGCTTGGTGATGTCCCACGCATAATGTTGGACAGTGTAGGTTGTGCAGTGTGTTGTGAGTTCTTGTGAGTATTTGCTGTTTGACTAAGATTGGTTCATGGATTACTTTTTCGAGATATATGCTTTTTAATTATTATAAAATCCACATTTATGTATACAGCCAGGGGGGGAAAGGCAGACAAGCGTCCTCCTTGGGACAAGGGCTTGCTCCTAAAGTCCTGACTCTCACGATAGTGAGCACTTGCACTTTATTTCTACTTGCCAATCAAATAAACCAGGCATTAGAGATCCTTTACCTTCAGCTATGATGACCTTCCTATAGCTACCTCCTGTAATTTCACAGCCATTTTCTTTCTGCTCCTGGTGTCTTTCAATGCTTTGGAGTTTTATTTTCTGAGATGATATTTGGTTAGAAACTGAGATTCCTTGTAAGGCATTGCAGGAGGCATGGCTTCACTTGATGTGTAACTTGGTGTTACATCCAGTAATGTGTCCAGTTTTGGGCACTGTGTCAAATTTTGGGGTCCTCAGTTCAGGAGAGATGGGGACCTATGGAAGGAGTCCAATGGAGAGCCACAAGAGTGATTGAGGGATTCAAGCATCTCCCCTGTGAAGAGAGACTGAGAGACTTGGGGCTGTTTACGCTGGAGAAGATAAGACTGAGACAGGGTTTGATCAATGTGTACAAATATCTGAGTGGTGGGGGTCAAGTGACTGAGGCCAATCTTTTTTTGCTGGTTAGCAGCCATAAGGAGCAACAGCTACAAACTGGAATGTAGAAGGTTTCAGCTCAGCATGAGGAGAAACTTCTTTACAGTGAGAGTGATGGAGCCCTGGAGCAGGCTGCCCAGAGAGGTTGTGGAGTCTCCTTCTCTGGAGACTTTCAAACATGCCTCAATGCATTGCTGTGCCAGCTACCCTGGGTGATGCTGCCTTCACAGAGGGGTTGGACTGGATGATATCTGGAGGTCCCTTCCCACCTCTAAAGTTCTGTGATTCTGTGCTCTTACCTGACACAGTTTTTCTGAGAAATGTGAATGCCTCTTAGCAAGTTTATGATCCAGATCTGGTTTGCATTCAAACCCTTCCAGGTTAGGATGTGAAAAGTCAAAATACTGAAAGAAAAAGAGAATTCCTATTCTTCACATGAGGACTGAAAAAGACTCATCCCTCCTAAGTAATAATCAGAACAACATGCAAGAGGAAGCATGAACTGAATGGACTACCTCACTCCAACTTCTGACATGCCTTAAGAAGCTTGCATGATTTTGTTATTTTAAGAGTGCAATAGCATAGAAGGACACAGAGTAATGCAAATGTGATTTACATTTCTTTCTTTTCACTTCAAATCTTTGGAAAGAGGGTGGCTTTTCTGGTTCTGAGCATCCATATAGCAAAAATTGTGCTTCTAGAACAGATAAGAGAGAAAAAGTGGAGGATTTACAGAAGGCAGGTAAATAAATAGAAATTAAGAAATCCAAGCATTTTATTTCTGTTTTGATCCTGTGGTCTTTTTGCACCCTCTACAAGAAGGCTCCAGGAAGAAATATAGTGCTCTTCAACTAAGGGAAGTAGAGCCAGGCACTGAAAGAGCAGAGCCCTTTCTTCAAACACCAGGGTAATCTTGTGGCTGTTCTTTTCCCCTTCCTGATAGAGCTGAAGCTGCAGTTACTTGGTAAGTAAAATTATAAGACAATACACTTTGGAAAACAGTTATGGCCCCTTTTGATCAGCTGTATGAGACATGGTGGCACAGCCAGTATGTAAAAAAATCAGGCTAAAATCTCTTGCTTAGATAAACAAGGAACATGCTTTAGAAGATGTATTTTTCCAGTGCCTTGCTCTGTGGAAAATGTGGACAAAATGTGTAATTTGCTCTTTCTTTTTACAGAAAATAAAATCTAAGGCATGAAAATTAATAAAAGGTGGTCATGTTATGTCTGTGTTTAAACTGATGATTGTTTTCTACTGTTCTCCTCTGGTTCATCCGGAGTGCTATCCCATAATCACCAATGAATGCACACCATGTTTGTTCAGGGCAACTCTCACACTGAAATTAATCTACCTTTCAAGAGTTGTGGTGGTTTGGGGGTTCCCTGCCCACCCACACTTTAGAAATCACCCAGACTAGACTCAGCCGGCTCTGGAAATTGAATGAAGCTTATATTTACAGCTGGCACAATGTACAAGCAGATATTTACAGCATATACAGTTATAGACAGAAATATACATGGTAAAAAGGTAATACAGAAACACAACTCCCCTCCCAGAAACCTGAGTCCCCAGGAGGGGCTCTCAACCACCCCCTCACCTTCCCCCTACCCCTCTCAACCTTACCCCAATCCCAAGGAAGAATGGAGGTTCAGCCAGGGGGGTTAAGAAGCAAAGGTGAATCAGCCAAAGCAAATGGAGGGTGAGGTTAGAAAGCAAGATGGAGTTCAGCCAGCAGCC
>WAAF01002003.1:76173-116401 GCA_013400475.1 Tricholaema leucomelas | reverse complement strand
AACTTCCCCAGTCTGCCAGGACCTTTCAAACACAATGGACAGTGGTTTAGCAACTTCATCTGCCACTTCCTTCAGGACCCGTGGGTGGATCTCATCAGGCCCCATGGATTTGTGCACATTCAGATTCCTTAGGTGCTCAGGAACATGATCTTCATTTACAGTGGGCAGAGCTTCCTGCTGCCAGGCCTTATTTTCATCCCCTGTGACTCGGACATCACGGTTGGGGGCTTTGGGTGGGAAATGACCTTTAAAGCTCATCTAGTCCAACCCCCCTACAGCCATCAGTGACATCTACAACTAGGTCAGGTTGCTCAGAGTCTCATTCAACCTGACCTGGAATGTTTCCAGGGATGGGCATCTACCTCTTACTTGGGTACGTGGCACATGCCTTAACAGGATCACAGCAGCCTGGTATGGAATCACAGCATTGTTTCAGCTGGAAAAGCCCTCTAAGATCATCCAGTCCAGTGCTTCAAGAACATCACTTTATCACCCTCCTGCATTCCTGTCTGTATTATCCACTCCTTTCTAATTCCCTTTATAAAGTATTGAGGCTGACTTTTCTGGGGGTTGAATAAGGCCTCCAAGATCATCCAGTCCAACCTTTAACCCAACACCACCATGGCCACTAAACCATGTCCCACAGTGCCATGGCCATGCACTTCTTGAACACTCCAGGGATGGGGACTCCACAACCTCCCTGGGCAGCCTGTGCCAAGCCCTGACCACTCTTGCAGCAAACAAATTTTTCCTCATCTCCAACCTAACCCTCCCCTGGCACAATTTCAGACTTTCCTCTCCTATCACCTGAGAACCCCCACTTCACTGCAACCTTTCAGGGAGCTGTAGAGAGCAAGGAGGTCTCCCCTCCGCCTGTGTCCAAAAGGCAAGAGCTGCCCAAATAAACAGAGCAAGGAGCCTCATCTGGTGTCACTGCCCTCTTCAGGGGCACAGCAGCCTGAGCTGAGCTAACAGCCTCCCACTGTGGCAGGTCTGCCGGTGCCTGTAGCTCCCTCTTTGAATGCTCACCTGATTAACTCAATACCCAGTGCAGAATGCACAACCATACTTTCTCAAGGAGCCAGCTTTTATGCATTTAAACCAACCCAAGCAACCTAAACATGGAGATACCTGGGGCCTTAGGACCTGGCCATTTCCATGGCTTAACCTAACTCACTGCACACTAAATGCTCCACTTTGTTATGAAACTGATTTAAAGAACAGCTAAAAAACAACAAAGTAAAAATATTCACAGCATTCTGTGCTTAACGAGTGCTTTGCAAAGGGGTTGCTTCAATATATCCATGTCAAAGTAAAACCACTCACAGCATTCTGTGCTTAACGAGTGTTTTGCAAAGGGGTTGCTTCAATATATCCATGCCAGCAGGTTTGCTGATGACACCAAACTGGGAGGAGTGGCTGACAGCCCTCAGGCTGTGCTGCCATTCAGCCAGGCCTGGCCAGGATGGAGAGCTGAGCAGAGAGAAGTTTAGTTAAATCCAACAAGGACAAGTGCAGAGTGCTGCATCTGGGAAGGAACAACCTCATGGACCAGCATAGCTTGGGCACTCTGCTCTTAGAGAGCAGCTCTGGGGAAAAGGACCTGGCAGTGCTGGTGGACAAGAGGATGGCCATGAGGCAGCAATGTGCCCTGGTGGCCAAGGAGGCCAAGGAGGCCAAGGGCATCCTGAGGTGAGTTAGAAGGGGAGTGGTGAGTAGGTTGAGAGATGTTCTCCTGCCCCTCTACTCTGCCCTGGTGAGGCCACAGCTGGAATATTGTGCCCAGTTCTGGGTCCCTCAGGTCAAGAAGGACCTCAGGGGACTGCTTGGAAGAGTCCAGCCCAGAGCACCCAAGCTGCTGCAGGCAGTGGAAGCTCTCCTGTGGGGCCAGGCTGAGGGAGCTGGGGCTGGCAGCTGGCAGCAGAGGAGCCTGAGGGCTGCCCTCAGTGCTGTGCTAAGGATGTGCAGGGCAGTGTCAGGAGGACACAGCCAGGCTCTGCCCAGGGGTGGCCAAGGGCAGCACAAGAGGCACTGGGGGCAGGCTGGAGCAGAGGAGGTGCCAGGGGAACATGAGGGGAAACTTTGTCAGTGTGAGGGCATTGGAGGCCTGGAGCAGGCTGACCAGAGAGCCTGTGGAGTCTCCTGCTCTTGAGACTTTCAAGACCCACCTGGATGCATATCTGTGTGTCCTACCCTGGGTGACCCTGCTCTGGCAGGGAGGTTGGACTCCATGATCTCCAGAGGTCCCTTCCAACCCCCAACACTATGATTCTGAGAAAGTCCTTAGCCCAAACTAAATATACAACAGGTTATATGAGAACAAAATATTGAACTCCTTTGATGCACTGCAATCAAGGCACAACATTGCCTGCTACCCTGCTGCTGGAAAAGAAGAAAGCAGAGGCAAGGTGTACCCAGTGTGGTTACCAGGGATTGCCCAGAGGACACTTACTGTGCATGGAGAAGGGGAAGAAGCTGCCTTGTTCCTAGGGAGGAGGTGGATCAAGAATGGCAAAACCCAGAGTGAGTTTGTGTCAGTCCCTGGAGAGCAAGCAGGCTTCTAAAAGTGTGTCACAAGGAGGGTGAAAAAAGGAGCTAGAAAGATGTAAATTCAATTAAGAAATGAGAGTAGGGATTTAAATGCTGATAAAGCAACCGGAGATAGTTATTTCCTTCTTCAATCTGTCTTTAATAAGACCCATTTCAAACATGGAAGAGGATTTAAGGGCTTAAGCCTAGGCACACTTTTCCCTTTGCTGTGTTTGACACCGTGGTGGGATCAGACTCTGTCCTCTTACACTGCATCACAGCAGTGTAGTTTTTTTGCTGGAATTGCTCCTCAGTTACAGTGGAGCCAACTCCACAGCTGTGTTGCTGCTGTAACCTGGCATGAACATGGCTATGCTCTCATCAGTGTTCTGCTGCCTAAACCAACTTCCACAAGGCCAGGTGCCCAGTCCTGCACTTCACAGGATCAGAGGTTACACTTGGGTCACAACAGCCCCATGAACACTCCAGGACTGAGGCAGAGTGGCTGGAAACTGCCCAGTAGAGAAAGACCTGAAGGTGTTGGGTGAAAGGGAGCTGATGATGAGCCAGGGTGTGCCCAGCTGGCCAAGAAGGTCACCAGCATCCTGGCCTGGATCACCTACACTGTGGCAAGCAGGAGTAGAGAAGTGATTGTGGCCCTGTAATGGGGACTGGTGAGGCCACACCTCAAGCCCTGCATTCAGTTTTGGGCTCCTCACTGTAAGGACATTGAGGTGCTAGAATATGCCCAGAGAAGGGCAATGAAACTGGTGAAAGGTCTGGAGAGCAGGGGTGGTGAGGAGCAGCTGAGGGACCTGGGGGTGTTCAAGAGAAGAGGAGGCTGAGGGGAGACCTCATTGCTGTCCACAATCCCAGCCCCCCAAAAGGAGGCTGCAGTGAGGTAGGGTTGGTCTCTTCTCCCTAGTCTCAGATGATAGAACAAGAGGAAATGGCCTCAAGCTACACCAGAGGACATTTAGCCCAGACATTAGGAAAACTTCTTTCACCAAAGGGGTCATCAGGCACTGGAACAGGCTGCCCAGGGAGGTGTTTGGGTCACCATCCCTGGGGGTGTTTAAAACCTACGTAGATGTGGGGCATATGACTCAGTGATGGACTTGGTAGAGCAGAATTAATGGTTGGACTGGATGACCTTGAAAGTCTTTTCCAACCTAAATGATTCCAGATCCCATGATTCTATGATTCATGAACTGCTGCATCCCACCACATAAGGACCCACATACAGCAGCAGAGTTCTGCAGCCGTTGTGAGGAGGAGTATGAAGAAGAACATCACAGGTTACATGGCCAGGGTCTGATTCCTGTTACTCAGTTCTCTCTATCTCCCACCCATCCAAGTGATTTTGCACTCCACTGAAGCAGAGGGTAAAGTGCTCTGCCCTGCATCAGCCCTCCACTTTAGGGCAGGGAAGAGCCACACTCAACAATTGTCAATGTATTTCCCTTGACTAGAAAGGCTGACCACATGAGTGGGTCACATGAAGATGTCCACATCTGTCAGATGAGATCCACCTTTAATGTTTTTATGTTGCTCTTCAAAATACAAAGACACAAAGTTCAGTTCCAGCATGCACTGTATGGCACAGGCAGTGTGGAGCAGGCAGGACCCTGCACTGTGCAGTACTGGTGGGTGAGCTGTTCCAGAGCAACTTGCATGGCCCTGAGTATCAGAGGTGAGGGTGAAGTCACCTTGAGAGAGGTGAGACTCACCTGAAGTACTCAGTCCAGCTCTGGAGTCCTCAACACAGGAGTGACATGGACCTGATGGAGAGGGTCCAAAGAAGGCCACAAAGATGATCAGAGGGCTGGAGAACCTCTCCTGTGGGGACAGCATGAGAGTTGGGGCTGCTCAGCCTGGAGAAGAGACAGTTCCAGGGAAGATCTAGAGTAGCATTTCAATATTTGAAGAGGACCCACAGGAAAGCTGAGGAGGGACTGTTCAGAAGGGCCTGTGGGGACAGGACAAGGGCAATGGTTTGGAACTGGAGCAGGGCAGAATTAGGTTGGACATCAGGAGAAAGTTCTGCACCATGAGGGTGGTGAAATACTGGAACAGGTTGCCCAGAGATCACAGGATCACAGATCACAGATGTCAGGGGTTGGAAGGGACCCAAAGAGCTCACTGAGTCCAACCTCCCTGCTAGAGCAGGACCATCCAGTCTAGCTCAGGTCACATAGGAACACATCCAGACAGGCCTGGAAAGGCTCCAGAGAAGGAGACTCCACAGCCTCTCTGGGGAGCATTACAGTGAAGAAGTTCCCCCTTGTGTTGAGGTGGAACCTTCTGTGCTGCAACTTACATCCATTGCTCCTTGTCCTATCCCAGGCAGCAAGTGAGAAGAGCCTTGGTTGGGGTCTCATCTCTGGAGACTTTCAAGGTCAAACTTGATGGGACCCTGAGGAACCTGATGTCGTTAGGCATGTCCCTGCTGACTGCAGGGGGATGGACAAGATGACCTTTGAGGGTCCCTTCCAACCCAATGCCTTCTATGACTCTGGTCACACACATGTACATGGGAAGCAGACCTGGGTGGAGGATGTCAGCAGCTTGTTTGCTAGCCAGCACTTGGGAATGTTGTGTATGGCCTGATCCTGCAAGCTGGAGTGTATCCTGGAATCGAGTTCTCATAGGGCTTTAATGTGAAAAAACCAATCCAACATCTCAGCAGGTGAGAGAATTTAGCAAGTGCACAACTGGCACAGAGGCAACCAGAAGGACATGGGCACGGGTAAGAGAACCAACACCCTCCCGGCTCTCTGAAAGCTTTCATCTTCTCTCCCACTGCCCTGCTCAAGCATAAGTAAACAGACGATGAGTTTCTGAGAGCAGAAAGAAGAAAAAAGGAAGGACATTTCCTTCTCTTGCCTTGCAAGTGGCTCTAAAATGTATCTGGTGCACTCTGGTGGCTGCTTTGGTAATTCTGCATTTGGTGACTGCAAAAGGTGGAGCAGCAGCTGCCGGCGCTGGGTTTCAGAGCATCCATACAAAAGCTAAGCACCACCTGAGCTTCTGCTGCCTTCTCTGCTTTGATCTATCCTGAGTGCACCCCCTGGAGAATTCAGAGCTAGCCCATCACAGTCCATCTGCTTAGCCTACATAAAGCACAGGACAGAGTGAGGGGGTTGAGGTTCTCATCTCATCTGCTTTATGGTTTTGCTGATGATCAGACAGCTGCTGAATGTCACCCAGAGGTGTACCAGTTTCTGTAGGGGTAGTCTATCCGTGGTTGCCTGCAGTGTGACCTTGCACAAGCCCTTGTATCAACCCTTGCTACCCTTTCCCTGCCCATACCACAGGGCTATTGAGGGTTATTCACTGTATGTCCAACCACACTGAAAGGTACCAAAAGACACAGCATATTCCTGCCCAGGGCATCATGAGGTTCACCTGCTTGTGGTGCATTGTTTAATAGGGATGAAGTGACACACATACATTAGAATGGTTTGGGTTGGAAGTGACCTCAAAGATCATTTAGTTCCACCTCCCACCAGACCAGGTTGCTCAAAGTCTCATCCAGCCTGGTCTTAAACACTTCCAGGAATGAGGCATCCCCAACAATCTGTTCCAGTGTCTCACTATCTCCATTGTGAATAACTTCTTCCTCATATATAATCTAAATCTCTCCTGCTGTAGTTTCAAACTATTGCTCCTAAACAGAAAAACAGTCCTGGGGAGCAGAGTGGTCAGCAAGCTCTTGAGAGAACCAAGGACAGCTCAGACCTAACTCTCCCAAGGGGTCACCAAGATGTGTGCTTGGGAGTACTGGCAAGTAGAGATGGCTCGGGGAGGAAAAGCCCTTGAGGCTCATGGACAACATCAACACAAAAGAAATGATTGGAAGCTTTCCACTGCCAACTGCAGGGTGGAAATCAGAAACCCATGTCTAAACATCCTGAGGAGCAAGGTTCCAGCACCCCCATCAAGAAGGATAAATAACCTAAGCTTTACAACAGCTCAGTGTGCTTGTGAAGTGGATTAGAGATGGGAGCTGCTCTACAAGGGGCAAGGTAGCACCCACTGAGCCAGCAAGTTCCCGGCCTGGCATCCTCTGCTACATTCCTGCTCGAAGGCAGAGGCAGCAACAAAGAGCAGCTACATTCAACTTGGTTCTTCCTGTTCTTTTTTTTCCCATCTTGTGTTAAAGATACTTCAAGCTCCTGAAAGAAAATGAACTGAAAACCTTCAGAAGACATCATCATCTCTTCAGGTCTGTGGCCCCACTGTGTTCATTGTTTCACTCTCTAACAAATGCAACCAAATTCTGTCCAAGCACACCTTTGGCTTTGAGGGGGCAGGAGGGCTTGGACAGGAAAGCAGTCCTGGGGAGCAGAGTAGTCAGCAAGCCCTTGAGAGAAGCAAGGACAGCTCAGCTCTTCTTAACTCTCCCAAAGGGTCACCCAGAGGTGTGTATAGACAGCACATGAACATGAAGTAAACATCAGACTCTGGAGCAGTGTGTCTCATGCTCCTCTTCAGCCTTGGCTTGCATTTCCACAGGCAGCTGGATGTGTTAAACATGCTATGTGCTTTTGGTTTGCTTTCAGGGAGAGCTCTTCTATCCTCCTGACCATCCTTGTTGACCCTTCCTGCATCTATTTGAATTTCATTTAATCTCTCATGAGCCTGAGGGCCCTGAACTCTGCAGAGTAACTGAGGCTACAACATCACAGATTATCTCCTGACTACATCACAGAGTATTGAGAAAACAGAAGCTTCTCCCACAGCTGCTTCTCACCTTTGCATGATCACAGAATGATTGAGGCTGGAATACAGCTCTGAGATCACCAAGTCCAGCCTATGGCCTAACACCACCACATCACCCAGACCATGCCACCAAGTGCCACATCCAATCTTCCCTTAAACACCTCCAGGGATGGTGACTCCACCACCTCCCTGGGCAGTCCATTCCAGTGTCTAACTCCTTTTTCCATCAGGAAGTGCTTCCTAATATCCAACCTAACCCTCCCCTGGCACTGCTTCAGGCCATGCCCTCTCATCCTGCCAAAGTTGCCTGGGAGCAGAGCTTCACTACTACTACCTTACTACAATTTCCCTTCAGGTAGTTGTAGACAGTGATAAGGTCCCCCCTGAGTCTCCTCTTCTCCAGGTTAAACAAGCCCAGCTCCCTCAGCCTCTCCTCATTAGACTTTCCCTCCAGTCCCTTCATCAGTCTTCACCCTGGTGCTTCTAGTCCTTCTATGGCTAATCAGTCATAGATTAGAGCAGAGAATCACAGAACCATAGAATGCTGGGGTTTGGAAGGCACATCTGGAGATCATCCAGTCCAATTCCCCCTGCCAGAGCAGGGCCACCCAGGGCAGGTCACACAGGAACTTGGGTCTTGAAAGTCTCCAGAGAAGGAGACTCCACAGCTGCTCTGGGCAGCCTGCTTCAGCTTGCTCCAGCACCCTCACACCAAAGAAGTTTCTCCTCATGTTGAGTGGGAACCTCCTGGGTTCCAGTGCATGTGTGACAGAGTTTGAACAGATTTGCTGAGCACTTGGCACACTGAAGCATCCTTAGGATGCTCGTTCTGCAGTTCGGTGTGAGGGATATGTACAGAGTGGTAGAGGACGTTCACTTTGTTCACACAAGTGCCACAGGTCCCTTCTCTCGGATGTTGTAACCAACTCCAAACCCACTGAGAGGCAGAAGCAGAGGAAATGCCTGTAACTCACAACTGCAGCTCTCTTCTCTTCTAAGTCAGGAAAGAGACCTCCATAGCCAGCATCTGGCGTGGGAGTGAGTGGATGAGGTGAGCAGCTGATGCTTGCTCAGGTAAGGTGGAGCTGGTGCTAGCTGGAAAGCAAAGGTGTGTGATGTGCTGCTTTGACAGGCAGGCTCTGTCCAACCGTGGGCTCACAGCCTCTGCCAGCCACGGCCCCTGCCTTACACCAGGGCTAAGGGCTGGCATCCTTTTGGCAGCTTCCACCCGGCTAGGAACTCAGAATCTGAGAATGCTTTCAGTTGGACTGGACCTTATAAAGACCATTTTGGTTTATGAAATGGCTCAAGTTGGAAGTGGCCTCAGAGATAATCTATTCCAAGCCCCTGCCATGGGCAGGGACACCTCCCACTAGCCCAGGTTGCTCAAGGCCACATCCAGTCTGGCTTTGAACACCTCCTGGGAGGGGGCAGCCACAACCTCCCTGGGCAACCTGTGCCAGTGTCTCACCACTCTCACTCTAAAGAATTTCTTCCTCATCTCCAGTCTCACTCTCCCCTCTCCCAGCCCAAAGCCATTGCCCCTCGTCCTGTCTACAAGCAAAGTGCAAACTCTCTCTCTCACACATTGACTAAGTCAGGCTGCACATTGGCTGGCAGCTCTTCATCAGCCTTTTCAGATTTCAACACAGCTGACCTGGCAAGACAAAAACATCTGAGGAGGTAAAACACAGAGCAGGCAGAAAGGCCAAGAGTTTCCTCTGAGCTGAGTCAGTCAGAAAAGCTGATGGAAATGGTGACACTCCCAAAGTGAGCAAGCCAGAGCTATCCAGAAATGCTGCTTTGAGCTGAGGAGAAATGCTTCAGAAGAGAGAAAGGAACAATGGCATGAGTCATGGGCTGCAGCAAAGAAGCCCACTTCTCTGGAGGCCTTTGGAGCTGGAAGTTACCCAGGCAGGCTGCAAGCAGCACAGAGGCAAATACTCTTAGCTCTTCCTTACGGACAAAGAAGATCCATTTGGCATCATTCTCTTTCACCCCGAGCAAATCATAGTAAAGTGTTTCTTTCTCTCACATTTTACACTCTGCAACTAAACCCAGCCACACTTATTATGGGATATTTTAAGATGGCACCATTTTTTGGCTGGGTTTGGGGGTTTTTTTTGCTATTTTGAATTGAAACAATCTTCTGAATCCAACATGCATTTAATAAATATGGTTCATAGCAAACCCAGAAAGGCATTTTCCAGCTCTCCTGAGACCCCACCTGGAGTCCTGTGTGCTGCTCTGGAGCCCTCAACACAAGCAGGACATGGAACTGTTGGACACAGTCCAGAGGAGGCCACCAAGATGCTCAGAGGGCTGCAGCAGCTCTGCTCTGAGCACAGGCTGAGAGAGTTGGGGCTCTGCAGCCTGGAGAAGAGAAGGCTTCCAGGAGACCTTGGCGTGGCCTTGCAGGATCTGAAGGGGGCTCCAGGAGGGCTGGGGAGGGACTACTGACAAGGGCTGGTAATGGCAGGAGGGGGAGGAATGGGTTTGAAGTGGCAGAGGGGAGACTGAAAGTGGACGTTTGGAAGTTGTTTGCAGTGAGGGTGGTGAGACACTGGCACAGGTGTGCCAACCATTCCCTAACTGCCATGTCTGGTTCTAAACCATGCTCCTCAGTACCACATCTCTGCCTCACTGAAGCACCTGCAGGGATGGGGATGCAGACACCTTCCAGGGCAGGCTGTGCCAGGGCCTCCATTGCATTGTTTTCCAAAATACCTTCTTTGAAAAGTGCCAGATCCTGTGGACTTCAGCACTGCATTTCTTGAACTTCCTGCAGATAGAATTTTCTGGTCAGATTTACAAGCACCAGCATTGAAGGAAACCTGCAGCACTCTTGATGTGCTGTGGTCACAAACAACCAATTCACAGAGTCACAGGTTGCATTGGATCATCTTATCCAACCCCCCTGCAGGCAGCAGGGACACTTCCAACTACAGCAGGCTGCCCAGGGCTACATCAAGTCTTATCTTGAATGTCCCCAGAGATGGGGCCTCAACCACATCTCTGGGCAACCTGTTCCAGCATTTCATCACCTTCACTGTGAAGAGATTCCTCCTTACATCTGACTCTCAGGAACTCAGTCCCAACCCTGGATCCTGCCTGCTTGCTCCTGCTTTGCAGAAGTGAAGCCATCCCTCAGTTCTGACCCCTGTAGCTAAAACATTTTAAACACACAATAACCCTGACACACAGGCTGGAGAGAGGCAGCTGTCAGCTGATGAACCACCACTGGTCACTGGCAGCCCAGAGCCAGCTGTGTGCTGGCTGCAGCCAGAGCAGGGAGAGCAGCAGCATAGGGAGGGGATTCTGCCCCTCTGCTCTGCTCTGCTTAGACCTCACCTGCAGCACTGCCTCCAGTGCTGTGGGCCCCAGTCCAAGAAAGAAGGACCTGGAGCTGCTAGAGAGGGTCCAGAGGAGGCCACAAAGATGATCAGAGGGCTGGAGAACCTCCCTATGGGGGACAGGCTGAGAGAGTTGGGGATGTTCAGCCTGGAGAAGAGAAAGCTCCAGAGAGACCTTAGAGCAACCTTCCAGTACCTGAAGGAGCTCCAGGAGAGCTGGGGAAGGACTTCTGACAGGGGCTGGGAGTGCCAGGACAAGGCACAATGGCTTTGAGCTGGGAGAGGGGAGAGTGAGAGTGGAGATGATGAAGAAATTCTTTTTGGTGAGGTGTCCTGGAGTTCCGTGTACCCCAAAGCTCCTCTCCCTCTGTGGTTTGAATGGGAGAGGAAAAGGCACGAACAGACCTGTTCCCCCCCTGCCCTGCAGGCGTGAAGGGGGGGAGCAAGGGACCCTTCCAGCACGAGGAGTGCCTGTGCAGGGCCCACGCTGGGATCGGCTGGGGATTGGCTGTGTGCTCCGCGCCCAGGCAGTGCTAACTCAGCTATCCCCAGGAAGGGGATAAATATTGGGGGGACTTCCCGCCTAGGGGTGATCCTGCCTTGGAGTTTGTTCCTGCCTTGGAGTTCTCACCCCACCTGGATAGCTTCTGCACACGGAGCCCCTGGCGCTGGGAAAGACAAGCTCCGAGGGACTGATCACCTTAAGCACCTCCTTTGTGCAGCTTTATAGCTCTCAATGACCCTCGGAGGCTTCTGACAGACCCACAGGGACAAGCCCTTGGAGCTCCCTTCCTTTCAAGCCAGCCTGATTCTGCTGTGAGTAGCTTTGGCTCAGCCTTATCTTGATAGTGGGGAGCTGTATTTACTAGCCCAAGCCTTTTCCAGCTTCTGACTTCTAAAATAGCCAAGTCTACCTGTGGCATCCCTGTAGATCTTCTCAACCAACTGAACCTGCTAATTAAAAATTAAGTTAATTTCTGTATCTAGTTTGGGGGGCAGGCTTTTGGGGAAATAAAATAACTCTGTTTTTTTATATAAATTCCTGACTCAGCCACACTAATTCCCTGCCTCTGTAACATGAGGGTGGTGAGACACTGGCACAGGTTGCGCAGGGAGGCTGTGGATTCCTCTGCTTGGAGGTGTTCAAGGCCAGACTGGATGAGGCCTTGAGCAACCTGTGTTGGTGAGAGGTGTCCCTGCCCATGGCAGCTGCTGGAACTGAATGGTCTTGGACCTCCAACCCAATCCACTCTAGGATTCCATGTCTGTGTACATGCCAGAGGGGATCTCTCTGCTGCAGATTCATGGTTGCTAGAACATGACCTGCAGCAGCTGTGATGGTGCTCACAACAATCCACCACAATGGGTTTCCATGGGATTAAGGAGGAACCAGCTGTTGTCAAATGGCAGCATGATGCCAGCTGTTGAACAGGATGGATTACAGCATCCAAGTCACCTTAATCCTAGTGCAGAAGCATTAAGAGAGGCTTTTCTTTCATCACAAATGCCTAATGTAGCTAACCTCTGACACTAGCCCAAAGCCCTGACATGCTGCAGCAATCTTAGCTGCTGCGGCTGGCAGTGTCAGGGCTGAGCTCATGTCTCCTCTAGCAGGTGCATCCAGCTGATGCAAACCCTTCAGTGGATAGCAACACAAAGCCTGAAACATGCAAGTGATGTCTCTGCACTACAGACTCGTGGAATCACAGAATGGTTTGGGCTGGAAGAGACCACAGACATCATCCAGTTCCAAGAGCTGTCAGGGGCAGGGACACCTCCTACCAGCCCAGGTTGCTCAAGGCCTTGAACACCTCTAGGGAGGCACATCCAATCCACAACCTCCTGTCGTGGAGGACCCATAGGCCCAAAATAGGCTTACATATGCCTTGTCTTGCCTGGAGAAATTTTTTTGCCCACATTAAATGGATAAAGGGGGCACAATAGGCCTGGTGCCATGAAGTCTGGCCTGCCCAGGGTCCAGGTTGTGTAATGTGTTTGTGTAAGGTGGTTGTATAAGCCCACATGCCCAGCTCATGTTTCCCGGGTGCTGGGCTCATGCTATCCCCATATTTGGGAGGTCCAGGCCTGTGGCTTTTGCTTATTATGGTAAGGTTGGCTGACTGCCAACCTGATTGGTCATTCTGGTGGCCAAGGGGCCATTGATCTCGGCCCACATTTGATAAACAGGGGTACCCAGGTAAGCAAGGTGCTTGCTCGCTTGTGCTCATTACAGAATCACAGAACAGCTTAGGTTGGAAGGGACCTTAGAGATCATCTACTCCAGCCTCCCCACCATGGGCAGGGATGCCTCTCAACTAGACTAGGCTGCTCAAGGCATCATCCTTCTTGGCCTTGAACACCCTCAGGAAGGAGGCATCCACAGCCTCCCTGGGAAACCTATTCTGGAGTCTCACCACCCTCCCACTGAAGAACTTCTTCCTAAGATTCAGTCTAAATCTACTCTCCCTCAGCTTCAAACCATTCCTCCTTGTCCTGTCACTAGACACACTCATGAGAAGTCCCTCTGCAGCCTATTAGCAGGCAGCTCTAAGGTCCCTCTAGAGTCTTCACTTCTCCAGGTATTGGAAGGCAGCTCTAAGGTCCCTTCAGAGCCTCTCTTGTCTAGGCTGAACACCTGCCTGTATCTACAGAGCTTAGTCTCCACTGCAGCCATGCACACCTGCACGCTCTCTGCCTTAGCACTGCCTGGTGCACGCCACTGCCGCTGAGTTACCAGGAGCAGACCCCACTTGTCTGCATGCAACCGGCCTCTGCATGGCCAGCATGGCATCGTACTCCTCCTGCACATGAGGTCCTGCCTAAGAATCCCTGGACACATACAGAGAGTGTCCAGAAGAAGGCAGGAGACAAGGGCAGAGATTGCATCCCTTCCCCAGAAGCTGGGAAGATTCTCCTTTCCCCTGAAGCCAGGAGGATCCCAGCCTCAAAGTCCACAGGCAGAGTCCCCTGAAGATTGACACTTGTCTAGGCTGTGATGTAGCCCTGGAGGGTGATTGATAATTAATCAGAATTTGTCAGTAAATGCTTTAATGCCTCTGTGATTTCTATTGCCTCCTGCCATAGAGCAGAAGGAGCTTCAGCCCACCTGCTGGGCAAGCAGCACACTGACCCCAAGCGGCATTTGCTGCGGGGAAACTCCTCTCTCTGTTTATAGTCTGAATGTTTGCTGGTTATTAACAAGTTACTGTCTGATGTTGTTCCTAGAATGTCTTTCACAACCATGTAAGAACAAATGTCAATATTAAAATGCAGTGGTTGGGGGTGGTGAGAGTTCATAATACTGAAGTTAATAAATAGCTATTTTAATACAATATTATCTCTCACCAATTAATTTCTCCCCTCCACCACGCTCGGCGTAGGCGGCAGAATCCCCCTCAGTGACACCTCCCCAGGCAACCTGTTGCAGGGTTTTATTATTATCATCATCTGTATTGTGCTTTTACTGCTGCTGCTGCTACTGCTGCTGCTCTGGTAGCAGCAATTTTCCAGTTCCTTGGGTTGTCTCTCTCAGTGTTGGTTGACCACGCTGAGCACATCGCTCAGCACCGAGTGCCACTGTGGGGAACAAGAGCTAAGGGCAGATTGGTTGCTGCAGGCAGTTCTAAGGATTTATCACACAGCCCAATCCTTAAATGTTATTAGAAATTGATCCCTTAACTGAATTAACCATCCACAGCAGGTTTGCATCCAAATTAAGTTTCCTTCTTAAGGCTGCACAGAGGCAGATGGCAGTCTTTAAAGATTACTGGAGAAATAAACCATCCTGTCTCATACAGATAATTAGAAATCAGCAAGTTGGCAGAGCACAGGTACTTTTATCTGGCCATAGAATCTTTTGTCTCATTATGCCCAGGTGGAATTGCATTTACACTCATAAGAGCAAGATTAATCTAACTTATTAATCTGTTGCTAGTGCTGGCCACCAAATACAAGACCGTGTGGCTCTCTGCTGTGAAGAGCAGGCAGGACCAAAATGCATTTGACTGACTTTAAACATCCTGGTGGGCAGCAAGTTCTGCATGGGCCAGCAATGTGCCCCTTGTGATCATGAAGACCAATGGCAAAGTGTGGCCAGCAGGGCTACCGAGGTTCTTCTCCCCCTCTGCCCTGCTGAGACCACAGCTGCAATACTGTGTCCAGTGTTGGGCTCCCCAGCTCAGGAGAGACAGGGAGCTGCTGGAGAGTGTCCAGCAGAGAGCCACGAGGGTGATGTGGGGACTTGAGCATCAACCCTATGGAGAGAGACTGAGAGCCCTGGGCTGTTTAGTCTGGAGAGGAGAAGGCTCCAAGGAAGCTTTATTGTGGTGAGTCCAGTATCTGAAATGGGCTACAAGAAAGCAGGGGAGGGACTTTTCAGGGTGTCAGGTAGTGACAGGCCTGGGGAATGGATTCAAGCTAGAGGAGGGGACATTTAGATTGGATGTTAGGAAGAAGTTCTTCACCATGAGGGTGGTGAGACCCTGGCACAGGTTGCCCAGGGAGGTGGTGGAAGCCTCATCCCTGGAGGCTTTTAAGGCCAGGCTGGATGTGACTCTGGCCAACCTGATCTAGTGGAAAGTGGCTCTGCCCATGGCAGAGGAGCTGGACCTAGATGATCCTTGGGGTCCCTTCCAGCCCTGACAATTCGAAGATTCTGTGATAGCTGAGTTTTAATATCACCACAGGCACCAATCAGATATTGCTTAACCTTATAGTGTCACTTCTGGTGGCTCACAGTCAAGGAACTCACAGTCAAACACATTCCAACAAATCCCATGGGAAAAAGCAGAATCCACTCAGCATGAACAGCTAAGAAGCAACAACAGAACTGCTCTTTGGGAGTACTGGCAAGTAGAGATGGCTCGGGGAGGAAAAGCCCTTGAGGCTCATGGACAACATCAACACAAAAGAAATGATTGGAAGCTTTCCACTGCCAACTGCAGGGTGGAAATCAGAAATCCATTTCTAAACATCCTGAGGAGCAAGGTTCCAGCACCCCCATCAAGAAGGATAAATAACCTAAGCTTTACAACAGCTCAGTGTGCTTGTGAAGTGGATTAGAGATGGGAGCTGCTCTACAAGGGGCAAGGTAGCACCCACTGAGCCAGCAAGTTCCCGGCCTGGCATCCTCTGCTACATTCCTGCTCGAAGGCAGAGGCAGCAACAAAGAGCAGCTACATTCAACTTGGTTCTTCCTGTTCTTTTTTTTCCCATCTTGTGTTAAAGATACTTCAAGCTCCTGAAAGAAAATGAACTGAAAACCTTCAGAAGACATCATCATCTCTTCGGGTCTGTGGCCCCACTGTGTTCATTGTTTCACTCTCTAACAAATGCAACCAAATTCTGTCCAAGCACACCTTTGGCTTTGAGGGGGCAGGAGGCTTGGGAGGAATTGGAGCACTGGTCCCATGCAGACCATTTCTAAGCTAGTGCCAGAGCAGAAGGAGCAGTAAAACAACCTGTGCTGCATGACCTCACCTGCAGCACTCAGCACAACCTGGTGTCATAGAACCACAGAATCACAGAATGGTAGGGGTTGGAAGGGACCTCCAAAGATCATCCAGTCCAACCCCCGTGCCAGAGCAGGATCACCCAGGGCAGGGCACACAGGAACACATCCAGGTAGGTTTTGAAGCTTTCCAGAGAAGGAGACTCTCTGGGCAGCCTGCTTCAGGCCTCCAGCACCCTCACAGCAAAGATTGTCCACATGTTGAGGTGGAAGAGAGCCTGGTTCCATCCTCCTGCCAGCCACCCCCCAGATACTTGTAACTATTGCTCAGATCCCCTCTCAGCCTACTCTTCTCAGGCTAACCAGCCCCAGGGCTCTCAGCCTCTCCTCATCAGACAGATGTGCCAGGCCCTTTAGCATCCTCAAAGCCTCCACTGAACTCTCTCCATTATTTCTCTCTCTCTCAAACTGGAGAGCCCAGAACTGGTGACAGTATTCCAGATATGGTCTAATTAGGGCAGAGTAGAAGGTGAGGAGATCCTTCCTCAACCTGCTAGAGGTGTCCACTCCTTGCCCATCAGAGATGGCCACATTGGTACCGAGTCCCCTGAAGACTGGAGACAAGGACATCTAACTGGACTCAGGATAGTTCCCTGTGGGAAGCTCTAAAAGGGACATGAAAGTTCTGAAAGAAGTTTCACAGGGAAACACTTCACATCAGCAACAGCAGCAGCTCTGGTGGACTCCTAAACAGAAGGAAGTAATTCTCCTTCTCCTGTTTCCTGATCTTCTCTCTTCTATCTGCTCCTTCCTCAGACTAACCACGCAGAGCCACATGCTGCAGTGCTGGAGCAGTGGTGCAGTGTCTTGTTCAAACTTCTTGGTTCCAGGCTGCTCTTAAAAAGGTGCCAGGCCCCCTAGAAACCTTCCTCAGGCAGGATTCAGTCCATCAGCCACATCTTGAAGCACACAGACCTAACCCATGGATTTTTAAGCAGCAGATGCTGAAGTCCATGCTCAAACCATGCTGCTTCAGTTGACAATCTTGTTGTGTTTCATGTGCCTGCTTTCAGAAGGAGGTTGCAAGAACAGATTCATAGAGCCACAGATTGGTTTTGGTTGGAAGGGACCTCAAAGATCATTCAGTTTAAACACCCCTTGCCATGGGCAGGGACACCTCCCACTAGCCCAGGCTGCTCAAGGTCTCATCAAACCTGGCCTTGAACACCTCCAGGGAGGGGACATCCACAACCTCCCTGGGCAGCCTGTGCCAGTGTCTCACCACCTCCAATCTAAGGAATTAATTCCTACTCTACAGTCTTAATCTCCCCTCTCCCAGCTCAAAGCTATTATCTCTCATCCTGGCACTCCCAGCCCTTGTCAGAAGTTCCTTCCCCTTCCTCTCCTGGAGCCCCTTCAGGTACTGGAAGGTTGCTCTAAGGTCTACCCTGGAGCCTTCTCCTCTCCAGGATTAACATTCCCAACTCTCCCAGCCTGTCCAAGTAGGGGAGGTTCTCCAGCCCTTTCATCATCTTCTGGACTCTCTCTGGATCTTTCTAGTGCTGGGGGTACCAGAACTGGAAGCCGTGCTGCAGGTGGGGTCTCAGCAGAGCAGAGGGGGAGAATCACCTCCCTCATCCTGCTGCTCTCCCTGCTCTGGATGCAGCCCAGGATAGTGCAGCATCATCACCATGATTATTATTGTTGTGGTTGCTGCTGTAATTATATGCTCTATATTCTTATATTAACAGCAATAATAATCATGATGATAGAATACAATTACTTTGTAACAAATACTGAAGTACCTAAAAAGCACTTCAAGCCTGGGGCTGCTCTTTGCCACCTGCCTGTCTTAGTAATTTCATTTCCTAAAAGGAGGCAGTCCCACAGCCATGCTCTAGATCCAGTGCCCGCAGTACAGTTGACAGTGTCACTATCCCTGGCAGCACCAAACATCATTCCTCTCCTGAATGCCTCAGATTCAGAAGTCCCCATCTTTGTCTTCAGTTTGCTTGTGCTGCCTGGGGTCATCCCTGGGAGCTGCTCTGTGTGCTCCCATCTCCTTTGTCCCTTGTTCTCAACAATCGCTGTTGGTCTCTTTTTTTCTCCCTTTTCTGCTTTGACTTGGTGCAGAATCTTTAATTAGAGATAATTACACCAAGAGTATTTACATGAAAACATCTCGCCTTGCTGGGAAGGTAATGTAGTATTTTTGTAATTATTTCCCCATTCAGCGAGCCTGCTTTTGGCTGACTGAAACCAATCATTAGTTAATGACCCAGCTGAATGGGATTTAAATGGGCGCACAACCAGCCTCTGTAGGGGCTAATTAGTTGAGGTGACTGTAAGAGACTGAGTGCTGCTACGTGATTTCTTCTGGCAAGTCTGAGTACTGCGTTTCAGTGTGGTTTAGACCTTAGGAGGAAATTGGGCACAATGAGGGTGGTAAAATACTGGAACAGGTTGCCCAGGGATGTGGTGGAGGCTCTGTCCCTACAGCCACTCAAGATCAATCTCGATAGGGCCCTAAGCAACCTATTGTAGTTGGAGATGTCCCTGCTGCCTGCAGGAGGGGTGGACAAGCTGACCTTTGAGGCTCTCTTCCAACCTGGTGCAATCAGTGAATGTACTGATTTGCAAAAGGGCGTTTTGTAGAACAGTTGTATAATGCCCAGGGCTGTAACAGTATTTCTGTAGCTTCAGCATCCTGCGTTTTGCAAGGTATCCAATTCAGAGGTAAGGTGTCCACCTTTCTGCTAACTCTGCAAGTCCCTGAATGTATTACCTGCTTCTCAGCAGGTACTGAATTAAAGGCATGATTATGCTTTTCTAAGGATCTGATTACAGTAATTGTTTGGGCTCCCTGGTGTACTATCTTACTAGCACAGTTTAATCTTGTCTCAGACAATCCATAGCAATTTATTAAGCACAGGTTTTGGCATTCAAATACCTTTTTTCTGATGCCAGATTACCACAGCAGTTATTGACTGGGACAGCAAAGTGCCCTGGGGGCCAAGAAGGCCAATGGGATCCTGAGGGGCATTAAGCAGAGTGTGTCCAGCAGATCAAGGGAGGTTCTCCTCCCTGTCTACTCTGCCCTGCTGAGACCTCATCTTGAGTACTGCCTTCAGTTTTCGGCTTCCCAGTTGAAGAGGGACAGGGATCTGCTGGAGAGGGTCCAAGGGAGGGCTATGAGGATGATGAGGGGACTGGAGGGCATGGCTGATGAGGAGAAGCTGAGGGACCTGGGTCTGCTTAGGCTGGAGAAGAGAAGACTGAGAGGGGATTGAATCAATGTTTGTAACTGTCTGAGGGCTGGGGGTCAGGAGGGGGGCACAGGCTCTGCTCACTGCTCCCTGGGATAGGACAAGGAGCAATGGATGGAAGCTGCAGCACAGGAGGTGCCAGCTCAACACAAGGGGGAACTTCTTGCCTGGAAGGGTCCCAGAGCCCTGGCACAGGCTGCCCAGAGAGGTTGTGGAGTCTCTTTCTGTGGAGCCTTTCCAGGCCTGTCTGGATGTGTTCCTGTGTGACCCATTCTGGCAGGGGGGTTGGACTCGATGAGCTCTTTAGGTCCCTTCCAACCTCGACATCTGTGATCCTGTGACTTAACTGTGGTAGAACCTTCAAATCCAGTTCATGGACTTCTGGATAAGAACTTACACAGAACATGAGGATGGCAGCTGAATCTCAGCACTTCTGTGTGCTGCACCCAGGGAAGAGCAAGGCTCGGTGCTGATGGTAAGCATTCTCCCCAGCACACCAGCTCCACAGCTATTCTTAGGCAGCTTATTTTTAGGTTTACTTGCTCTTAATTGGTTTGGAACTATTTCTATCCTCACATGTAGCAAAACCCAGTATTGCTGCTTGGCTAGCCAGAAGCCTACTAAAGTGGCCTGGTCAGAAACAGGCATTTCAGGGGTATGTCAGACAAGTTCACCTGCACACAGGCTCTTTTCTGCTGTTTTCTGGGTTCACTGTTACATTGCTGGAGAAAAAACACAGGGTCATGTCCAGCAGTAGCTGTTCACACCTGGCTGGCATGGATCGACTACCTGTCATGGTTTTGTGATGTGATTTCACTGAACTCAAGCTGCACCTCTAGCCTAGAGGCTTAGTAGAGATGACTGAGGAGCCTTCCCTGCCCTGCTCTCCATGCAAACCAGCTCTGTCTTGCTGATTTGTCCTGCTTCCAGGGAACACCTCCTGCTCATGCACATCCTGTCAGCCACTGGCATCTCTGCTCTTACTGAGCTCTGACAAACACAATCCTATCCTACCTTATGTTCATCCAGTAACATTAACTTCACTGGCTGGGGTTACTGAGCCCTTTTGCAGTCCTATCTCCAATAGCTCTGCTTCTCTAAAAGCAAATTGCTGGAGCTTTAAAAATCTTCCCTAATTTTATTGACCTCTTTCACTCAGTACTACAATAACTGAATTCTGTCTTCAGCCAGGCCACTGACCATGCATTTATTACACTTTCAGAGAGGCTTACCAAACTTGCTCTCAATACTGTGATGCTCACCTAGCACGAGATGAGCTGCCTTTCCGTTTAGTGCACTTGTCTAGAAAACACTTCAAGAACATCACTTTATCACCCTCCTGCATTCCCCTGTCTGTATTATCCACTCCTTCCTAATTCCCTTTATATTATGAAGTATTGAGGCTGACTTTTTTTTTGGGTGAAATAAGACCTCTGAGATCATCCAGTCCAAACTTTAACCCAGCCCCACCATGGCCACTAAACCATGTCCCGCAGTGCCATGCCCACAGGTTTCTTGGACACCTCCAGGGATGGGGACTCCACCACCTCCCTGGGCAGCCTGTCCCAATCCCTGACCACTCTGGTAGCAAACAATTTTTTCTTCATCTCCAACCTAACCCTCCCCTGGCACAATTTCAGGCCATTTCCTCTCCTTCTATCATCTGAAACTAAGGAGAAGATACCAACCCCCACCTCACTGCAACCTCCTTTCAGGGAGCTGTAGAGAGCAATGAGGTCTGCCTTCAGCCTCCTCTTCTCCAGATTTTTGGTCTGATGTTTATAATGCAAATAGAGCTACAAATCTCTGATTCCAAACCAGCACCAATATGCTGATAAACAAATAACCACTGTCCAGAGCAGGACAGAAGAGGAGAGACAGGCATAAGGAATAGACAAGGATTTTCTTTATGGACTCTTCTATTTGCCCAGCAAAGGAACAGCAGCATAAAACCACACAAATGTGTATAATCAGAGCTGGGATTTGGTTAGTCCTGCAGAATAGGTTGAGCAGTTTTAAGAGTTCAAACACCTTATTGAAGTAAAACAGGCTCTGAACTGGTGGCAGTGCATGCTTGCCTCGTGTCATTCACACCACAGGATTACTGTTTCAGTAACTGCTAAACAAATATTTATTAACTGCAGCTATCCTAAGAATTTAGTCCTAAATCATACTTACAAAAGGTTCAAGTTCAATTGATTGGCTTTTTCTTTTCCCCACTCAAAGCTACAGCTAACTTGGAACAATTTAGCTGATGAAACAGGAGTGGAAAATGCTGCACAAAATGCTCACTGCTCTCACAAATTCAATTCCTGGGTCAATGTTGATACATTTTCTTTGGTTTCAATCAAGGATTTTGATGCACATTGAGTGTTTTCATACGGGAGAAAACCTCTGATTGAGCAAAGTACCAGGAGAACATCATCATGACTCCATAGGAGGCTGAGGGGAGACCTTCGCACTTCTACAACTCCCTGACAGAAGAGGCTGTAGTCAGGTGGGGGTTGGTCTCTTCTCATATACAAGTGACAGGACAAAAGGAAAACAGCCTCAGGCTGCACTCAGGTTGGATAATAGAAGAAATGTCTCCCCTATAAACGGTTCTTAAAGACCAGAACAGGCTACCCAAGGAGATGGTTGAATCCTCACCCCTTGAGGTGTTTCGAAGAGGCAGAGATTCTGAGGGACATGGTTCAGCAGCAGCCTTGGCAGTGTTAGAGAATATTTGGACCGGATGATCTGAAAGGGAATCCTATGATTCATAGAAGCATAGAACCAGCCAGGTTGGAAGAGACCTCCAAGCTCATCCAGTCCAACCTAGCACCCAGCCCTGGCCAATCAACCAGACCATGGCACTAAGTGCCCCAGCCAGGCTTGGCTTCAACACCTCCAGGCACGGCGACTCCAGCACCTCCCTGGGCAGCCCATTCCAATGCCAATCACTCTCTCCGTGACTGTTTTTTTTGTTTTCTCTCCACTCTATGAAAACCTTTTTGTACTTATTTGTTAAAATCTAATTAAAATAGATGATACTGGAAAGGAGGGAAAAACAAGCTCAGTAATGCATCCTGCCAGAAGTCCTACCAAAAGAAGGAGAAACAGGCAATCCGTCTGACCCACGCTGTTACAATGACCTCCCTAAGTCCTGCAGTGACAGCAGCTTCTCGCCGCCGGTCAGCTCCCCCGCGGCAGTTCCCAGGGCGCGCCGTGTGGTCCGGACACGCTCGGCGAGCGCTCCCCGCAGCCCTCCGCCGCAGGCAGCGCACATGGCCGCGTCCCGCTGGGACGGACTGGAGGAGCATCCCCGCTGCCACCCGCCCCCCAGCCCCATCTCTGCCGCCCGTTCCCGCTCCGCAACGCGCTCAAGAAGCTTCCCTCCCGCTCGCTGCCGGCGGGCACGGACAGAGCAGCCACCACGGCAGCGCCTGGCAAGAGCAGCGGGACGGTGGCAGCCCTTGCCCGCCCTTACCTCAGGTGCAGATAGTGCACCAGCTTCGTCATCACGGTCACCATCTTCCCGGGGCACCTCCCGCGCCGCTGCCTCGAAGGCGGGAGAGACACACGGCGACGAGAAGGCCGACGGCTCCCGGGGGACTCGGCCCTCGGCGCCTCTTCCCGGCGGATTCACCGTGCGGAATGTCCTCGGGGCGGCCACAGCTTCGCCTCCCTGAGGGACCTGCCCGGGCAGAGGCGGGGCCAGCGCCCTTCCGCCGGGCAGGCAGACCTCTGCCACACCCTGCCGCCGGCTCCGTGGGCAGCGCTGCAGCCGCGCCGGGGCGCTGAGGGACGGGGGTAGCGCTGCCACCGCGCCGGGGCGCTGAGGGGCCGGGGGTAGCACTGCCACCGCGCTGGGGCACTGAGGGGCCGGGGGTAGCGCTGCCACCGCGCCGGGACGCTGAGGGGCCGGGGGCAGCGCTCCCGTCGCGCCCGAGAGCCTGGGGCAGTTGGACCGCGTTCCCGCCTCAGCGTCCTGAGCGGGGGCGGGCGCCGAGCCCCGTGCCGCCTGCTGCCGTCTGATGCGCCCCGGCACCACCGTGACAGGCCGGGCGGCGGGACGGCGGCTCCGTTCAAGGGCACGGGGGCCAACCTTGCGCCATCCTTGAGGGGCTCGACCGGGACGGAGGTGTCCTGGGGCAGCCCTCCCGCCACCACCGCGCCTCGGGATGAGGTCAGGACCCAAGGAGGGTCTCAGCGTTCCCCTGAGGTGGCCGCACCTCAGCCAAGAGCCCCGGACAGAGCTGTATCAGCGCCGGGGCTGTGTGGGACCCGGGCACCATTCGCTGCTCGGGAGGGCACAGCCCGGGAGGTGTGGGGTGGCAGCGCCCCGAGGCAGGAGCGGGGACGGTCTTGCCCGTGCGTGCGGCACGGCTGGGCCCTGCTCCGCGCCCTGCGCTGCAGAAGGAGAGCGGAAGGAGCAGCTGGGGAGCTGTGGCAGGTCCGGGCAGACTGCTCCGGGGTACCGAACCGGCGGCCTTGCCCCGTTCGGCTCGACGGAGCACGGGAGCAGAGAGGTGATTGTGACATGTGAGCAGCTGTGCAGGAGGATTTGCGAGAGCAGAGAGCGCTTTATCTACTAAGGACAGCAGAAGAACAGGGTCTGAAGACGAAGCTGGACAGACTCGGGCTGGGAGCAAGGAAACTCCTGCTGTGTGATACTGAAACCATTTACGTAGAGTGCTGCTGGACCTTGGATCTCTTGAGATTGCAGCCCCGCTGAGTGACTTGCTTGTCTAAAACACAGGTCAATGATCTCTACACCTCTTTGATTGGGTTATGGAGAAAATTCTGTGATCTTTGTTGCTGTGAAGATCAGCTTAGGTGACCTGAGAGTGGCTGAGCAGTAACTACAGGATTCTAGATCTGCTTAAAGACTCCATTTTTGATGTACTCTAAAGTGAGGATTTCCCTTTAGCCACATTCTCTCCTTCTTGTGCATCCACCCTCTGCACTCAAAAAGTAGCAGGTTCTAAATGAAATTCAATCAAAATCACAGAAGCACAGAATCACCTGCTTGGAGAAGACTCAAGATCATGAAGTCCAACCATAGCATGTCCTCTCCCTGCACACAGCTGGTAGGCCATGTCCCTAAGCTCCTCATCCAGACACCTTTTAAACACCTCCAGGGATGGTGGCTCCACCACTTCCTTGGGCAGTCTGTTCCAGTGACCCTTTCTGAGAGAATTTTTTTCCTAGTATAGAATCACAGAATGGTTTTGGTTGGAAGGGACCTTAAAGATCATGCACTTCCAATCCCCTGCCATGTGCTGAGATACCTCCTAGCAGCCCAACTTGCTCAATGCCTCATCTAGCCTGACCTTGAACACCTCCAGGTAAGGGCATCCACAACCTCCCTGGGCACCCTGTGCCAGTGTCTCACCACTCTCAGTGTCAAGAATTTCTTCCTCATCTCCAGTCTCAATCTCCCCTCTCCTGTTGTAGAGCACTCCAAATTCCTTCCTTCTCCCCCCATCTTCATCTCTGATGGTTTGAATGGGGAGGAGAAGGCACAAAAACTGCTTCCCCCCGGCTCTGTGGACTGGAAGAGGGAACCGCAAAGGCCTTTCTCCACTGTGTGCTGAGCTGCGTGGAAGCCTGTGCTGGACTCAGGCTGGTGCTTGGCTGCAATCTTGGCACCCAGTGTCAGTGGACACTTTGTCTGCAACAGCACCAATAGAGCAAGGGGGAAGGTGCAGGGTGCCTTGCCTTGACAGAGCTCCTGATGGGACAGGTCCCTTCTGTGACAGAGCTCCCAACACAACAGAGCTCCCAACAGCACAGGTTCCTGCCAACAGGACAGAGCTCCCGACAGGACAGAGCTCTTGACAGGAGAGGTTCCTGCCTTGACAGAGCTCCTGACAGGACAGGTCCCTGCCGTGACAGAGCTCTGGACAGGACAGGTCCCTGCCGTGACAGAGTTCCTGCCGTGACACAGCTCCCGTTTGGACCCTCCCTGCTTTTGGACGCCTCCTGCCTTTCCCCACAGCTCTCGGTTTGGCCCCATCCCTGCCCCTGGGCAGTTCTCCTCACTTTTGCACCACTCTGTGCAGATTTGCAAGCTTGGCAAGCCCTGGGGTCCATTGGAGAGGGCTGCCGGCGGCACCCAGACCCAGCTGCCCCGGGGCCATGCCGCAGCTGATTTCCTGGCTGCCATCCCGAACTGGGCAGTTTGGCTCTCCCCTGCTGCTGAGGCAGCATCGTTCCACCATCATCCCACTCGAGGAAGAAGTGCTTGAGACACGTCTGAGTTTGGCACCTTTCCACCCGCCCTGGACTGTTGCCGTTTGGATCCACTATTGGATATTGCTTGCGGCTCAGAAGGAGGCTGAGCCGCAGAGGGATCCAGCAAGGGATCATCTCCAGCTTCCTGTCTCCCCTCTGTGAGCAAAGCCTGCTGCTCCCTGAATGCTCTGCTCAGCCTGACTGATAGTGGGGCAAAGCTGTGTTATAGCTTAGCCCTTTCCATCTCCTGGCTTCCTAAAGCTCTCCATTTGCCCACAGCATCCTGTGAAGAATTCCTGACTGAATTAGAGGCTGTAAATCAACCTGAACTGGTTCTGTGTATAGTTTGGGGCAGGGGTTGCAGGAAATTAAACAATTCTATTTTTATAATTCCTGACTTGGCCACATTAATTCCCTGCCTCCATGACATCTCCCAGCTCAAAGCCATTGTCCCTCACCCTATCACTCCCAGCCCTTGTCTAAAGTCCCTTCCCAGTTTTCTTGTGGCTCACTTTGTGGACTGGAAGGCTTCTCTAAGGTCTCCTTGGAGCCATCTTTAAACCTCTCCTGATGCAGCCTGGGGCCAAGGTGATCCCAATGCACACACTGAAGTGTATGAGCCAAAGCTGCAAACTATACTTTCCTCAGTATTTTCTGGCACAGAATGCTTGGTTCGATGATTTACTCTAATGCAGCATTTTGTGTGTTGATAACATTCAAACCGTTGAAACAGAGAAATGAAGTCACAGTACATGCAGCATTTCCAGTTCACCAGGAGGTGTTTGGGGACTGTAGGCAGCTTAGAAGTTAGCAGTGCCAGAAGTAAGTAGACACAACTTGAATACTTGATAGAACTATGGAGTTGTTTCTGTTGTAAAAGACCTCTAAGATCATTGAGTCCAACCAAAGGCTGCACCTGCAAGTCGCTATTCAGCCCCTGCACCTTCCCGCAGTAAGCTGGCTGCTGGGAATTGTGTTTCAGCTTTCTGAGATGCTTGGAAGTGCCCAGGGACAGTTGAGATTTTTTAACTTGGGTTGAGGGTTTCTGTAGCCTCTAATCCTCCTGTGTGCATGCTCTTGGCAGTCTCAGACTTGAGGGACAAGAGTGTCTGGGGTTTGTGATGAATCAGACAGAACAGAGACTGAGCATACAGGAGATGATGCAGAGAGGCAAACCAGATTTTTGGGTTTGGTAGTGGAGAAATTCTGCATCTTGAATATTTTTGGCCTATTGTACATATGGGTTTGTATCCCATATCCTCCAGCTTGTTGTTTTCTATGGAATCATAGAATGGTTTAGGTTGGAAGGGACCTCAAGGATCATCCAGCTCCAACCCCCTGCCATAGGCAGGGACACCTCCCACTAGAGCAGCTTGCTCAAGGCCTCATCCAGCCTGGCCTTAAACGCCTCCAGGGAGGAAGCATCCACAACCTCCCTGGGCAACCTGTGCCAGTGTCTCACCACCCTCACTGTAAAGAACTTCCTCCTAACATCCAGTCTAAATCTCCCCTCTTCCAGCTTAAACCCATTCCCCCTCGTCCTGACATTACTAGACCTTGTCAATAGTCCCTCCCCAGCCTTCCTGTAGGCTCCCTTCAGATACTGGAAAGCCACTCTAAGGTCTCCTCGAAGCCTTCTCTTCTCCAGGCTGCAGAGCCCCAACTCTCTCAGCCTGTCCTCATAGCAGAGCTGCTGCAGCCCTCTGATCATCTTCGTGGCTCTCCTCTGGACCCGCTCCAGCAGTTCCATGTCCTTCTTGTGTTGGGGGCTCCAGAACTGCACACAGTACTCCAGGTGGGGTCTGAGGAGAGCAGAGTAAAGGGGGAGAATCCCCTCCCTTGCCCTGCTGCCCACACTGCTCTTGCTGCAGCCCAGCACAGGGTTGCTGTCTGGGCTGCATGTGCACACTGCAGGCTCATGTTGAGCTTTTCATCACCCCAGACCCCCAGGTCCTTCTCCTCAGGGCTGCTCTCAGCCATTCCCCACCCAGCCTGGAGCTGTGCCTGGGATTGTGCCCACCCGGGTGCAGGACCTTACATTTGGCCTTGTTAAATGCCATGAGGTTGGCCTGGGCCCCCCTCTCCAGCCTGCCCAGGTCCCACTGGGTGGCATCCCTGCCCTCCAGCAAGTCAACTATGCCACACAGCTTGGTGTCATGGTGGTGTTATTTTACTCCCTGTAAATTCTTTCTGTACATCCTGTACTGCTCAGCTCAGCCCAACAATATGTGGCCTTCACTTTCTGACTCACTTACCTGCTGCTCTCCAGCACTTACAGCTTTGCCCCAGCAGTGGAGAAGAGGTAAAGTGTTTCACCTCTAGCAACTGCCTTTCTTTTTGTACTGAATCATGCAATCATAGAATGGTGGGCGTTGGAAGGGACCTCTGAAGATCATCTTGCCCCATTCTGCTGCCAAGCAGGATCACCTAGATCAGGTTGCATAGAGACATGTCCGAGTGGATCCTGAATGTCTTCAGAGAAGGAGACTCCACAGCTTCTCTGCACAGCCTGATCCAGTGCTCTGGCAGCCTCACAGCAAAGAAGCTTCTCCTCGAGGTCCAGGGAATGCTCCTGCATTCCAGCCTGTGCCTGTTTTGTCCTGGTACTGACCACTACTGAAAAGAGTCCAGCCCCAGCCCCGTGTCCTCACTCCCTCAGCCCTCTCCTCTCCAGGCTAACCAGCCACAGGTCTCCCAGCCTCCCCTCTCAAGATGATCTCCCTTTTCATGTTCCTTCTCACAACTCATTATTTCTCAGTAGCCTTCTGTGACAAATGTTCACTTGGTAAGTCTGGGCTTGTATTTATTCATCTAACAAATGTGTTTGCAAAAAGAAAGTTGATGTAGCTGTGGTCTAGCAACACTGCTGTGATCTGAGTGCTTGTTCCACAGAACAAAGTAATTCTCTTACTAGACTGAAGATGTATTGTAGAATCATACCCATTTTTTTGGTTGGAAAAGCCCTCTAAGTGCATCCAGTTCAACCTTCAACCCAGCATCATCAGGGCCACCAAACCATGTCCCAAAGTGCCATGGCCACAGCTTTCTCAAACCTCTCCAGGCATGGGGACTCCACCACCTCCCTGGGCAGCCTGTGCCAATCCCTGACCACTCTTGCAGCAAAGAAATTGTTCCTAATCTCCAACCTAAGCCTCCCCTGGAGCAATTTGGGGCCATTTCCTTTTGTTCCGCCACCTGAGACTAGGGAGAAGAGCCCAACCCCCACCTCAGTGCAGCCTCCTCTCAGGGAGCTGTAGAGAGCAATGAGCTCTGCCCTCAGCCTCTCCTCCACACTGCACACCTCCAGCTCCCTCATCTGCTCCTCTCCAGCCCTGTTCTCCAGACCCTTCCCCAGCTTGCTGACACATTCCTTTTTATTTCCCCCTTTTCTTTCCCTGCAAGAATTTCAACTTCCCGTGAAAGAAAACTTTCTGTCAGCTCTTTACAGTTCCTAACAGGACCTATCCCACCGTTTGCCACTTCAGGAGGTTTGTTCCAGCCTTGCCTTGCTGTATTCCATTGACTTCAGTTTTTTCCTTGCATGATGCTGTGGTGTATTTCAGGCCAACATCTCAGGATAGCCTGTTTTGGTTACACTCTGTCGATAACTTCCACACCATAAATGTTTCTCCTTGCAAGTTTTAGATGGTCTGTAGTCAGCATTTTCTAGCAGGAGGCCACCCAGCAGGAAGTTGTAAATCATTCCCAGGGCTGAAACATTTCACCCTCTGGTTTCACCCTGCTGAGGAGCAACCAAAGCTCTTTCAGGATGGGGTATTTGGTCACACAGAGTGGACAAGTGCAGCATAAGCTGTTGGAAGAGGGGAATGAATTCCTAATCCTCTTAGTTAATAGGTGGCTTACAGCCAGCTGCAGCATAGTGTGTTCTTTTTCCAGCTGATTTGATACACTTCTCTCTGGTCACATTCTAACATCTTCAGCTCTCAGTCCCCTCTGGGATGAATACAAATCAGTGCATAGCAGCGTGTCAGAAAAGCCTGCTGGGGTAGTGAGCTTGAAACAGAAGAGGACCAGGGGTTTATTTTAGTTTATTAGTTTAGTTTATTTTTTCCAGGTTGGAAGAGACCTCCAAGCTCATCCAGGCCAACCTAGCACCCAGCCCTATCCAATCAACCAGACCATGGCACTAAGTGCCTCATCCAGGCTTTTCTTGAACACCCCCAGGGACGGTGACTCCACCACCTCCCTGGGCAGCCCATTCCAATGCCAATCACTCTCTCTGGCAGGAACTTCCTCCTAACATCCAGCCTAGACCTGACCTGGCACAACTTGAGGCTGTGTCCCCTTGTTCTGTTGCTGGTTGCCTGGGAGAAGAGACCAACCCCAGCTGGCTACAGCCTCCCTTCAGGTAGTTGTAGACAGCAATGAGGTCTGCCCTGAGCCTCCTCTTCTGCAGGCTGCACATCCCCAGCTCCCTCAGCCTCTCCTCATAGGGTTTGTGTTCCAGGCCCCTCCCCAGCTGCATTGGTAATTATAGGCAGAGAATTGGCACAAGAGCTCCTCCCTTTTGAAGTCAGAGCTTTGCCTGCAGAGAAAAGGCTTTGGAAGGGATTGAAATAAGCTCTGTGCAGCAAAGAGGTGCAGCCCCTGGAAGTCCACTCCCCATCCAACCGCGCTGTGCGTGTTGTCAGGAGAGTTCCCTGACTCAGATGCACCAGGTGGTTATGGTGATGTGTCAGCAGAATACAGGAGCACTCAGGTGTTTGGAGCACATCATGGTCAGATAGGTGAGAGTTCCACCCCGAGAATGGAGCGTTTGGAATTTGGCACAGTCATAGAATCACAGAATCGCAGAATGGCTCAGGTTGGAAGGGAACTCGGAGATCCTCAGCTCCAACCTCCCTGCCACAGGCAGGGACACCTCTCAACTGCATTTGGCTGCTCAAGGCCTCATCCAACCTACCCTTGAACACCCCCAGGCAGAAGGCAGCCACAGCCTTCCAGACTCTCACCACCCTCACACTGAAGAACTTCTTCCTCAGCTCCAGTCTAACCCTGCTCTGCCTTAGCTTCAAACCATTCCCCTTTGGCCTGTCTCTAGACCCCATCAGGACAAATCCCTCTGCAGCCTTCCTGCAGGATCCCTTCAGGTACTGACAGCAGCTCTAAGGTCTCCATGGAGTCTCCTCTCCAGGCTGAACACCCTCAGCTTCCTCAGCCTGTTCTCACAGCAGAGCTGCTCCAGCCCTGAGATCATCTTTGTGGCCTCCTCTGGCCTCACTCCAGCAGCTCTGTGTCCTCCTTCTGCTGGAGACAGCAGCACTGGAGGCAGGATTGGAGGTGAGGTCTAAGCAGAGCAATGAGTTGCAGACATCTCTGGCTGGCTGTGGGCACAGAGAGCAGAGCTGTGAAGTGATCCAGCAGGTTTTCCTCTCTGCTTTTCAGCAGCTTACAGCAAGTGTGCAGATGGCTGCTGGGACAGCAGAACTGGAGGCAGGATTGGAGGTGAGGTCTGAGCAGACCAGAATTTGAGAGACAAGACAAAAGACAATTCTGGTGACAAAAGTGAATTGCATTTGGTAGCCTGAGACAGTCTGAGATTGTGAGGCTGGTTTGCTGTAGCAGCAAGTGGCATTGTGAGCTCCAGGATTTGAGTGAGACCTGGCTTTGAGAATTTTGAAATGTACAGACTGATTTTTAATCATAGACTCATAGAATCAACCAGGCTGGAAGAGACCTCCAAGCTCATCCAGTCCAACCTAGCACTCAGCCCTGGCCAACCAACCAGACCATGGCACTAAGTGCCTCGTCCAGTCTTTTCTTGAACACCTCCAGGCACAGTGACTGCAGCACATCCCTGGGCAGCCAGAGGTCAGAAACACGCTCCAGCCTTCTAGCCTCAGCAAGGTTCTCCCTGCGGCCTCAGAAGGCATTTATGACTGCAATGAGATGATAAGTGCATGGCATTTGCTCTGCTGGCTTCATCTAGGGGCTGTCTAAGGAGTTAAGAGCAGTGAAAGCTGAGTGGCAGCTTTTGTAGTCTCTTCATAGAATCACAGAGCTCTTTGAGTTGGAGAATCCCTCTTAGATCATTGAGTCCAACCACCAACCCAGCCCCACCGTGGCCACTAAACCATGTCCCAAAGTGCCATGGCCACACATTTCTTGAACACCCCAAGGGATGGGCACTCACCCACTTCCCTGGGCAGCCTGTGCCACTGCTTTGTACCATGGACAATACTTCACCATAATCAATACTTAGTGCTTTATCATTTGCTTCCCTTAGCTAAGCAATGATGTATTTCAAAGGCAAAGACATTTGCCTTCTGAGCATTCCCACCAGCTGTCCATGTGTGGTAGCCACTAAGATGCTGAGGGCACTGGAACATCTACCTTAGGAGGAGAGGCTGAGAGACCTGGGGCTGTCTACTCTGGAGAAGAGCAGCCTGAGAGGCTTATCAGTGCTGATCAATAGCTAAAGGACAAGTGTCAGGAGGATGGAGCCAGACTCTTCTCGGTGGTGTCCAGTGCCAGAAGAAGGGGTAGTGGACACAGATTGGAACCCAGGAGGTTCCATGTCAACATAAAGAAAAATCTCTTCCCTTTGAGGATGGCAGAGCCCTGGAGCAGGCTGCCCAGAGAGGTTGTGGAGCCTCCACCTCTGTGGGCATTCCAAGCCAGCTTGGGTGTGTTCCCATTGGACTTATTCTAGGTGATGCTGCTGTGGCAGGGACAACTCAGTGATCTTCACCCACCCCCACCACACTGTGGTCCTGTGACTAATCAGCAATATATGGAGCACTTTTCCTCTCCTCTTCCTGTGCAGGCTCTGGTGGCCTACGTCTTGTTCATCTGCTGTTAGCTGGTTGTCAGGTGGTGTTTTTGCCTTGTTTGCCTCTGAAGCCAACCTGAAACAATCCAAAAAGGACACTTGAACATGTAGCCCTGGCAGTAATTTTCATGGGAAAAGGCACTCTGTGGGGAGAANAAGAAAAGAAAAGAAAAGAAAAGAAAAGAAAAGAAAAGAAAAGAAAAGAAAAGAAAAGAAAAGAAAAGAAAAGAGAACAGAAAAAAAAAAAGAAAGGGAGATGCAACTTCCAAGCACCAGCAAGACATCAGCTTTGTGGCACTAACAGTGTTTTACATAATGATCCTCTCCAGTGATCATTCAGTAGCAGTTACCTCGGCAACTGCAGCAGGCTGCACATGGAATCTGGTGAGACAGAGCAGGCTCTAGAAATACCTGCCACAGTAAGGCAGGAAGCAGGAGCTTTGGGGAAGAAAACCACTTTTCCTTCAACAAAACACCTTCTGGACTAAGCAGACTGTTGTGAAAGATACTCAGTTTAGTCATAGAATGGTCTGGGTTGGAAGCGACTTCCAAAGCTCATCCAGGCCAAACCTCTGCAGTCAGCAGCGACATTCTCCACCAGATCAGGCTGCTCAGAGCCATGTCCAGCTTCACCTTTGAACACCTCCAGGGATGGGACCTCAAATACCTGTCTAGGCAACCTGTTCCAGTGTTCCAGCACTCTCCTGGTGCAGAACTTGTTCCTAACATCCAATCTCAATTTCATTTCAAACCATTGCCCTCGCCCTGTCCCTGCAGGCCTTTGCAAACAGTCCCCCTGCAGCCTGCTTGCAGCCCCTTCAGGTCCCGGCAGGCTGCTCTAAGGTCTCCGCGGGGCCTTCTCTTCTCCAGGCTGAACCCCCCCAGCTCCCTCAGCCTGTCCTCCAACCCCCTCCTCTGCACCCCCTCCATCAGCTCCATGCCCTGACAGGTCTCAGCAGGACACAACCCCAAAGCACCCTACCAGTAGTCGTAGCTCTCATCCCAGTTGTCGAAGTGCACCAGGAAACGATTGTCCACCATGTCTGTCACCGTGGCCACGCAGATGAAAGTTGGGTTCTTCTTGTCCACAGCCTCCAGCTTCATCCCCACTCAGACTCCCAATGGGATCACTGTTGTGTTCTAGTTTAATACAGCTTGGGTTTGATCAAAACTTGTTTAATTTGCTCCAAACCTGATAAGCTCATTGCTGTCTACAACTGCCTGAAGGGACATTGTGGAGAGGCTGCTGCTGGGCTCTGCTCACAGGCAATTGGAGACAGAAGAAGGGGGAATGGCCTCAAGCTGAGGCTGGGAAGGTTTAGATTGGACATTAGGAAGAAGTTTTTTCCTGGAGAGAGTGGTCAGGGACTGGAATGAGCTGCCCAGGGAGGTGGTGGAGTCACCCACCCTGGGTGTGTTTCAGGGTGGTTTGGATGTGGTGCTTGGGACTATGGTTTAAGGTGACCCTTGCAGAGCAGGGTTCTAGGTTGGGCTTGGTGCTCCCGAGGAGCTGTGCCAGCCTGCATGGTGCTGTGAGCCTGTGACTGTGACTCAATGCTGTGTTTCATGACCATGTGGAAGAGTTGTCAGAACTTACATTTTTCTTTAGCTATTTCAATGGCAAATGTGTAGGAACTCAAACTTCTTTCTAAGGGAAGGGCTGCAGGCTGGAAAACTTTCTGGAAACAATGCACAGGTTAAAAAAACTGACTGAAAGTTTGATCTGCAGAGCTCACTGCTTAGATCAGACCCTGCCCATTGTCATCACAGCCCCCTCCTCCTCCTCCTCCTCCTGTTGGGACCCTTGTGAGTCTGAGTGCCGAGCTGGGCTCTGACGGGGCTGAGGGCATCAGGCACTGACACTCTGCACCTATTCTCTTTTCCAGGTAAAACTCAGTTACCTGTTCACAGCCAGAGCCCAGCTGAGCTCACAGCTGTCTGTCTCAAAACCACAGAATGGTTTGGGTTGGAGGAGACCTTAAAGATCATCCAGTCCCAACTCCTTGCCATGGGCAGGGACACCTCCCACCAGCACAGCTTGCTCAAGGCCTCATCCAGCCTGGCCTTGAACACTTCCAGGCAGGGACATCCACAGCCTCCCTGGGCAACCTGTGCCAGTGTCTCACCACCCTCACTGGAAGCAATTTCTTCCTGATCTGCCCTGCTCCAGCTCACAGCCATTGTCCCTCATCCTGGCACTCCCAGCCCTTGTCAAAAGTCCCTCCCCAGCCCCTTCAGGTACTGGCAGGCTGCTCTGAGCTCTCTCTGGAGCCTTCCCTTCTCAAGGCTGAACAGCCTGGACTCTCTCATCCTGTCCCCATAGGGGAGGTTCTGCAGCCCTCTGATCATCTTTGTGGCCTCCTCTGGACCCTCTCCAGCAGTTCCATGTCCTTCTTGTGTGGGGAGCTCCAGAGCTGCACACAGTAGCCAAGGTGAGGTCTCATCAGAGCAGAGTAGGGGGGCAGGTCCCCTCCCTGTCCTGCTGCTCACACTGCTTCTGAAGCAGCCCAGGACATAGGTGGCCTTTTGAGCTGCCAGTGCCCATTGTTGGCTCATGTCCAGCTTCTCATCCACCAGCACCCCCAAATCCTTCTCTGCAGAGATGCTCTCAGTCCACTCATCACCCAGCTTGGATTTGTGCTTGGGTTTGCCCTGGAGCCATGTACAGGACCTCACAGTTTTCTAGGAATAGGCAACCTTAGGAGACTGTCCAAGACCTTTCCTCAGACTTTAGTTGTCCATAGCTGGTGTCTCAGTAACACTTCCCAGATCCTCAGTCCAAGCTGATGCCATGCTACAGCTACTCATCTTTCCCTTCTTTCACCCTTGTTGGCAGAGGAAACCTGAATGTGTGAACTGAGAGGTGACTGCAAGATGTTGATGTGATCCCCTGAAGTGGAGAATGGATGGAGCAAGCTGTGAGTGCATCACAGAGCAGGCCTGCTGCACAGCATGGCCACAATGACCTCTGAAGCAGGGCTCTGCAGGGCCCTGGGTCACTCTGCCTGAGCAGAGGGAGAGGCTGGGACACAAATCAGCATCTTCAAATCATAGCTTCACACTAAAAGGTTTAAAGCCAATCATAAAGGTATTAATTACACCATCACATTTTATAGCCATGCCTAAGACCTTTATCCTCTCTGCCATCTAAGGAGGCAGTGTGTGCTGTCTGGGGCTGTGATTAGCTCACAAAAGGGAGAGATTAGGGCATTAGTCACCACTGAGCAGATGGATCTTTACCCAGGATCTTAAGCCAGGAGCTAAATATTCTGAGAAAGTCACATTCAGTAGATACCAAACATTTAAATGAAGCTTTAAACACCTGTGAGGATTAGCAAGGACCTTGCTCTACAGTGTGACAATGCACGCAGCAGAAGATGGGCTGGAGAAGGGGCAAGGCTCTTACAGCTTTCTCCAGGTTTAAGGAAGCTCACTCAGTCGTGGTGGCTACTGCTGGGCAGCAGGCAGCAGCCCACAGGAATCCTGCACAGAAGTATCCACAGCAGGAGTCTGCAGGCAGTGTCTCATCTGTCCCTCAGTGCAGATCTGCCGATCGTGGCTGAGCAGCAGGATGAGGCAGGGGACTCTGCCCCTCTGCTCTGGTAAGACTCCACCTGGACCACTCTGTCCAATTCTGGGGGCCCCAGCACAAGAAGGGCATGGAACTGTTGGAGAGGGACCAGAGGAGGCCATGAAGATGGTCAAAGGGCTGGAGAACTTCCCAGGCTGGGAGAGTTGGGGCTTTTCAGCCTGGAGAAGAAAAGGCTTCAGGGAGATCTTAGAGCAGCCTTCCAATACCTGAAGGGATTGCAGGAAAGCTGAGGAGGGATTTGGGAGTGACAGGATAAGGGACAATGGCTTTGAGCTGGGAGAGGGGAGATTAAGACTGGAGATGAGGAAGAAATTGTTTCCAGGGAGGGTGGCGAGACACTGGCACAGGCTGCCCAGGGACATNGGACCACTCTGTCCAATTCTGGGGGCCCCAGCACAAGAAGGGCGTGGAACTGTTGGAGAGGGACCAGAGGAGGCCATGAAGATGGTCAAAGGGCTGGAGAACTTCCCAGGCTGGGAGAGTTGGGGCTTTTCAGCCTGGAGAAGAAAAGGCTTCAGGGAGATCTTAGAGCAGCCTTCCAATACCTGAAGGGATTGCAGGAAAGCTGAGGAGGGATTTGGGAGTGACAGGATAAGGGACAATGGCTTTGAGCTGGGAGAGGGGAGATTAAGACTGGAGATGAGGAAGAAATTGTTTCCAGGGAGGGTGGCGAGACACTGGCACAGGCTGCCCAGGGACATTGTGGATGCTCTGTCCCTGAAGGTGTTCAGGGCCACGTTGGATGAGACCATGAGCAATCTGGGCTGGTGGGAGGTGTCCTTGCCCATGGCAGGGAGGCTGGGGTAGATGATCTTGGAGGTCCCTTCCAACCCAGCCTGTTCTATGGTTCTCTGCTCTGGTGTTATCCACACTGTGCTTTCTGCATGTATTGCTCCAGCAGTTGCTGGCATAGTTAGGAGCAGAGGGCTAATGAGTGCTGCAGGGCTTTGTTTTGCTTGCTTCTGGAAGCTTGAATACAAAAGAGGTGGAAGTGTGGCTCATGCAGTGTGCAGGGCTGGAAGCTGTTGGTCTGAATCAGCAACTCTGTTCTGCACTGGGCAGTGAGCAGCAGTTTAGGAAGGTGCTAGCTGAAAATCATGATGCTTTTTCTGCTCCCCATTTTTATGCTTGACTGCTTTTGCACACTGGAGTTGGTTTGTGGGTTCCAGGACAGCTTTTTGGATTGGTTGACAGGTTGCCTCTAGGCTGAGGGCAGTGTCACTAGCTTAGGAATGTGTGCTGAGAGTCGCCAGCAGCACACATTGCACCCATGCTCTGTGCAAGGCAGCTGCACCAGCTGGAACAGGAGTCAATGCAGAGCCACTCAGAGGGCTGGACTCTGTCTCAGTAGGTGGCTGGAGATGGTGAAAGAGGTCTTCTTGGCTCTGAAAAAAAAAACAAACCAAACAACTCCTCTTGTAATTAGTCTAAATATGTTATTACCAAGGTATGCCACTGAGACACAGGCTCACAGGTGTCAGGGGCTGGAAGGGACCTAGGGAGATCATCCAGTCCAGCTCCCCTGCCAGAGCAGGACCATACAGTCTAGCACAGATCAGAGAGGAACACATCCAGATAGGCCTGGAAAGGCTCCAGAGAAGGAGACTCCACAGCCTCTCAGGGCAGCCTGTGCCAGTGCTCTGGGAGCCTTCCAGTCAAGAAGTTCCCCCTTGTGCTGAGCTGGAACCTCCTGTGCTGCAGCTTCCATCCATTGCTGCTTGTCCTGTCCCAGGGAGCAGTGAGCAGAGCCTGTCCCCCACTCCTGACCCCCAGCCCTCAGATTGTTATAGACATTGATTCAATCCCCTCTCAGTCTTCTCTTCTCCAGGCTGAACAGCCTGAACCTGTCCTCATGTTCGCAACTTCTGTCCTTCTTCCCTGAAAATTCCGCCTGGAAGTGGATCAAGTCTCCACCTGCTTGGGAGGGATTCTAGGCTGTCTACACCCCCACAGATACCTGTGCAGAGTCTTAACTGCCAGACCCTACCACAGGGGCTCAAATAACACCAAGCCCACACCAACTAAATGGGACAGTATTCCTGTGCCTGGCTGAGTCAGGGAGCAAAGAGCTCCCACAGCTCTGGAGCACGAGCCGCAGGCACAGCATCACAGGTTACAGCTGGATCACCTTTCTTAGGGTCATGTGTACAGCAGCAGGGTACTGTGGCAGGCAAATGACATACAAGTGACAGACCAGAGGCATGCAAGCCTCATGTCACAAGGCTCCAGTCCTGCTGGCTGAACCTGCTGGTTTTCTCTCCTTTCACTGACCTTGTCCCCTTCTGTCTCCTCATGTCCTGCTTGCCTTGTGCCTGCTCTGCAACACGTGGCCCTCCTTGCTGTTCTCTCTGTTTTCCTTCTGCTTTCTGTAGCTTTCCTTGGAGCCTTTGGCAGATCAGTTGTGAAACACACACACTGCTCTGCTCTTCTTCTCCACTTGTGTTTCAGCTCTTAGTAACCAGGCAGATGCAAACTGCTGGACTGGGTCACTTCAGTATCGTCCCAGAACCAGGCATGTTGAAAAGTAGCAGTTTGGTGTATCAGGGGGAAATCCAGACAGTGTGAGATGTAGCCTCTGAAGGCTTCCAACCAGGTAATGCCCACACAGATACAACTTAGATTGCTGACATGGTGAATTTATTTGTATAGCATAAACTTTAAACATGTGGAATCACAGAGTCACAGAGTGTAAGGGTTGGAAGGAACCTCTGAACATCACCGAGTCCAATCCCCCTGCTAAAGCAGGCTCACCTAGGGCAGATCACACAGAGATGGACCCAGATGGGTCTTGAAAGTCACCAGAGAGGGAGACTCTAGAGCAGTCTCCTCCAGTGATAATATTTATCGTTGGTGCTCGACAGGAAAAGGATGGAAAAGAGTAAATAAATGATGTTGAAATTGTGCCACCAATCTGCAGTTGAAAGCAGTGCACGAAGCTACTGACCGGGGCTGGGCAGCCTGGAGGAGAGGAGGCTCCACGGAGCCTCAGAGCAGCCTGCCTGTACCTGAAGGGGCTGCAGGAGAGCTGAGGAGGGACTCCTAATGAGAGCTGGGAGTGCCTGGCTGAGGGAGAATGGCTTTGGGACTGGCAGTGGAGACGAGGAAGAAATTCTTTAGAGCCAGGGTGGTGAGACACTGGCACAGGTTGCCCAGGGAGGCTGTGGATGCCCCTGCCTGGAGGTGTTCAATGCCAGGCTGGATGAAGCCTTGAGCAATCTGGGCTGGTGGGAGATGTCCCTGCAGTGGGGGTTGGAACTGGATGATCTTTGAGGTCCCTTCCAACCCAAACCATTCTGTGAATCTATGACCAAAGCTTTTCCCTCTGGAGCTCTTGCTGTGCTCCGTTTTCTAGCACTGGCAGAGCTGTACCTGCTTTGGAGAAGTCCTGGGGCTAAAGCACCCCTCAGGTTACTCTGAAGCTATCTCTTGCTGGTGACTTAAGATTCTAAATAGGAAACAAAAGTTAAATATGCCAAGACTGACCCAGAAAGCCACAACAAGCTGCAGCTGGGCTGACCCTTGCACAAGAAAATCCTGTCAGGGTAAAAATAGGAACTTCTTCCACTCATGGATTAAGTTTAGATCTAATCCACTCACTGGCACTCTGCCTTCACATGGACACAGTGTGAGCAGCAGGACAGGGGGCTGAGTTTTCATCATACAGCACTTCCTCCCCATCCTTTCTTATAGTCCTGAACTCAATCTGACCTTGTAGAAATATGCCAACATTTTTCAAGCAGATGATGCCAGGTGGTCACCTGCACACTGATCCTCCTGGAGACATGAATCCATCAGACTCAAAGTGCTCCATGACTCAGAGCAGTCATCAGTGCAGGTCAGATAATTCAGTCTCCACAATGACCTGAGCTGACCTCAGTACTAAGTTTTAGGCTGAGCAGCTTGCAAAGTCTGCACCTCTTCAGCACTAGGGATTCCCACAGCTGCTTTGCCTCTGCAGTGACTCATGTCTGTCATTCATGAGAGACAAACTCAGTCTTCTGGAAGCCTTCTGAACCTGCTTCTCCCTGTATCTGCACTTTCAGTATTGAAACTAAACTGAAAAAGGTCAAACTTGCTATGGTCAGAGAAGCACAGAATGGTTTCAGTTGGCAGGGACCTCAGAATCTGTCTAGTTTCCATCCCCTGAGATGGGCAGGGACACCTCCTGATAGAGAGCTTGCTCAAGGCCTCATCTAGCCTGCTCTTAACCAGTTCTCTGGGCAGCCTGTGCCAGTGTCTCACCACCCTCACTCTCAAGAATTTCTTCCTCATCTCCACTCTCACTCTCCCCTCTCCCAGCTC
>WAAF01002003.1:53279-75753 GCA_013400475.1 Tricholaema leucomelas | reverse complement strand
TCTCTAGCCCTCTGATCATCTCAGTGGCCCTGCTCTGTACCCTCTACAACAGTTCCATATCCTTCTTGTGCTGGGGGCAGCTCCATGTCCATCCTGTGTTGGAGGGGTCTCAAAACTGGACACAGTACTCCAGGAGAGGTCTCAGCAGAGCAGAGGGGCAGAACCACCTCTCTCCATCTGCTGGCCTGGGACACAGTTTGCTTTGTTGAACTCACCTATCTGTCACTCATGAGAGACAAACTCATTCTTTTGGGAGTCTTCTGAGCCATGCTTCCCCTCTATGTGCCCTTTTGGTATGCAAACTGAAAACTGTAAACCCAGCAATAAATGTGAAGACGTTGACCAGATCAGCAGGGGCCACATTACTCAGGGGCCTTACCTGCTGGCTAAGGTGAAGACAACATTTAGGACTCCTGTGCCAAGAGCAGCCTACCCTTGCTCTGCTAAGCAAATTGCAGGTGGAATCCAGTCCCTGGCATCCTGTGTAAAGTGAAGTTGCCTTGGAGCAGTTTTAGTGGTTGGAGAGAAAGAGCTCCTTGAAGCCACTGCTGCTGCGGTTTGTCCTTTGTAATCACCACCGCCCACAAACTCCCACTGTGGCATTGGCCACTTGCAGCTGGGGACCAGAGCTGTGCAGCAGTGGCCGTGGGTAGCATTGCCCCTCCTCCTTGCAGCAGATCTGGACCATAAACGGCTCATTAGTGAGAGAAGCCTGAAGCTGGGGCAGAAAACCTTTGTCAGCAGCATCTCTGGAAGCAAGGGGGTCAAACAAGAGCTGAGGATTGTTTGTCTGCCTGCTGTTTGCTCGGGAAGCTTCTAGGTGAGAGCTCGAAGATGAGAGGAGATGCAGAGCAATCGGCTGCTCAGAGATTCTGCTTTGCCAGGGCTTTGCCAGTCAGGGCTGCTGTGCCAGACACGGGGATTTAAAGTCCTGCGGCGCTTGTGAGAGGTCAGAGACGGGTCTCGGCTAGGGTCAGCACTTCAGCAAACGCAGGAGGTAGCAGCCTGAGAGCACCGCACTGAGAGCACCGCACTGAGAGCACCGCAGCGAGGCTCTGCCGCTTCCTTTCCCCTGCAGGATTGCACAGCAGCAGGGCACCGCCGCTCGGCTCCTCCGGGGGGTTCTGTGTTGTTAAGGCGAGAGGCAACAGGTGAGCTACAGCAGCTCTGGGAAGCTAAGTATTAGCTTGACAATTAGACAGCTGCCAACTGCATTTACATCACAGAATCACAGAGCTGCTTCAGTCGGGATCGTGAGTCCAACGGGACAACTCTGGATGGGCAACAACGAGACACAAATGTGCCTGATTCTGAATAGTCCATCTGGAGTCAGACCCAGAAACAGGCTCTGCTCCTGCTCTCTGCTCTCCTCCAAAGAGGGCAGAGCCACTGCTGTGTGCCTGCCTGGCACAACCCTGCTGGCACACGTCCTAAAGGATGCTCAGGGTGGGTTGTAGCAGGGATGCTGGGCCCAGTGGCCACAGGAGATGTGTGCTCTGTGCCTTTCAGTGCAGCCACACTTAGAGAGCTCTGAGATCATCCAGTCCAATCTTCAACTCAACCTCACCGTGGCCACTAAACCATGTCCCATGTAGACTCCTTTTGAGAAGCAAGAGCATCTTGGGGGCAGCTTAGTCTGGATTGTAGATACCAAGACCCCAGAGATGTCAAGTGATTGGGTGAAATGTAGACACTGATCCTCATCTCTGTTCAGATATTACCTGAGAAGCTCTAAAATCATAGAATGGGTTTGGTTAGAAAAGGCCTCCAGGATCATCCAGTCCAACCAGCAACCCAACCCCACCATGGCCATCAAACCTTGTCCCCAACTGCCATGGCCACACATTTCTTGAACTCCTCCAGGGATGGGCACTCCACATCCCCCCCCGCCCCCGGCCAGCCTGTGCCGGTCCCTGACCACTCTTGTACCAAAGAACCTTTTCCTCACCCCCAACCTAACCCTTCCCTGGCACAATTCCAGGCCATTTCCTCTCCTTCTGTCACCTGAGACAAGGGAAAACAGACAATGATGTTGATGGAACCAGAGAGTCCAGATAATTGCAAAGGCAAAGTCTAAGTTTCCTTTTCAGAAATCATCTAGAATTGGGTAAATGAAGTTGTCCTTGAACAAGTAGTAGGCCAGAATCTGTCCTCCACAAACCATTGAAGTCACTCCAGAGCCTGGAAGAAAACACAGGACTGGTTTATATTCCATTTGGTACTGGAATACAAAGATGCTGCCCAACCTCTAAGCAGACAATGTTGTTGTCCTCGGGGGTTTTAATGGCCTGTCTACTGAACCATTTCACCCCAGGCTTTAACCACCTACACAGGTATCAGCCCCAGCAGCTGCTGATGCAAAACAGCTGCAGGTCAAGGAGCTTCTTGCCTGTCCCAGGCATAGGAATGTACTGCAGCTGTTGAACCTTGGCACCCGTCCCGTAAGACAGGACAGCAGGCAGACCTTTTCCCTTAGCTGTTTGCCAAGAGACTCCAGGCCAGGCCAGAGCTGTGCTTTTTCATTTGAATTACAGGAAGCCAAGCATCCAGAAAGTCCCTCTAAGGAAATGTGGGGCCTGGGGGTTCTTCTCTCCTAGCTGCAGTACCTGTGCAGTGCTTACACAAACTGCCCATGAAGGAGCCTCTTTCTGTCCACTGATGATCACAGAATCATAGAATGGTTTGTGTTAGAAGGGACCTCCAAAGCTCATCCAGTCCAACCTCCCTGCACTCAGCAGGGGCATCCTCAGCTAGATCAGGTTGCTCAGAGCCCTGTTGAGCCTCACCTTGAATACTCCAGGGATGGGACCTGAACCTCCACACTGGGCAACCTGTTGCAGTGTTCCAGTTCTTCACAACCAGCCTAAATCTACCTTGCTCCAGTTTCAAACCATTGCTCCTCATCCTGTCCGTGCAAACAGTCCCTCTGTTGCCTTCTTGTAGACCCTTCAGGTCCTCTAAGGTCTCCAGAGCCTCCTCTTCTCCAGGCTGTACACCCCCAGCTCCCTCAGCCTGTCCTTGTAGCAGAGCTGCTCCAGCCCCCTGGGCTTTATAAATGGCACCAGGCTGGGACAACATCTGACTGATTGCCCAGGACTTAATGGTTTATTTCAAGACTGTGAGGGTAGCTGCTCGTTGTGAGCAGGGTTAACACTAACTTGGCTTCAAACTACTGTTTTTAAGGGAAGCCCAATGCCAGCCCAGTGTTGCTTGCCTGTGCCATTAAAGGAGATGTAAATGAAAAGCATCTTTTTCTTCTGTAGATATTAATGCTTCTCAAACCAGGAGACAACAGTCATTTAACAGAGACAATTCCTGCTGGAACTAGCAATTTTCTGTGTCACAGAGTCTAACAATTTAAACTGTAGAGACTGTAATGATACCTAGTGCCAGCCACCAGTGTAACATCAGGGGGAACTCAGACATAACTGCAAAGAGAAGAGGAGGAGAAATGTCACTTTCCAAACAGTCAGTGTGGAGATAGGCAAAGATGACATTACAGAATCACAGCATCACAGGGTTGGAGGGGGCCTCTGTAGATCATCCAGATCAAACCCCTGCCAAGACAGGTTCACCTAAAGCAGGTCACACATCCAGGTGGGTGTGGAATGTCTCCAGAGATGAAGACTTCACCACCTCTCTGGGCAGCCTGCTCCATCACCCTTAAATTAAAGAAGTTCCTCCTCATGTTTAGATGGAACTTCCTGGGTTCCAGTCTGTGCCAGTCACCCCTTGTCCTGTCACTGGGCACCACTGAGCAAAGCCTGGTCCCATCCTCCTGACACCCACCCTTTAAGTACTGATCAGCACTGATGAGCTCCCCTCAGTCTGCTCTTCTCCAGGCTAAGCAGCCCCAGGGCTCTCAGTGTCTCCTCCTCAGGGAGATGTGAATGATGTTCTCAAAGGTCTGGTTAGTAATGTTTTAGAGATGTCTGCTTGGCAAACACATAGGCAGGTCCTGGTCATTCAGACACTTGGCCATACCATGAGGGTCAGCCTGGGGCACCTCCCACTGGGAGACAAGTCCTAAAGCCACTAACTGTGTACTAAATGGAGCTTCTGGACTCTTCTGTTCTTCAGTCGCAGAACCAAAGAAGAGTTTGTGTTGGAAGTGAGTCCAACCACCTAGTTGGACTCAATGATCTTAAAGGTCTTTTCTAACCAAGAGAGTTCTGTGATTCTAAGATTGATTCAGCTTTAAGAAAGCATCATGTCAGTCCAGTGATTGTGTTAGTGACACAGCAGGTGAATCCTAACTGATTGGTCACAGGAGCACAGGGGTTGGAAGGGACCTCTGGAGATCTCCAGGTCCAACCTCCCTGCTACAGCAGGAGCAGAGAATCCAGCACAGGTCACACAGGAACACATCCAGACAGGCCTGGAAAGGCTCAAGAGAAGGAGGCTCCACAACCTCTCTGGGCAGCCTGTGCCAGGGCTCTGGACCCTTACAGTCAAGAAGTTCTTTCTCACGTTGGGGTGGAACCTCCTGTGCTGCAGTTTGCATCCATTGCCTCTTGTCCTGTGGCAGGGCACAAGTGAGCAGAGGCTGTCCCTGTCCCTTCCTTCCTGCCCCCCAGCCCTCAGCTAGTGACAGACATTGCTCAGATCCCCTCTCAGCCTCCTCCTCTGCAGACTAAGCAGTCCCAGGGCTCTCAGCCTCTCCTCAGCAGGCAGTGCTGCAGTCCCTTCACACTGGGAATCCCATGCATGTATTTTGCTTACCAGCTGCAGTGATGATGATGTGAAGAGCAGTAACTGTCACTGCATAGTCCCAGACCCATTCTTCCACAACCAGGGCAAAGAGCAGCCCACAGATGAAGAAGGTTATTTCCAAGGATACCACAAGAGCTGGAAATGGAAACAGGAGGTTTACACCAGACATCAGTTTGGAAAGGCCTTTTCCCACCTTCACAAGGGTGGCAACAGCAAGTTGAAATGTTCTGTGTGCCCACAGACCTCCCCCAGCTCCTGCTGTGCTTTGCTGTTCTGTGTCTTTGTGCTGGGTGGTCAGACAGAAGGGTGCAGCTGACAGCCTGCTTGCTGCCCCTGGCACACAAACAGGCTGCATCCATCCAGTTCCGGGGGATAAAAGAACCATATTGAGATACAATAATTACCTTAGGGCCCTCAACAGACCTTCTGAGGGAATATAATTTCATTTCTTTTCCACTCTTACATCTGAAATGGTCTTTTTATCTCAGCTAGAATCAGCATTGACACAGTACAAATATCCATGCATTATTATTACTCCTTTTAACCTGATGAAGTGACCAATTGACTTCCAAGCTTTACTTTGCTGAGAGATGATGAGGTTTGCTCTGTGAAACAGACTGCAAGTCTGCTAACAGCTCCTGTGTGCCTGGAATTGCTGTGGGGAAAGAATCTATTTGGAGAGCTTCAGACAACAATGAAGACATTTGTGTCAGGGGGTATGAAGACAGCACAGAATCACAGAATGGGAGGGCTTGGAAGGCACCTCCAGAGCTCATCAAATCCAACCCCCTTGCCAGAGCAGGACCAGCTAGGGCAGGCTGCACAGGAATGCATCCAAATGGGGTTTGAAAGTGTCTCTAGGATCACAGAATTGTTTTGGTTCAAAAAGCTTTCTAACTTCACAGCCTCTCTGGGCAGCCTGCTCCAGGGCTCTGTCACCCTCATGGCTCTGGGCAGCCAGTCACTAGTGGTGGCCCCCAGGGATCAGTGCTGGGCCCAGTCCTGTTCAACATCTTTATTGATGATCTGGAGCAGAGGATTGAGTCCAGCATCAGTAAGTTTGCAGATGACACCAAGCTAGGAGCAGCTGTGGAGCTGTTGGAGGGTAGGAGAGCCCTGCAGAGGGACCTGGCCAGGCTGGATGGGTGGGCAGAGGCCAATGGGATGAGATTGAACAAGGCCAAGTGCAGGGTTCTACACTTTGGCCACAACAACCCCAAGCAATACTACAGGCTGGGGACAGAGTGGCTGAGAGCAGCCAGGCAGAGAGGGAGCTGGGGGTGCTGGGAGAGAGGAGCTGAAGAGGAGGCAGCAGTGCCCAGGTGGGCAGCAGAGCCAATGGCATCCTGGGCTGGCTCAGGAGCAGTGTGGGCAGCAGGACAAGGGAGGTTCTTCTGCCCCTGTGCTCAGCACTGCTCAGGCCACCCCTGGAGTGCTGTGTCCAGTTCTGGGCTCCTCAATTCAAGAGAGATGTTGAGGTGCTGGAAGGTGTCCAGAGAAGGGCAGCAAGGCTGGGGAGGGGCCTGGAGCACAGCCCTGTGAGGAGAGGCTGAGGGAGCTGGGGGTGTGCAGCCTGCAGAAGAGGAGGCTCAGGGCAGAGCTCATTGCTGTCTGCAGCTCCCTGAAGGGAGGCTGTAGCCAGGTGGGGTTGGGCTCTGCTGCCAGGCAACCAGCAACAGAAGAAGGGGACACAGCCTCAAGCTGTGCCAGGGCAGGTCTAGGCTGGATGTTAGGAGGAAGTTGTTGGCAGAGAGAGTGATTGGCATTGGAATGGGCTGCCCAGGGAGGTGGTGGAGTCGCTGTGCCTGGAGGTGTTGAAGCCAAGCCTGGCTGGGGCACTTAGTGCCATGGTCTGGTTGATTGGGCAGGGCTGGGTGCTAGGTTGTGCTGGCTGAGCTTGGAGGTCTCTTCCAACCTGGTTGATTCCATGACTCTGTGATTCTATGATCTAGTGTGAGGTGTCCCTGCCTGTGCTGGTTTGAGGCTAACAGGAATATTTTAATGAGAGAAATTAGATGCTAGGCTGTGAAAAGAAGCAATGGTGATGTCTGCTGCACTCGTAGGCTTGCTGAGATGGATAAAAGCAAGGACACAAACACAGATAAGACAGGGTGAGAGAGTGTCTGAGGCAGTGTCTGTTTTTTATCTCCCTGGGCTTCTGCTGTGTAACCCAACTAATCCTCCTGCTTCTAACCCTCTAAACTCGCCCTGCATGTAAGGCAGACCCTGGGATAAGGTAGAGGGGTGGAAAGAAGGTTGGCAGGGTGGTTGGGAGCCCCTCCTGGGGACTCTGGTTTCTGGGCAGGGTGTTGTGTTTCTGTATTACTTTTAGCTTGTATATTTGTCTATAAATCTGTAAATGTTTGTGTGTGTTATAGACACCTGCTTGTAAATTGTGCTAAGCTGTGACTATAAAGCTTCATTCCTTAACTTCCACCCTGCTGAGTCTAGTCTGGGTGATTTCATAAGTGTGTGTTGGGTGGGTAACTCCCAAACCATCATGCTGCCCGTGGCAGGGAGGTTGGAGCTGGATAATCTTTGAGGTCCCTTCCAGCCCTGACTATTCTGTGGTTCTGTGACCACCTCCCTGTCCCTGCTTTCCCTAATGGAGGCAGGATTCCAGCCAGCCAGAGGCTGGTTTGCTCTCACACAGGATAAGTAAATAGAAGAAAGGAAGCCTTCTGTTACCCAGGTAGTAGGGGTTCATCCAGGAGGGACTTGTCTTAAAATCAAAAGGTGCCAACCCATCCAACATCTCAATCCTGTGGGAACAGAGGGAGAATGTGTCAGGAGGTTCCCAGCAGTGCCTGTGACACTTTGTGGATGCTTTCAAACCGGACTGCAAGCGGAAGGCTTCAAGGAGGTCTCTGCCCCTCATCACACATTGAGGTCATCACACAATGTCCACAATCTCCACTTTCATTGAAGACATCCCTGGCACTCTGCCTGCTAATCAGCTTCCTCAGGGAACAGGATTAGACCCTTTTCTTATTGACTATAAACTCTTCCCTTTCATCCTGCAGTGCCATCCATGCTCCTGTGCTCCTTTGCTCAAGTGGCACAAGTGCAAGGGCGCAGAGCGTAGCCAAGTTGCGCATTAGTTGCACCTTGTAGTGACAGGAGGAGGAGGAATGGGCTTAAGCTGGCAGAGGAGAGACTGAAACTGGATGTTAGGAAGAAGTTGTTTGCAGTGAGGGTGGTGAGACACTGGCATAGGTTGAGGGTGGTGAGACACTGGCACAGGTTGCCCAGGGAGGTTGTGGAGCAGGTTGGATGAGGCCTTGAGGGACCTGTTCTAGTGGGAGAATCCATTCTATGATTCTAGTTTTGAGTCCCCACTTGCCAGTTTGTGCCCTTAGGGCAAAGGCTCAGGTACCACCAGGTAGCTGAACTTGAAAGATGCGTTCACAGCATGGCTGGGTCCAGATGCCTCCAGTCTGAGTGCTTCTTCTGCAGGGTCATATCTCTACCCATTAGATGCAGTTGTAGCATCCTGCTGTGGAATCACAGAAATCTAGAATGGTTTGGGTTGAAAGGGACCTTAAAGATCACCTAGTTCCAGGCCCCCTGCCATGGGCAGGGACACTTCTTACTAGCCCAGGTCGCTCAAGACCTCACCTTGAACACCTCCAGGTAGGAACATCCACAGACTCCCTGGGCAACCTGTGCCAGTGTCTCACCACCCTCACTCTCAAGAATTTCTTCCTCATCTCCACTTTCAGTCTCCCCTCTCCCAGCTCAAATCCTTTGTGCCTCATCCTGACACTCCCAGCTCTTGTCAGAAGAACCTCCCCAGCTCTCCTGTAGCTCCTTCAGGTACTGTAAGGCTGCTCTGAGGTCTCCCTGGAGCCTTCTCTTCTCCAGGCTGAACAGCCCCAACTCTCCCATCTCGTTCCCACAAGGGAGGTTCTGCAGCCCTCTGATCATCTTTGTGGCCTCCTCTGGACTCTCTCCAACAGTTCCCTGTCCTTCTTGTGCTGGGGGCACCAGAACTGGATGTAGGGGTTCAGGCAGGGTCTCAGCAGAGCAGAGGGGCAGAATCCCCTCCCTCATCCTGCTGCTCTCCCTGCTTTGGATGCAGCCCAGGATGCCATTGGCCTGGGCTGCTGTGACAGTAGACTAGAGACAAGGGATCTTACCTGAATACTGCGAAGCAGACAAACAGCACCACATAGTAGACAGTGTAGAAAACCACCATGCAGATCACCAGGTTCACCAGAACCACCTGGGAAAGAGACAGCACAAGCTGAAGCTGTGTTCCACCGGGTGCATAGGGTCACTGTAGTGGAGGGCCCATCGTCCCAAATAGGCTTGTTCATGCCTTGCCTCGCCTGGATGTGTTTTTCTGCCTGCACCAGAGGCCAACACACCAAATGGACCAAGGGGCACATCAAACGGACCACAGTCTGGCCTGCCCAGGGCCCGGGGTGCACACCGCGGCTGTGCGAGCGGCTGCACAAGCCCACGCGCTTAGCGTGCGGCCCCCCGGCTGCAGGGCCCATGGTGTCCCGTGCCTGGGGACCAGACCTGTGGGCCCTTCCTCACTGGGTGTGCTTTGGCCTGCTGCCAGACGCCTAGGGGACAATATGGTGGCCAAAGGACCACGGGTCTCGGCCCAGGTGCGATAAACAGGGCAGTCCAGGTAGGCAGGAGGCTCCTGCCTCTCCCTGCCCGCTGCCTGGGGCCGCTGCCGTTGGTGGCTTTGTGTGCTCCTTTGTTCCCCCACACTTCGCCCGCAGCCGGTGGAGGATGGAAGGAGGCGTCCCCGGCCGGCCGCCGCTGCAGCTGCCGCATCAGCCCCCCCCGTGCCCGTGGGACCAACGCGAGGGGAACCGTCGGCTCCACGTGAAACCAGCCACGTGGCTCTCACTGTGTGTGCTTTGGCACCGCAGCTGCTGAGCCTTCCAGCTGGGGAGCGTTGGAACTCTGGAGTCAAGGTGCTAAGGAAGTTCATTAGCTTCACCAGCGGCACTTTATGCCGCCAGACTCCGAGCAGGACATCTCTAAACCTCTGCCAAGTTGCTTAATTTGGCTGTCTGTAGACATTCTGTAGAACAGTTCTACCAACCACATCAAAGGGTTTGTGTGGGTAGCTGTGCACAGCTCTGGGGGCAATTCTCTTTGTATATATCAATCAGTGATTCAATAACCTTCAGGTCTCACCCCAAACGCAGACTCAAACCCCTCCATAACAGTCATAGAATGGGCTGGGCTGGAAGGGACCTCCAAAGCTCATCCAGCCCAACCCCCAGCTCCCAGCAGGGACATCCTCAGCTATCTGGTTGCTCAGAGCCCTGTCCAGCTTCATCTTGAATATCTCCGGGGATGGCAGCCCAACTGCTTCTCCAGGCAACCTGTTCCTGGGCTCAGCCATCCTTACAGTAAAGAACTTGTTCCTCACATCCAGTCTCAATCTGCTCTGCTCTAGTTTGAAGGCATTGCACTCATCCTGTCCCTGCAGGCCTTTGGGCCCAGTCTCTCTCCATCCTTCTTGGAGCCCCTTCAGGCAGGCTGCCATCAGGTCTCCCCAGAGGCTCCTCTTCTCCAGGCTGCACACCCCCAGCTCCCTCAGCCTGTCCTCATAGCAGAGCTGCTCCAACCCCCTGAGCATTTTCGTGGTCCACCTCTGGACCTGCCCTTCTAACTAACCGTTAGAGAGTTGATTCCACACTTCCATCTATCATGCTCCCAAAACCCAAACAAATCAGCAAACAAAATATTTAGGCAGAATTTTTGCTCTTGCTGATAGGCTTCTGTTCAGAGAAAGCCTGGATGGAGCACTGACTGCCATGGCCTGGCTGATTGGACAGGGCTGGGGGATAGGTTGGACTGGATGAGCTTGGAGGTCTCTTCAACCTGGTTGATTCTATGATTCAAGTTGTTGGCAGAGAGAGTGATTGGCATTGGAATGGGCTGCCCAGGGAGGTGGTGGAGTCACCATCCCTGGAGGTGTTGAAGCCAAGCCTGGCTGGGGCACTTAGTGCCATGGTCTGGTTGATTGGACAGGGCTGGGTGAGCCTGGAGGTCTCTTCCAACTGCTTGATTCAGTGATTCCATAGAGGCTGTCACAGGTTCTTTGGTGTACCTCAGGCCCTGCTGTGGCTCGACTGCAGGGCTCTGGGGGTGTCTCATGTTGTTACAGTTGCTGAACCCAGAAGGGTTCAGAGAATGAGAAGCACATTTCTTGGCGGTTGCAACACAGGAGCTCTGGAGAGCTTCACCTCATCCATGGGCTTAGCTGAGTCTTCAACCATGCTTTAGCCTAATTTTAACTTCCAAGAAATGCCCTCCCTGTGAGTGTGCTGGAACTGGACACCAACACATTGTAGACAGTTGCAAAGCAGTAACTGTTAAGCTCCCCAGCCTCATGCTTACTTCCAAAGGCAGTGGATGTGGTTTCTCTCTGGGGATATTCCAGAGCTGCCTGGATGTGTTCCTGTGTGATCTGCTGTGGGTGCTGCTGCTCTGGCAGGGGTTGGCCTGGATGGGCTTTGGAGGTCCCTTCCAGCCCCTGACATTCTGTGAGGCTGAAGGCAACTTAAATGAGTGATCACAGAGTCACAGAACCTTTGGCCATTTGGCCATCAAATATCTGACGCTGGCCACATGTTTCTGCCTGCCTTCTCCAGAGATCCAAACTAGGGTCCACTATGCAGCAATGCTCCAGGTGGAGCAGATAATCATAGAGTCACAGACACAGAGGCACAGACTCAGTAGGGGTTGGAAGGGACCTCCAGAGACAACCCCCTCCTGCCATAGCAGGACCACCTGGGGCAAGTCACTCAGGAATATGTCCAGACTTGAAAGTCTCTAGAACCAAGGAACTGCTTGGGTTAGAAAAGCTCTCTAAACTCATCCAGTCCAACCTTCAGCCCAACACCAACCCATGGCCACTAGACCATGTCCCACAGTGCCATGGCCACACATTGCCTGAACACCTCCAGGCATGGGGACTCCACCACCACCTCCCTGGGCAGCCTGTGCCAATCCCTGACCACTCTTGCAGCAAAGAATTTTTTTCTCATCTCCAACCTAACCCTCCCCTGGTACAACTTGAGGCCATTTCTTCTCCTTCTATCAATGGATACTGTGGAGAAGAGTCCAACCCTCACCTCACTGCAACCTCCTTTCAGGGAGCCGTAGACAGCAATGAGGTCTCCCCTCAACCTTTTCTCAGGACTGAACACCCCCAGGTCCCTGAGCTGCTCCTCAGAAGATCTAGAAAAGCCACAGACTATTTTTAAGTCCTTATTTTGAGGTCAGACTGAGCTGGCAGGTAAGACTGCAGTGTAAAATGCACATCAGGAGGCAGCTCTGAGGTACAGTTCCCAGTTTGATTTAGTCTGCTGAATGCTGATAAAAGGAGTCCTTCTTCAAGGAGGCAGTGACTGAGCAGGGCTGCAGATGAGCATTAGCTCAGACCAGCTCCTGCACCAGCTTCTCCTGCAGTGGTGTGACACAAAACAAGCCCTTAAGGCTTTGAGTTTGAAGCTGGGACAGCATGGATAGAAACAGGGCAGAAGCACTGCCTCTGCAGACAGCACTGGGAAGACAAAGTGGCATCCAGCTTGGCAGCAGCAAGTTTGGAAGTGAGTTAAGGAAGGAAGAAGCTTCAGAGAAGAGCCACGAATGGGAGCTGCCGGCTAGAAATGTTGGGGGGGTCCCTAGCACTACAGCCCTAAAGAGGTCAATCTGTTTAGCTCCCAGGGCTGATGTGATTATGGTGGGTAAGTACCTTGGCAGGCAGAAAATACCAGGTGCTTAAGGACTCTAATCTGTCAGAGGAGCCACCAGAGGCAAACAGCTACAGGTTGTAGCTAGGCACATTCAAGAGCTGCATGAGGCCTTTCCAGCTGTAAAAGCAATCAGCCAGTGGCACAAACTCCTTTGGGCAACAGTGAGGACCTTCAAAGCCGAGGCAAGTGCCACTCCAGTGTCACTAACACTCACCTCTGGCCCAGCTGTGTGGCAGCTGAGGCACCTCTGGCACCCCCCACCACAGAGCAGTGTGGATGCTCTGGATTTAGCAAGCTTCTTGGGTTTGTGTTGCTGAGTGCTGCCTTTTTCTGTGGCTCTAAAATGCTGCAGGAGCAGTGCAGCTCTTTCCCAGCAGGGGAGAGATGAAGGAGCTGTAGTTTCTAATGCAAAGGAGAGAGCCATCATGCCTGTGAACATGGGCACTAAGGCAGTGTCCAGGCCAGCCTTACTCTTGGCTTCTCTCCCTACCTCAGAAGGAAGCCAAACAAAAACTGGGAGCAATTAGGATCATAGGATCATAGAATAGTCAGGGCTGGAAGGGACCTCAAAGATCAGCCAGTTCCAGCCCCTCTGCCATGGGCAACTTTCCACTAGAGCAGGTTGCTCTGAGCCACATCCAGCCTGGCCTTAAACACCTCCAGGGATGAGGCTTCCACCACCTCCCTGGGCAACCTGTGCCAGGCTCTAACCACCCTCATGCTAAAGAACTTCTTTTGAACATCCAATCTCAATCTCCCCTCCTCTAGCTTGGATCCATTCCCCCCAGTCCTATCACTCCCTGACACCCTCAGAAGTCCCTCCCCAGCTTTCTTGTAGCCCCCTTCAGATACTGGGAGGCCACAATAAGGTCTCCTTGGAGCCTTCTCCTCTCCAGACTGGGCAGCCCCAACTCCCTCAGCCTGTCCCCACAGCAGAGCAGCCTCAGCCCTCTGATCACCTTTGTGGCCCTTCTCTGGACACCTTCCAGCACCTCCAGACCTTCCCTGTCCCAGAGGCTCCAGAGGTGGGCAGAGTGCCCCAGGTGTGGTCTCAGCAGAGGGTGCAGAGGGGCAGAATCCCCTCCCTCACCCTGCTGCCCACACTGCTCCTGCTGCAGCCCAGGCTCTGCTTGCTCTCTGGGCTGCCAGTGCACACTGCTGGCTCATGTTGAGCTGCTCACCCACCAGCACCCCCAAGGCCTTTTGTTCAGTGCACTTTTGGTACAGGCACTGCCCAGCCTGTGTCAGTGCTTAGGATTGCCCTGATCCAGCTTCAGGACCTTGCACTTGGTCTTGTGGAGCTTCATGAGGCTGGCTTGGGCCCAGCTCTGCAGCCTGTCATGGATCTCTTCTCTCCAGCCCATCAGCTGCACCACACAGCTTGGCTGCTCTGAGGGCTAGATGCAACCTTCTAATTTCCACTGTCTTTAGCCTTCTTCTAATCATAAAGAGGCCAGAGCACTCCTTTGATCTTCCAGGCTGCCCTCCACTGTGGCTGTGATGTTCACTGACCGCACTCATAGAATCACAGATTGCATTGGGTTGGAAAGGACCCTCAAAGGTCACCTTGGCCAGTGGCCCTGCAGGCAGCAGGGACATCTTCAACTGCAGCAGGCTGCTCAGGGCCACAGCAAGCTTGGCCTTGAATGTCTGCAGGGATGAGATGTCCACAACTGCCCTGGGCAGCCTGTTCCAGTGTCTCACCACCCTCGTTGTGCAGAGCCTCCTCCTGCTGTCCAGGCTAAATCCACCTTGCTGCAGTTTAAATGCCACATGCAAGTTTGGCAGCTGTGCTACCTCCTACCCCCTGCCAGTGCCTCTAAGCTCTGGAGGTAAATCTTGGGCACATTTTTGGTGGGAAACATTTTCATTCCATTGCTCTGAGCAGCTGCCCATTTCCTGCAGTTCTCCTTTGCCTGCTGCCTGCCCCCCTGCAGCTCCCTGAACTTTACCTGCTCCAGGTGTAGCAGCAGTGGGGAGGCAGCACTAAGTGACAATCAGAGAGCTGTGAGCTGCTGGTCTCCTGACCTCTCTTTACAGCAGGTGAGTTCCTGGCCTCTCCCAAAGTCAACAACAAACTCCCACTGCCATCAAAGGCCCAGTCTCCTCCTCTCCATCTCTTTCTTCCATACCCAAAATACTATAGAGTCACCATAGACTGGCCTGGGTTGGAAGGCACCTCCAAAGGTCATCCACTCCAAACACCCTGCAGTCAGCAGGGACATCCTCAACTGGATCACGCTTCCCAGAGCCTCACCAAGACTAACCTGAGTATCTAACCAGTACAGGCTGGGAGGTGATCTGCTGGAGAGCAACCCCATGGAGAAGGACCTGGGAGTCCTGGTGCATAACAAGTTCCATGTGGCCAGCAATGTGCCCTCATGGCCAAGAAGGCCCCAGTGGGATCCTGGGATGCATTAAGGAGAGTGTGGCCAGAAGTTCTCCTCCCCCTCTACTCCATCAGGAATATTGCATCCAGGGCTGGGCTCCCCAGTTCAAGAGGGACAGGGATCTGTTTTCTTTGATCTTACTCTCCTCTGTTTTCTTTGATCTAAGAAAAGATTCTTGGCCACAACAACTCCATGCAGCACTGCTGCAGAGAGCCCAAGGGAGGGCTACAAGGATGCTGAATGGACTGCAGCACTGCCTGATGAGGAGAGGCTGAGAGCCCTGGGGCTGCTTAGTCTGCAGAGGAGAAGTCCTAGAGGTGTTGAAGCAAAGCATGGATGGGGCGCTTAGTGCCATGGTCTGGTTGACTGGACAGGGCTGGGTGCTAGGTTGGACTGGATGAGCTTGGAGGTCTCTTCCAACCTGGCTGATTCTATGAGAGGGGATCTGAGCAATGTCTGCAAGTATCTGAGGGCTAAGGGTCAGGAGGAGAGGGAGAGGGACAGGGACAGGCTCTGCTCACTTGTGCCCTGGCACAGGACAAGATCTCCAGAGGTCCCTTCCAACCCTAACATCCTGTGATCCTATCATCTCCAGGAATGGGCCTCAACCACCTCCCTGAGCAACCTGTGCAGTGTTCCAGCACCCTGATGGTGCAGAACTTGTTCCTAACCTCCAATCCAACTCTGCTCTTCTTAGTCGCAGTCCTGGCGCCGCAGAGATGCAGCATGCAGGCAGCTGTGCTCAGCTGGCTGAGCTCACTGCGGAGAACACATCCCTCACAAGAACATGCTCCTCACACAACAGAAGAACATGTTCCTAAAGAGCATGGAAGTGAGAAGCCTTTGGAAATGTTCCAGGTTGGCTGCTTTCCTTTGCTCACATTCTGCTTGCATCAATTGATTTGAGCTCTCCACTGAAGCTTACTCACAGCTTTCTTATTTAACCTCAGAACAGATTTGATGTCCAAATCATCCCCCCCACCCCTGCTCCCCATCCTTTTCTAGCCCCTCAAATACTTCAGAGGGGAAAAAAAATACAGGTTAAAGCCCAGAGGATGGTTTATTGTATGTTACAACAACTTCAAGGAAGAACTTTAGGAGTGCAGGATTTGATTGGACTCCTCCAGGCATGGCAGCTCCTAAATGGAACAACATCACAGGCGTAGAATCCTGCCCACACAATGCCCTGTGCAGCGCTCGGCGGCGAGCAGAGCAGCACCAGGAGTGCTCTTCCTGCTGGAGCTCAGGAAGACCTTCTCAGGAAGGTTTGTAAGAGCACAGGCTGCTGCTAGCACAGGCTGCTGCTTGCCCAGGCTGCTGCTTGCCCAGGCTGCTGCTTGCCCAGGCTGCTGCTTGCCCAAGCCCTGCAGCCGCTGCCTGAGTCTCTCCACGCTCCCCACTGCCCTGCAACCCAAACTCGAGTCCCTTTACCTTGGTTTCAGCAGTTTTGACCTTGAGAGCCATGGACACATGAGGAGGGCAGGGAGGTGCTGGTGCTATATTCCATCTGCCGACATCAGCAGGAAGAAGCAGCTGCTCTGCACCCAAACCCTCATTCCTGGAGGTGGGGATGGGACCGAGCGAGGTGAGGTGATTGGATTAAGCTGAAGGCAGCCAGCAGCCATCTGCACACTTGCTGTAAGCTGCTGAAGAGCAGAGAGGAAATCCTACTGGATCACTTCACAGCTCTGCTCTCTGTGCCCACAGCCAGCCAGAGATGTCTGCAACTCATTGCTCTGCTCAGACCTCACCTCCAGTCCTGCCTCCAGTGCTGCTGTCCCCAGCAGAAGGACAGACAGCTGCTGGAGTGAGGCCAGAGTTGGCCACAAAGATGCTGCAAGGGCTGGAGCAGCTCTGCTGTGAGCACAGGCTGAGGGAGCTGGGGGTGTGCAGCCTGGAGAAGAGAAGGCTCCAGGGGGACCTTTAGTGCTGCTGCCAGTGCCTGAAGGGATCCTGCAGGAAGGCTGCAAAGGGACTTCTCCTGAGGGTGTCTAGAGCCAGGCCAAGGGGGAATGGTTTGAAGCTGAGGCAGAGCAGGGTTAGACTGGAGCTGAGGAGGAAATTCTTCAGTGTGAGGGTGGTGAGAGCCTGTCACAGGCTGCCCGGGGAGGCTGTGGCTGCCTCCTCCCTAGGGGTGTTGAAGGCCAGCTGGGATGTGGCCTTGAGCAATCAAGTTCAGAGTTGTCCCTGGCAGAGGGCTGGAGTAACAGGAGCTGGAAGGTCCCTTCAGCCTAAGCCACTCCAGGTTCTCTGCTAGCACACCTTGCCTCTCTGGAGACCTCCTTCGTATTGTTTTCCACATCTGTTTGATGTTTGCAGCTTTCACTTGATCCCAGCTCCTCAAGGGTCTTACCCTGCCCATGGAAGTGGAGTGGCACATTCTGCACAGTGTTCTCACTAACGTTTTCCTCCCAGTACTTGACTCCATCACATGAAATCACTCATGACTAGGGTAGGAGAAGCCAGAGTTATGTTTTGACTCTTCTCCACTTCCTGAACCATATTTTGTTCCTTCAGCAGAATGAAACTGAGTCTGCTTTAGAGCAGATCCAGCACAGGCTCAGAGAATGGGCTGGGCTGGAAGGGACCTCCAAAGCTCAGCCAGTCCAACCCCCTGCAGTCAGCAGGGACATCCTCAGCTAGATCAGGCTGCCCACCTTGAATATCTCCAGGGATGAGGCTTTGACTACCTCCCTGGGTAACCTGTTGCAGGTTGCAGTGTTCCACAGGGCATGTTCCTCACATCCAATCTAAATCTGCTCTGCTCTCATTTCAAACCATTGCTCCTTATCTTGTCCCTGCAGGCCTTAGCAAACAGTCCCTCTGTAGCCTCCATCAGGTACCAGAAGGCCACTATTTGGTGCCCCTGGAGCCTTCCTCCTTTAGGAGGAAGTTCTTCACAGAGAGAGTGATTGGCATTGGAATGGGCAGCCCAGGGAGGTGGTGGAGTCACCGTCCCTGGGGGTGTTCAGGAAAAGCCTGGCTGGGGCACTCTGCCATGGTCTGGTTCATTAGATAGGGCTGGGTGCTAGGTGGGACTGGATGAGCTTGGAGGTCTCTTCCAACCTGGATGATTCTATTCTATTCTAGTCTAGTCTAGTCTCTTCTCCTCTGCAGGCTGCACACCCCCAGCTCCCTCAGCCTGTCCTCACAGCAGAGCTGTTCCAGCCCTTGGATCATCTTTGTGGCCTCCTCTGGCCACACTCCAGCAGCTTTGTATCCTTCTGCTGCTGGGGACAGCAGCAGTGGAGGCAAGATTGGAGGTGAGGTCTCAGAAGAGCAGAGTAGATCTGTGGATCAGAATGACCTGGTTTGGTTTCAACAAGCCCTGCTTTCAAACACAGGCTGCTTTTCTACTACATGAACCTACAGCTTATAAGGAAGGCTGTGAGCAGACCCAGTCCTGCACTGCTGTGGAACCTCTGGAGCTTGTGCTGCTTTGCCCTAAGGAAATACTCAGGCACAGCCAGGGGCTGCACTTTGGCCACAACAACCCCATGCAGAGCTACAGGCTGGGGTCAGAGTGGCTGAGAGCAGCCAAACAGAAAGGGACCTGGGGGTGCTGATGGATACCCGCCTGAACATGAGCCAGCAGTGTGCCCAGGTGGCCAAGAGAGCCAATGGCATCCTGGCCTGCATCAGGAATGGTGTGGCCAGCAGGAGCAGGGAGGTCATTCTGCCCCTGTACTCTGCACTGGTTAGACCACACCTTGAGTACTGTGTCCAGTTCTGGGCCCCCCAGTTTAAGAGGGACATTGAGATGCTTGAACGTGTCCAGAGAAGGGCAACGAGGCTGGGGAGAGGCCTCGAGCACAGCCCTACGAGGAGAGGCTGAGGGAGCTGGGATTGTTTAGCCTGGAGAAGAGGAGGCTCAGGGCAGACCTTATTGCTGTCTACAACTACCTGAGGGGTGGTTGTAGCCAGGAGGAGGTTGCTCTCTTCTCTCAGGCAGCCAGCACCAGAACAAGAGGACACAGCCTCAAGCTGCGCCAGGGGAAATTTAGGCTTGAGGTGAGGAGAAAGTTCTTCACTGAGAGAGTCATTGGCTACTGGAATGGGCTGCCCAGGGAGGTGGTGGAGTCGCCGTCCCTGGAGCTGTTCAAGGCAGGATTGGACGTGGCACTTGGTGCCATGGTCTAGCCTTGAGCTCTGTGGTGAAGGGTTGGACTTGATGATCTGTGAGGTCTCTTCCACCCTTGGTGGTACTGTGAGACTGTGAGACTGTGTGGTTTTGACACCTCTTCTCCTGTGTTTGGGAATGGTTCATAAACTATGGCCATCAGGAGGCAGTTCTGCACAATGAGGGTGCCAAAGCACTAGGACAGGTTGCCCAGGGCTATGGTGGGGGCCCCATCCCTGTAGACACTCAAAGCCAAACTTGCTGTGGCCCTGAGCAAGCTGCTCTCGTTGGAGGTGTCCCTGCTGACTGCAGGGCAGTTGGACAAGAAGACCTTTGAGGGTCCCTTCCAACCCAATGCTTTCTGTGCATCTGAGATTCTATTCTCTGCCCTGTGTTGCTGTTTTGGTGGTTTGCTCTGTAGCAGATGCAGAACTAGGTCTAGAATCACATTTCTTAGGCAATGCCAACCAAGCTGAGAGTCAGGGAGCCGGCCCAAGCCCAGGGTTTGTTGATTGAGGACACACAAAGTTCAGCCAGGTGGATGCTGTCCTGCTGGAGTGAAGGATGCTGAAGTCCCAACACGTGTACTCTGTCTCCATCTGCTGATAGGGAGGAACTGTACTCAACACTGAGTATGAGGAGAGAAGAGCTTGGGACAAGAAAGAGTGGCCAGATTTTGTTGCTCTCTTTTTCTGTCCTGAGGGGAAGGCTCTGTCACTGCAGTGCAGGGAACTTGCTGGAAATGTGGGGGGGTAAAGGAAAAAACACTAAAATGTGTTGATTTAAAACCTGTTGAAACTTTAGCAACCACAGCTCAGCTGTATCCTGTGAGAGAGCCCAGGCAGGTTGGTGTTGGTCATGCACTCTGCTCTGCTCAGACCTCACCTGCAGCACTGCCTCCAGTGCTGGGGCCTCCAGCACAAGAAGGACCTGGAAGTGCTGGAGAGGGTCCAGAGGAAGCCACAAAGATGATCAGAGGGCTGGAGAACCTCCCCTGTGGGTACAGGCTGAGAGAGTTGGGCCTGTTCAGCCTGAAGAGAAGGCTCCAGAGGGACCTTACAGCAACATTCCAGTACCTGAAGGGGCTGCTGAAGAGCTGGGGAGGGACTTTTGACAAGGGCTGGGAGTGCCAGGATGAGGGACAATGGCTTTGAGCTGGGAGAGGGGAGAGTGAGCTGGAGATGAGGAAGAAATTGTTTAGAGTGAGGGTGGTGAGACACTGGCACAGATTGCCCAGGGAGGCTGTGGATGCCTCTGCTTGGAGGTGTTCAAGGCCAGGTTAGCTCACAGAAGGTTGGAAGAGACCCCTGGGAGCATCAATGCAACCACAGCCCCTGCTGCACAGAGTTCACCCCTAAACCATACCCCCGAGCATCACAGCTAAGTGACCTTTAAACACATCCAGGGACAGTGACTCCACCACTTCCCTGGGCAGCATTGAGCAACCTGTGCTGGTGGGAGGTGTCCCTGCCCATGGCTGGGGGGGGGGGTTGGAACTGGATGAGCTTTAAGTTCCTTTCCAAGCCAAACCGTTATAGGACTCTATGGCATATGCACAACAGGGACCTAATATGACAGCTTGGCTCCCAGATGGAAAGAAGAGGGATTGTGTCAGGTCCAGCCTCTACTTCCATGAGGATTGAAGCAATTAAGTTCTTTCCTTCTTTAGCCTTGGTTGCTGATGGGTAGATATACCTGAAGGGAGGCTGTAGCCAGGTGGGGTTGGGCTCTGCTGCCAGGTACCCATGGACAGAACAAGGGGACACAGCCTCAAGCTGTGCCAGGGCAGGTTCAGGCTGGATGTTAGGAGGAAGTTGTTGTCAGAGAGAGTGATTGGCATTGGAATGGGCTGCCCAGGGAGGTGGTGGAGTTGCTGTTCCTGGAGATGTTGAAGCCAAGCCTGGCTGGGGCACTTAGTGCTATGGTCTGGTTGATTGGATGGGGCTGGGTGCTAGGTTGGGCTGCATGAGCTTGGAGCTCTCTTCCAACCTGGTTGGTTCTGTGCTTCTATGGAATTCTGAGTGATGGGAAAGCTGAGAGTTAAGTGGAAGGAGAAATGTGCTTCGAATGGCTCCATCTATCAGCTCCCAAAGTGGTTGAAGTGCTTTGAACAATTCCCTCCTCCCTGCCAGTAGCATGTGCAGGAGCTTGCAACAGAGCTGCCATTTAGGGACTTCCAGCCCCTGACAGCTGCTTCCTTCAGCTTCAGGGCAAATGCTCACAAGCTCTGCATCTCAGGAAGAAGTTCTTCAGTATGATGGTGGAGAGCATCTGGAACAGGTTGCCCAGAGTGCCCCATCCCTGGAGGCTTCCAGGGCCAGGCTGGATGAGGCTTTGAGGGCTCAAGTCTAGTTGAGAGGTGTCCCTGCCCATGAGAGGAGGTTTGGAGTAGATGATTTCTGAGGTCCCTTCCAACCTAAACCATTCTGTGATTCCCAAAGGCTCAGAGTACCAAAAGTATCCAGCTCCAAAAACGAGTCTGACTCTCTGATGTGCAAGGGAACTGCCTTCTCCTAGAGGTGATTAACTCCATGGGGCTGGCTTAATTAACAGCAAAAACAATCAACACCATCTTTTTGTTTGCTACCTGACCCTGCTGCCTTTGTGAAGGAGCTCAGCACAAACCTCGAGAGGAACCAATTCAGCAGCTTTATTTATTTAAGCTAGAGAAGAATTGTATTGTTTGTGAGTGGTGTGGGAGTGACAAGACTGCAAAGGAAGTCCTGTGCTTATCCAGGGAGGAGCTGCAACACAATGGCAGCAATGTAAGCTCTCCCCCCCGGCCCCACTGTGTGCCTCAGGACCCACTTGAAGTGGCTGTATTAAAACCACAGAGCAGTAGTTAGCCTTTTTGCTGAAGCTGCTGATCACCACCAGCCTGCAGCTTGAAGAGCTTCTGGCACCTCCCTATTAGCAGGTGATAGAAGGAGAGGAAATGGTCTGAAATTGTGCCAGGGCAAGGTTGGGTTGGAGATGATCCATATCTATGGAGGGGGACTGGAACTAGATGATCCTTGAGGTCTCTTCCAACCTAAGCCATTCTATGATTCTGTGAGGGAAAAGTTCTTTGGTGCACGAGTGGTCAGGGACTGGCACGGGCTGCCGAGGGAGGTGGTGAAGTCCCCGTCCGTGGAGGTGCTCGCGGAAGGTGTGGCCATGGCGCCTGGGGGCAGACTTGAATCACAGAATCACTGAGGCTGGAAAAGCCCTCTGAGACCATCCAGTCCTGCCTGTGACCTAACAGCATGGCATCAGCTGAACCATGCCAAGCTGAACCACCCAGTGCCATGGTGATCATGGAATCATAGAACCATAGAATCAACCAGGCTGGAAGAGAGTCCATCCAGTCCAACCTAGCACCCAGCCCTGGCCAACCAACCAGACCATGGCACTAAGTGCCCCAGCCAGGCTTGGCTTCAACACCTCCAGGCACAGAGACTCCACCACCTCCCTGGGCAGCCCATTCCAATGCCAATCACTCTCTCTGACAACAACTTCCTCCTAACATCCAGCCT
>WAAF01002003.1:23251-48116 GCA_013400475.1 Tricholaema leucomelas | reverse complement strand
CAATCCCAGCTCCCTCAGCCTCTCCTCGTAGGGCTGTGCTCCAGGCCTCTCCCCAGCCTCGTTGCCCTTCTCTGGACACGTTCAAGCATCTCAATGTCCCTCTTAAACTGGGGGGCCCAGAACTGGACACAGCACTCAAGGTGTGGTCTAACCAGTGCAGAGTACAGGGGCAGAATGACCTCCCTGCTCCTGCTGGCCACACCATTCCTGATGCAGGCCAGGATGCCATTGGCTCTCTTGGCCACCTGGGCACACTGCTGGCTCATGTTCAGGTGGGTATCAATCAGCACCCCCAGATCCCTTTCTGTTTGGCTGCTCTCAGCCACTCTGACCCCAGCCTGTAGCTCTGCATGGGGTTGTTGTGGCCAAAGTGCAGCCCCTGGCACTTGGAGCCATTGAATGCCATCCCCTTGGACTCTGCCCATCTGTCCAGGCGGTCAAGGTCCCGCTGCAGAGCCCTTCTGCCCTCCAGCCCAGCCTTCTCACTCCCAGCCTGCTTCTGAATCTTCATTTCTAGAGAACTTCCACAGAACAGGTAAAAGTGCTCTTCCCCCCTCCATCTTTCACTCCAAGAGCAATTCTGAACCTGCAGCTCACTGCTGGAGATTTACTTCCATTGCCAAATAAAAAGGTTATCTCTTTTTTTCCCTCCCCAGTCTTTCAGTGCAGAATTGATTTGGGCTCTGCAAGGCAAGCAGCTGGGCAGTGCCGAGCTGCTGCTCTCACTTACACCTGTTGGACTTCATCATCTTCACTTCTGCCCTAATTACATGTAGACAAACTCATTCACTTGACCTTGCTGCCCCTGCCATTAGAACTTTAATTAAGTCTTGGGACCATGATTCATGGCCCAGAACAGAATGCAAGGAACTTGAGTGCAGCCAGGTTGGCAGCGGGGGCTGGAGGGGGTTTGGAGTGAATGGAGCATTTGTCTGTGCTGGCTGAGCAGGAGCTGCAGCACAGCTGCCTGCAGGAACTGGGTGGAACATCCATGGATATTTATGGGTTTGACTACTCCAGTGTCAGCAGACAGCACTCAGCTCAGAAACCTGCTGCATTCTCACATCTAAAGAGTTTTTATTCCATTTTACTGCTCCTCTGACATTAGATCCAGCTGATATTTGTCAGAAAACAAAGGAGGGGAGGGGAATAGTTGTATCAATGACGTCTCCAAATTGTACTTCAAAAGCTCTTTAGTACAGCTCCAGTTTAATAGAAGTCATTATTAAATGCTTTGCAGTGGGGTAGTAGCTGCTGACAACCTAATGTGACTTTCAGCAGCCTGAGCCTCCTCTCTAGCAGAGCTTTCACAGCACATTGCTCAGGCTCCCAGTGTTTTTAGGGGCTCTGTCAGTTAATTCAGAGTACTCTCAAACTGTAGCACCTGTGTTTGCCTCTAAGATTTTGTCACCCTTTGGATGCTGTCATTGCATAAGGGAATTGTTTGGCTGGAAAAGACCTTCCAGGTCATCGATTAAGCTGTTTGCCCAGCACTGCCAGGGCACCACTAAACCCTGGCCCTCAGCACCCCAGCTATGAGACCCCTCCAGGGCTGGAGACTCCTCCACTGCCCTGGGCAGCCTGTTCCAGGGCTTGGCAACTTTGTTGGGCCCCCAGCTCAAGAGGGACAGAGAACTGCTGGAGAGAGTCCAGCACAGAGCCACAAAGATGCTGAAGGGAATGGAACAGCTCTGTTAGGATGAGAGCCTGAGGGAGCTCAGGCTGAGCTGCTTGAAGAGAAGGAGACTGAGAGGTGACCTCAGCAATGCTGATAAAGATGTGCAGGTGAGTGCCAGAGGCTGGAGTCAGCTCTGCTGGGTGATGCCAGGGACAGCACAAGGGGCAGTGGTGGAAGCTGAGGCAGAGGAAGTTCCATGGAAACATGAGGAGGAATTTTTACCCTGTGAGGGTGACAGAGCCCTGGCACAGGCTGCCCAGTGGGGCTGTGGAGTCTCCCTCTCTGGAGAGATTCCAGAGCTGCCTGGATGTGTTCCTGTGTGATCTGCTCTGGGTGCTGCTGCTCTGGCAGGGGTTGGCCTGGCTGAGCTTTGGAGGTCCCTTCCAGCCCCTGACACTCTGTGATACTGGGGAAGAAACTGTTACTCATGTCCAGTCTGAACCTCTGCTGGTGCAACTTGAGGCAGATGATGGGACTGAGCATCTTGCAGGACCAAGAAGCTTTATTGGGCTTGAACCAGTTTGTGCTATGTTGAAACTTGGTCTGGTAAGACATTCAAATCAGAGATGTTTGTGTCTGGACTCCACACAGCCTTGCCCACTGCCAGGCACATCTGCTGCACTGACTGACAGCAGCTGCCTCTCAAAGACTTCATCTGCAGATTAGGGCTTGGCCTGCTGTAAAGCAGCTCTGTGGAGAAGGACCTTGCAGTCCTGGTGGAAGAGAAGTTCTCCATGGGACAGCAATGTGCACTTGTGGCCAAGAAGGCCAGTGGCATCCTGGGGTGCATGCAGAAGAGGGTGGCCAGCAGGACAAGGGAGGTTCTCCTGCCACTCTGTGCTGCTGAGAACACATCTGGAGGACTGTGCCCAGTTCTGGGCTCCCCAGTTCAGGAGGGACAGAGAACTACTGGAGGGAGTTCAATGGAGGCTACAGGGATGCTGAAGGGCCTGGCACAGCTGTGTGAGGAGAGACTGAGAGCCCTGGGGCTGGGTAGCCTGGAGAGGAGAAGGCTGAGAGGGGATCTGAGCAGTGGTTACAAATAGCTGAGGGCTGGGGGGCAAGAAGCAGGGGCCAGGCTCTGTGCAGTGCTGTCCTGGGGTAGGACAAGGAGCAATGGACACAAACTGGAACCCAGGAAGCTCCACCTCAGTGTGAGGAGAAACCTGTTTGGTGTGAGGGTGCTGGAGGCCTGGAGCAGGCTGCCCAGAGAGGCTGTGGAGTCTCCTGCTCTGGACACTTTCAAGCCCAATCTGGATGTGTTCCTCTGTGACCTGCCCTGGGCGATGCTGCTCTGGCAGGGGGTTGGACTGGATGGTCCCCGGAGGTCCCTTCGCAGCCCTGCCCTCGCTCCCAGGCTCTGGCAGTGCGCTCCTGGGTGCGCTGAGCGCAGCTGCCGCTAGGTGGCGAAGGGCTCGTGGCAGGCTGCACACAAAGGGACCCTCTGCTGCCTGCCGCCTGAGCAGCGCAGCGCACTGCAGCCACTGCCCTGATCCCACTGCCGCCACTGCCCTGCCGCCACTGCTCTGCTGCCACTGCTCTGCTGCCACTGCCCTGCCGCCACTGCTCTGCTGCCACTGCCCTGCCGCCACTGCTCTGCTGCCACTGCCCTGCTGCCACTGCCGCCACTGCCCTGCTCCCACTGCAGCCACTGCCCTGCTGCCACTGCCCTGCTCCCACTGCAGCCACTGCCCTCCTACCACTGCCCTGCTCCCACTGCCCTGCTCCCACTGCTCTGCTGCCACTGCTCTGCTCTCACTGCCCTGCTGCCACTGCTCTGCTCCCACTGCCCTGCTCCCACTGCCCTCCTGCCACTGCTCTGCTGCCACTGCTCTGCAGCCACTGCCCTGCTCCCACTGCCCTGCTGCCACTGCCCTCCTGCCACTGCCGTGCTCCCACTGCCACCACTGCCCTGCTGCCACTGCCACCACTGCTCTGCTGCCACTGCTCTGCTGCAACTGCTCTGCTGCCACTGCCCTGCCGCCACTGCCGCCACTCCCACTGCCCTGCAGCCACTGCCCTCCTGGCACTGCCCTGCAGCCACTGCCCTGCTCCTACTGCCCTGCTCCCACTTTGCAACATTGCTTAAATCCCCTCTCAGTCTTCTCTTCTCCAGACTAAGCAGCCCCAGGTCCCTCAGCCTCTCTTCACCAGGCAGTGCTCCAGTCCCCTCATCATCCTCCTAGCCCTCTGCTGGACCCTCTCTAGCAGATCCCTGTCCCTCCTGAACTGAGGAGCCCAAAGCTGAAGGCAGCACTCACAGTGAGGTCTCAGCAGGGCTGAATAGAGGGGGAGGAGAACCTCCCTTGATCCTCTGCACACAGCTGCTGTTTGCCTGTCTCAGTCTGTTCTGCTAAACCCCTGAACTTCACAGTCCACGAAGTATTTAGTGGCTCAGATTCTGTCACCTCATGAATGTTTTTTCCTACACAGGACATTGTCTCACTCAAAGGGAAAGTGCTTGGAGAGAACATTTGATATCTGTGATCCAACTGCAGAGGCTCTCACAGCCTGCAGCAGGTTGTCTGTAATGGACTGTTCTGCTCCCCTGGGAAAATGGCAATCCTTCTGGAGCAGGTGTGCTTGCAGCCTCACACACCTGTTTAACCCCCCCCACTTTCCACTGACATCTTCAGCAGGAGAAGGATTGTCTGTGCAGTGTTAAAACTTGTGTTAAGATACAGAAGAAGATTCCAGGAGCCTCTTTGTTTCTCCCACAGACCTTCTCTGTGGGATTCAGGAGGCCTGAGCCTTCCCCTGCACCTGCCAGCAGGCTAGAATTATGTGGGAGAATATTTCCTCTACCCTAAAATTATCTCATAACATCCTAGAATCAGAGAATTGTTTGGGTTGGGAAAGCCCTCTGAGATCACCCAGTCCAACCAGCAGCCCAACCCCACCGTGGCCACTAAACCATGGCCCCAGCTGCCACAGCCACAGGTTTCTGGAACACCTCCAGGCATGGGGACTCCACCACCTCCCTGGGCAGCCTCTGCTAATCCCTGACCGCTCTTGCCCCAAAGACATTTTTCCTCCTCTCCAACCTATCCCTCTCCTGGCACAATTTCAGGCCATTTCCTCTCCTACATCCTAATGGAAAAAACCAACCCCACCTCACTGCAGCCTGCCTTCAGGGAGCTGTAGAGAGCAGTTTGGATGTTTGGTTGAAGATATTCAGCCTGTTAGTGCAAGGTGCCACAGTGCACATCTCCAAAGGGGAGAGGGAAAGGAAAACAGAAGGGGAAAGATCAGCACATACTTAGCCAATGCCAGGCCCAAGTTTTCACCATTCCATCACAGAATCAGAGAGTAGTAGAGGTTGGAAGGGACCTCCAGAGATCATCAAGTCCAACCCTTCCTGCCAGAGCAGGGTCACCAAGGGCAGGGCACACAGGAACACATCCAGGTGAGGCTTGAAAGTGTCCAGAGGAGACTCCACAGCCTCTCTGGGCAGCCTGCTCCAGGCCTCCAGCACCCTCACAGCGAAGTTTCTCCTGATGTTGAGGTGGCCAAAGCCCACTGACATTGTTCTGTGCTATCTGCAGCTCTGATGACAGTGAATTTGGAGGAGGTTTGGGTTCTAATTGCAAGCCTGTGAGCTGCAGACACCACTCCGGGATCAGGAGTGTGCAGAGTCTGGCTTCACCCTGCGCTCCTGTGGTGGTTTGGGTGTCCCCTGCCCCCCCACACTTTAGAAATCANGAATCAGCCAAAGCAAATGGAGGGTGAGGTTAGAGAGTCAGATGCAGTTCAGCCAGCAGCCCCAGCTCCCCAGCAGGCAAAGAGCCCAGAGCAAAGCCCAGAGCCAAGTGAAGAGCGAAGTGACTTTACCTCTGGTTTGCTTTTAACTCTAATACATCTCAGCGAGCCTGTGAGCGAAGTAGACCTCACCTTTGTTTGCATTGCACAGCCTGTGATCTAGTCCTTCTCACCAAAACACTCTGGCTAGGCTCAAACTGGCACAGCTCCCCCTGCTGCAGCCCTCTGCTCCCAGTGCTCTCCGTGCGGAGCTCTTCTGCTCTCCGGCACCCAAAGCAGGAGGCAATACCTGAGTCACTGACAGATACTAAAGCAACTCTTCTGAGAGCTCCATCCTCCCACACCACCACAAACCCCCCAAAGCCCATGTTCCTTGCCTACCTCAGGGTTTTGGCTCTGTAGCTCCCTACATGAGCTGTCATCTAATAAACTCTGCTGGGGGATGGAAGAATCACAGCCTGGGTTTCCTGAGCTGGAGAAGAACATGAATGCAACACTTCAGACTATTGTTCCACTGAAATTCATTTGTCTACATGATATTTGCCTGCGACTCCAACTGTTCCCTGGTTTCTATCCAAACCTGGAGGTTCTATTTTAGTTGCAAAGCTCAAACCAGATAGGTTTTGATTCAGTAAATGCAAGCTCACAATGGTTTTCTCATTCCAGAACTATTTTCTCCTTATGTATTTAATTCCAGACCTTGCTGACCCCTTCTGAGAGATGAATCACAGCTAACCAAGACAGAAAACAAAAAGTGCCAGAAGCCCTCTAGGGCTGAGCTAAACCTTTCAGTTGCAACAAACCAACCCATGCAGTTCTGCATGAATAAGAAGATTGTTGACTGAGATACTCAACTTGAAATCAGTCACTGGTCAGACTCAGTGACCTCAGAGAGGTCTCTGCCAACCCACAGAATTCTAGGGTTTTAAAACCAAATTAGCACTGCTCAGGCCACACCTTGAGTGCTGGGCCCAGTTCTGGGCTCCTCAATTCAAGAGAGATGTTGAGGTGCTGGAAGGTGTTTGGAGAAGGGCAGCAAGGCTGGGGAGGGGCCTGGAGCACAGCCCTGTGAGGAGAGGCTGAGGGAGCTGGGGGTGTGCAGCCTGCAGAAGAGGAGGCTCAGGGCAGAGCTCATTGCTGTCTGCAGCTCCCTGCAGGGAGGCTGTAGCCAGGTGGGGTTGGGCTCTGCTGCCAGGCAGCCAGCAACAGAACAAGGGGACACAGCCTCAAGCTGTGCCAGGGCAGGTCTAGGCTGGATGTTAGGAGGAAGTTGTTGGCAGAGAGAGTGATTGGCATTGGAATGGGCTGCCCAGGGAGGTGGTGGAGTCACTGTCCCTGGAGGTGTTGAAGCCAAGCCTGGCTGGGGCACTTAGTGCCATGGTCTGGTTGATTGTCTAGGGCTGGGTGCTAGGTTGGGCTGGATGTGCTTGGAGCTCTCTTCCAGCCTGGCTGTGATTCCATGATCCTATGACTTCCAAGGTGCCAAACCTGGCAGCAATTTCAGCTGTGTCCATGGCAGCTGGGGACGAGGACATGCTTTAATGACTGGTGGTTGAGTTTGATGACTGTAGAGCTCTCTTCCGACCAAAGCAGTTCTCTGAGTGTGGTTTTGTGCCTGTACCTTTGGTCTGTGGGCACTGAGAGCTCTGTTTCCCTGCTGGTGAAGCCCAAGTGATTCTTGCCCTCACAGCCAGCAGTGTGTGAGCCTGGACTGCAGAGGGGCAGGAGGGCTGCTGAGCTTGGCTCGGAAGCAGTGATTCTTATCAACAGTTTCTGTCCTCTTTGGGACTCTGCTTGCTGGCAATAATCACTCAGCAAGAAAGCTGCAGTGAGAAGTTAGGTTCAGAAGAGAGGAAGAGGAAATCTTTGAACAAGTTACTTATTCCTCCAACCCCAGTGAGCTATTTGTGGCTCGCAGAAGCTTTTCTAAGTGGATCACAGAATCACAGGCTGGAAGAGACCTTCAAGAGCATGGAGCCCAATCATTAGCTGAGCACTGACAAGTCCCTGACTAAACCATGCCCCTCAGCACCACATCTACAAGACTCAAACCCCTCCAGGGGTGGTGGCTCCAGCAATTCCCTGTGCTAGTGCCTGAGAACCCTTCCCAGTATCCAACCTGAACCTCCCTTGGCACAACTTAAGGCCATTTCCTCTTTTCCTCTCACCTGTTGGTTGGTTGAAGAGATCAATCCCCAGCTGGTCCCAAGCTCCTTTCAGGGAGTTGCAGAGAGTGGTCAGGTCTCCCTTGAGCCTCCTTTTCTGACATGACAGAGACCTCTCACATTCGCCACCTAAGTCTGCAGAACCTCTTCAGTTACACTGGGACTGCAGTGAGTGGGGTGGAGGTGTGGGGACAGGAGGTGTCACTGGAGCTGGGGAAGTCTCCCAGCTGCGCATTACAGACCCAGTGGAACCTCAGCTGCTCTCACAGATCTGCACAGTCCCTGCAAGTGCAGTCACAGAATCACAGAACCTTAGAGGTTGGAAGGGACCTCCAGAGATCATCAACTCCAACCCCTTGCCAAGCAGCATCACCCAGGGCAGTTCACACAGGAAGGCATCCAGGTGGGTTTGAAAGCCTCCAGAGAAGGAGACTCCACAACCTCTCTGGGCAGCCTGCTCCAGGGCTCTGTCACCCTCACATCAAAGGAGTTTCTCCTCATGTTGAGCTAAATCCTTCTCTGTTCCAGTTTGTATCCATTGCTCCTTGGCTTATTGCTGCTGACCACCCAAAAGAGCTTGGCCCCAGGCACTGACCGCCCCCCCCCCCGCCCTCAGCTATTAGTACACATTGCTCAGATCCCCTCTCAGCCTTCTCCTCTCCAGACTGAACAGCCCCAGGGCTCTCAGGCTCTCTCCATAGCAGAGATGTTCAAGTCCTCGTGGCTCTCTGCTGGCCTCACTCCAGCAGGTCCCTGTCTCTCTGAACTGGGGAGCCCCAAATTGGACACAGTATTGCAGGTGTGGTGTCAGCAGGGCAGAGCAGAGGGGAAGAAGAGCCTCCCTAGCCCTGCTGGCCACACTTGTCCTGATGCCCCTCAGGATGCCATTGGGCTGGCATCACTCAGCACACAGACAGCAAAGGTGAATTTGAGCTGCTGTGGAGGCCCAGAGCATTGGGAAGCTGAGAACAGACATGGCCAAGGGAAGGGAATTTTTGTTATGTGATCTGCAACTTAATCCTTCTGCTGCTGAATCTCCACCTTTAAAAAACAACAACTTTGCAAGCTCCTATTTGAGACTTCCACCAAGAGAGCAGTTGGGTTGCTCTCTCCTGCAGTTTGGACACCATGCCTTAAAGCAAAGTCCCCTCTGCTTCCCAGCAGCCAGGCGTGGCATTAATTGCAGGCAGACCTTAAAGCAGAGCAGGGAATGGTCCCCCCTGGCAAGCTGAGGCTGTCCACATCATTCTCACTTCCCTTACAGTCAGTGTTGGAAATGGTTCCTTTTAGAAAGCTGCAAGTTAAGGCTTTGCAAAGCTCTTGAGTCCAACAGCAGAGATGCAAATGGGATGAGATGGATCTGTGCTGCTCACTGCAGCCTGCAGAGAGGGCTGCATTCAGCACTGTGGTGGAACTGCTACTGCCACATTGCTCAGTGCTGCTCTAGAATAGAATAGAATCAACTAGGTTGGAAAAGACCTCCAAGCTCATCCAGTCCAACCTAGCACCCAGCCCTATCCAGTCAACCAGACCATGGCTCTAATTTCCATAGCTTGCTGCTGGTCACAGGGATCAGTCCTGCCTGATGGAAAACACAACCTGATTCTTTTTTATGGCTGCACTGAATGGGTTGGGTTGGAAGGGACCTTGAAGCTCATCCAGTTCCAACCCCCTTGCCAGAGCAGGACCACACAATCCAGCTCAGGGCACACAGGAACACATCCAGACAGGCCTGGAAAGGTTCCAGAGGAGACTCCACAACCTCTCTGGGCAGCCTGTGCCAGGGCTCTGGACCCTTCCAGCGAAGAAGTTGCCCCTTGTGTTGAGCTGGAACCTCCTGTGCTGCAGCTTCCATCCATTGCTCCTTGTCCTGTCCCAGGGAGCAGTGAGCAGAGCCTGTCCCCCCCTCCTGACCCCCAGCCCTCAGATGTTTACAAACATTGATTCAATCCCCTCTCAGTCTTCTCTTCTCCAGACTAAGCAGCCCCAGGTCCCTCAGCCTCTCCTCACCAGGCAGTGCTCCAGTCCCCTCATCATCCTCACAGCCCTCCACTGGACCCTCTCCAGCAGATCCCTGTCCCTCTTGCTGGGGAGCCCAAAACTGAAGGCAGTATTCAAGGTGAGGTCTCAGCAGGGCAGAGCAGAGGGGGAGGAGAACCTCCCTGGATCTGCTGGACACACTCCTCCTAATACACCCCAGGATCCCATTGGCCTTCTTGGCCCCCAGGGCACATTGCTGTGCCATGGATGTTCTCCACCAGCACTCCCAGGTCCCTCTCCCCAGGGCTGCTCTCCAGCAGTCACCTCCCAGCCTGTCCTGCTGCACTTTATTATCCCTCCTCAGATGCAGGACTCTGCACTGGTCCTTGTTGAACCTCCTTTGGTTCCTCTGTGCCCAGCTCTGCCTGCCCAGGTCTCTCTGGATGGCAGCACAGCCTGCAGCTGTTCCAGCTCCCATGCATGTAAACCACCCCACTGCAGAGCTCCCCAGGGGTCTGCCACAGAGCAAATCTCCAAAGTCCATTTCTGTATTTCCAGAGAAATGGAAATGCCTTCAGGAAGTGCTCCAACAAAGCCCATTTGGTTAGGATGTGATCCTGTTGTCATAGATGTGGGTCAGGCTATTTTTATGTGTGCTTATATAACTCAGTGATTTGTTCCCAGCTGAAACTTGGCTTAGGTTGCACCCAGAAGACCAACCCTGCCCCTTCCAAAAGATGAAGTGTTTTAATATGAATAAATCTACATGGACACCATCCACTCTCCTTGCTCATTCCAACAGAGATATAGGTAAGATCTCTGCTTCACTGGATTGCTGCTCAGAGCTACCTCAGCCAAGACAGGGGAAGTCAGAAGTGTTATGAATAGGAAGAGATTAGCATCAAGGTGATGAGGGAGGATTCCCCTGCAGACTGCAGAGAGGTTGGACTAGATGACCTTTGGAGGTCTCTTCCAGCCCAACCCATTCTATGATCCTAAGTAGGAGAGAGTTTGTGACAAGAGCTTCTGGACTCAGGACTGCAGTGCAGAGCTGGGCAGCTGCAGTGTTGGGCAGCTCTCTGAGTGCAGTGTGTAGTCACTTAAAACCCAGGAAACCTTCGTGTCTACATCTGAGACCCACTCCAAGGGACATTCTTCACCCCACTGAAGCCTTAGCTCTAAACTGAGCACAGAATCACAGAATGCATCAAGTTGGAAGAGACTCCCAAGGGTCTTCTTGTCCAACCCCCTGCAGGCTGCAGAGACATCTCCAACTAGAGCAGGCTGCCCAGGGCCCTGTCAAGTTTGATCTTGAATGTCTCCAGGGATGAGGCCTCCACCACCTGTGGACAACCTGTCCCAGTATTTCATCATCCTCATTGTGCAGCACTTCCTCCTGATGTCCAACCTAACTCTGCCCTGCTCTACCTTCAAACCACTGCCCCTCATGCAGTCACTACAGACCCTTCTAAACAGTCCCTCCCCAGCTCTTCTGTAGCCCCTTCAGGTACTGGAAGGCTGCTCTAAGATTTCCCTCAGCCTTCTCTTCTCCAGGCTGAACAGCCCCAACTCTCCCAGCCTGTCCTTGCAGCAGAGCCCTCTGAGGGGCTCCAGCATATCAGAGAGATGCCAGAAGTTATCCATTAAGGAGAGCCCCCAGGTGAGGTTTCTGCACTAAGGGTACCCTCGCAGAGCATCACCACTGCCATTACTCCTGTGAGTGGAGACTCTGCCTGCTGCTTTCAGGGTGATCAAATATTGATGAAACTCTTAGTTCCACCCAGGCTTGCCCAGATCAGTGGTGAGAGGGGAAGACACTATCTGGAGCCAGAAATGTCCATTGCTGGTTTTCAGACAAGGACCTCAAAGTCCTTCTGTGCTTTCTTGCATGGGCACAAGTGTTAAATGCTCCCTGGGAGCTCATCAGCAGCCCTCAACACTGCAAATCCAAAACTCCTTCAGCTGTCGTTTTTCCAGTTTGAATATGTGCAGGGTAGGTAAAATCATCAGGAGCAGTGTGGGCAGCAGGGCAAGGGAGGGGATTCTGCCCCTTGGCTCTGCTCTCCTCAGACCCCACCTGCAGTCCTGGGTGCAGTTCTGGAGCCCCCAGCACAAGCAGGACATGGAACTGCTGGAGCCAGTCCAGAGGAGGCCGCCAAGATGCTGAGAGGGCTGCAGCAGCTCTGCTGTCAGGACAGGCTGAGAGAGTTGGGGCTCTGCAGCCTGGAGAAGAGAAGGCTTCCAGGAGACCTTGGAGTGGCCTTGCAGGATCTGCAGGGGACTCCAGGAGGGCTGGGGAGGGACTATTGACAAGGTCTGGTAATGGCAGGAGGGGGAGGAATGGGTTTGAAGTGTCAGAGGGGAGATTGAAACTGGATGTTAGGAAGAAGTTGTTTGCAGTGAGGGTGGTGAGAGACTGGCACAGGCTGGGGGATGGTGAGACAATGGCAGAGGTTGAGGGTGGTGAGACACTGGCACAGGTTGCCCAGGGAGGTTGTGGAGCACAGAAGCACCCAATGGGATCAAAGATCCCATTCTGTGCTTCTGTGCTCCACAACCTCCCTGGAGGTGTTGAGGACCAGGTTGGATGAGGCCTTGAGCAACCTGCTCTAGTGGGAGATGTCCCTGCCTATGGCAAGAGGTTGGATCTGGCTGAGCTTTGAGCTCCCTTCCAACCTAACCCATTCTATGATTCTATGATCATGGAATCACAGAATTCTCTGGGTTGGAAAAGATCTCTAAGCTCACTGAGTCCAACCATCAACCCACCACCACCGAGGCCACTGAAGCAGAGTTCCATGGCCACATGTGTCTTGAAACAAGGTAGAAAGGCTTCTCAGCACAGCAGCACAGTGGAGTTGTGAGTGCAGAGCTCCTCTTCCCAGGCCACATCATCCTCTGTCTACAACTGAAGCCACAGAAGGATTTTGGTAGGCAAAGGAGGGCACAAAGCCAGGTGTAAAGCTGGAGCTGGTCCAGAAGAGGCCACAAAGATGGTCAGAGGGCTGCAGCACCTCTGCTATGAAGACAGGCTGAAAGAATTGGGGCTGTTCAACCTGCAAAAGACTCCAGGGAGAGCTTAGAGCTGCATTTCTGTATCTGAAAGGTACCTACAGGAAGGCTGGGGAGGGACTGTTCAGAAGAGTTTACAGTGACAGGACAAGGGACAATGCTTGGAAAGTGGAGCAGGGCAGATTCAGGTTGGACATCAGGAGGAAGTTGTGCACAGTGAGGGTGGTGAGACACTGGAACAGGCTGCCCAGGGATGCGGTCGAGGCCCCAGCCCTGGAGACAGTCAAGATCAGACTTGATGTGTTCCTGCTCTAGCTGGAGATGTCTCTGCTGCCTGCAGGGGGGCTGGAGGAGATGACCTTTGAGGGTCCTTTCCAAGCCAATGCAATCTGTAAGTCTGAGAAGTGCTACATGAAGCTTGTGAAAACAAACTGGCTTCAGCTAAAGAATCTTTCTTGCAGTCCAGTTCCTTCTGAGCACTTCAGTTCTGTCATCACTGGGTACTGAAACCAAACCATGCTGCAGCAGCAGATTCTTCCAAGAGCTGGCATCAGCCTGCACAGACCACTGCCATCCACTGCTCCCTGCACAAAGCACATCCTGCCTGCTTTGTTGTGGGAGCAGGGAGAATGAGTGCTCCATCCACATGTGTTTGTTGAACCCTGACTCCTCCAGCCAGCAGGAGTCCCCCCCTCTGCCTGGCCTGCACCACTCTTTTCCTAAGAGGGATCCCCCTCTTCACCATCAATTGCCAGATCCCAAATGAGAGCTGGGCAGACTGATTTCCTAGCAGGAGGGGAGGGTCAGCATCTAGCTTCAGAGTCCAGGACAAAGCCTGCCTTTTCCTCACTGCAGCTACTGCTTACATTTATGAACAGAGAATTACAGAATCATAGAATGGGTTAGGTTGGAAGGGACCTCAAAGCTCTGTGCTGCACAACCTCCCTGGGCACCCTGTGCCAGTCTCTCACCACCCTCACTGCAAACAACTTCTTCCTAACATCCAGTTTCAGTCTCCCCTCTGACACTTCAAAGCCATTCCTCCTCCTCCTGCCATTCCCAGACCTTGTCAATAGTCCCTCCCCAGCCCTCCTGGAGTCCCCTGCAGATCCTGCAAGGCCACTCCAAGGTCTCCTGGAAGCCTTCTCTTCTCCAGGCTGCAGAGCCCCAACTCTCTCAGCCTGTCCTCAGAGCAGAGCTGCTGCAGCCCTCTCAGCATCTTGGTGGCCTCCTCTGGACTGGCTCCAACACTTCCATGTCCTGCTTGTGTTGGGGGCTGCAGAGCTGCACACAGTATGGTCAAGGGCATCTTGACTTCTATTGGACATGGTGTGGCCAGCAGGACCAGGGCAGAGATCAACCTGTGCTCAGCACTGGTAAGGACACACCTCAAGTACTGGGTTCAGTTTTGGGCACCTCACTGTAAGGAAGACATTGAGGTGCTGGAGCTTGCCCAGAGAAAGGTAATGAAGCTGATGAAAGGTCTTGAGACTCTTCTCAAGGAGCAGCTGAGGGAGCTGCGGGTGTTCAGCCCGGAGAAGAGGAGGGTGAGGGCAGAGCTCATTGGTCTCTACAGCTCCCTGAAAGGTTGGAGCCAGGTGGGGGTTGGTCTGCTCTCCAAAGGAACAAGTGACAGAGCAAGAGGGCATAGCCCTGGCTGCAGCAGGGGAGGGTTAGGTTGGACATGGGGAAAAATGTCTTTGCTGCGAGAGTGGTCAGGGATTGGCACACCCTGGGTGTGTTTCAGGGTGGTTTGGATGTGGTGCTTAGGGCATAGTTTAAGGTGAATCTTGTAGAGCAGGGTTCTAGGTTGGGCTTGGTGCTCCTGAGAGGCTTTGCCAACCTGCATGTGTCTGTGAGTCTGTGTTGGAGTCACCCCCTCGGGAGGTGTTTAGAAGCCACATGGATGTGGTGCTGAGGGAGGTGGTTTGGTGGCAGTGGTTGGCAGCAGTGTTGGGGCTGTGAGCTCTGGGGGAGTGGCTGCACTGGATGGGCTCAGAGGTCTCTTCCAACCCCAACAGTGCTGTGATTCTATGAACAATTCCACTGAAACAGGCGGCAAGGGAAAGGGCTGTCAAGAATTTCTTGATCCAGAACTGTTGGTGGAAAGTACCTGGCACTGAAGGAAGAGTTGGACCTGTGGCTCTGACTGGATGGCAAAGCCTGGCAGCATGGGGGGAGGAGAAGGACGTCCCATCCAAGGTCCTTAAGAGAGAATGGCAGGGTGAGAAGTGAGCAACTCCCTGCTCCCCCTGGAGAGCAGCAGGACAGCTTTTAGAGCAACATGTGTCAGGCTTAGTGACTCACAAGCACATGTGGACGTCCCCAGCAAAATGTAAACTGCTCTAGCAGCAGATGAAGGGGGAAGGAGCCCAAACGCTGCTTCTGCGAGCCATGAGATTGGATGACTCAAAGCATGCACAGGAGCTCCTCTTTTTTTGTTTCTTTTCAGTCCCTTTTTATCTCACAGTGACTTCCAACGAGTAGATAAGTCCTCAGCACTCCACGGGTGCTGCTGGTGTGGGCAGATTGCATGCACCAGGCACCACCTGCTCAGTGTCCGTGGGATGATGCCCAGGTGTACTCGGAGCAAAGAGGCTTCCCCTTGAGGCAAAAGCCTGATGCCAGTGGTTAAAGGCAGTGGAAGGCAAACAGAAATGCAGCTGGGCTGGGGCAAATGCTGAACATTTTGGGGCCTCAAAAGGACATTTCTCCTTACCTGGCATTCAGAATCAGGATAGCAGCAGAGCAGGTACCTGTGAGGCCGACTGAGTTTGTTCTCCTTAGTGTCAGGTGATAGAAGGAGAGGAAATGGCCTGGAGTTGTGGCAGGGGAGGCTTAGGTCAGGAAAAATTTTGTGCAGGAGTGGTCAGGGATTGGCACAGGCTGCCCAGGGAGGTGGTGGAGTCCCCATCCCTGGTGGGGTCCAAGAAATCTGTGGGCATGGCACTGTGGGACGAGGTTTGATGGCCATGGTGGGGTTGGGTTGCTGGTTGGACTGGGTGATCCTGGAGGCCTTTTCTAACCAAACCCATTCTATGATTTTAGAGCTTCTCAGGTAATATCTGAACAGAGATGAGGATCAGTGTCTACATTTCACCCAATCACTTGACATTTCTGGGGTCTTGGTATCTACAATCCAGACTAAGCTGCCCCCAAGATGCTCTTGCTTCTCAAAAGGAGTCTACATGGGACATGGTTTAGTGGCCACGGTGAGGTTGAGTTGAAGATTGGACTGGATGATCTCAGAGCTCTCTAAGTGTGGCTGCACTGAAAGGCACAGAGCACACATCTCCTGTGGCCACTGGGCCCAGCATCCCTGCTACAACCCACCCTGAGCATCCTTTAGGACGTGTGCCAGCAGGGTTGTGCCAGGCAGGCACACAGCAGTGGCTCTGCCCTCTTTGGAGGAGAGCAGAGAGCAGGAGCAGAGCCTGTTTCTGGGTCTGACTCCAGATGGACTATTCAGGCACATTTGTGTCTCGTTGTTGCCCATCCAGAGTCCTCTGGCTTTGTGCAGTGAAGGCAGCAGAGTGGTGCTGTGGCTGCACACCCATCAGCAGGGATTGACAGAGAGTCACAGAACCATTTAGGTCACTGAGTCGACCACTCACCCTACTCTGCCAAGTCCACCTCTAGCCACATCTCCAAGCACCACATCTCCACAGCTCTTACACTGTTCCAGGCAGGGTGACTCCACCGCCTCCCTGGGCAGCCTCTTCCAGTGCCTGAGAACCCTCCATGGGAAGAAACTGTTCCTAACATCCAACCCAAACCTTCTCTGGCACAGCTTGAGGCTGTTTCCTCTTTCCTGTCACCTGTTGCATGTGAGAAGAGCCCAACCCCCCCTTCACTCTAACCTTCTCTCAGGCATTTGTAGAGAGCAATGAGGTCTCTCTTCAGCCTGCTCTTCTGAAGGCTACACAATCCCAGTTCCCTTGGCCACTCCTCACGAGATTTGTGCTCAAGGCCCTCCACCAGCTTGGTTGCCCTTCTCTGGACACACTCCAGCACCTCAATGTGCTTCATGGAGCGCAGGCTGCAACCCCTTCTTATTTAGCTTCTGTTCCCAAGGGTTATGGATGCTCCTCTGCTGCCTCCTTTGTGCACTTACACAACCTTAGCTCTCAGGGTGCTTGCTGGCTTTTGGGTGACAGCATGAAAAGGCTTTCTAAGGCCATGCTCTGCTGCAAGGCAGCTCTAAGCTTCTGCATGGCTTGCTAAGGGCAGTGGTGATGGCCCTGGCACACAGAGTGTGCCCACACCCCTTGGAAAAGAGCAGGCAGGGATGGACCTCGATGGCAGAGAGCCTTGTGGTGACTTCTTCACAGAAAGAGTGATTGGCACTGGAATGAGCTGCCTGGGGAGGTGGTAGAGTCCCCATCCCTGGAGGTGTTGAAAAGGAGGCTGCATGAGGCACTTGGCACCAGGGGTTAGCTAATTAGAACAGTCAGGTGCTATGTTTGGCTCCATGATCTCAGAGGTCTTTTCCATCTTGGCTAATTCTGTGCCCTCCTCCTCACTCATGATCAGGTTCTTGGCTGTGATCAGCCTTCCAAACTTCACCTGGAGAACTCCACTTTTAAAGAGTGCAGACCTCCTGCTGTTGAGCTTGGCCTGACCCATGCTCCTTCCCTCTGCCCCCTTTCCTTCCTTGCATCCTCACACTGTTTACCCCTTTCCACTTCACTTCTCCTCTGTTCAAAGTCTCCCTTTCACTACTCCCCACCTTCCCCTGCCTGAAGACCTTCACTCTCAGTGACTTCTCTTGACCTATCATCCATCTGGGATCACACATCACAGGCTCACAGGATGTTAGGGTTGGAAGGGACCCAAGGAGATCATCCAGTCCAACCCCCCTGCCAGAGCAGGACCACACAATCTAGCACAGGTCACACAGGAACACATCCAGACAGGCCTGGAAAGGCTCCAGAGAAGGAGACTCCACAACCTCTCTGGGCAGCCTGTGCCAGGGCTCTGGGACCCTTCCAGTCAAGAAGTTCCCCCCTGTGTTGAGCTGGAACCTCCTGTGCTGCAGCTTCCATCCATTGCTCCTTGTCCTATCCCAGGGAGCAGTGAGCAGAGCCTGTGCCCACATTCCTGACCCCCAACCCTCAGACAGTTACAAACATTGATTCAATCCCCTCTCAGTCTTCTCTTCTCCAGACTAAGCAGCCTCAGGGCCCTCAGCCTCTCCTCATCAGGCAGTTCTCCAATCCCCTCATCATCCTCATGCCCTCCCTTGGACCCTCTCCAGCAGATCCCTGTCCCTCCTCAACTGGGGAGCCCAAAACTGAACACAGTATTCAAGATGAGGTCTCAGCAGGGCAGAGTAGAGGGGGAGGAAAACCTCCCTTGATCTGCTGGACACACTCTGCTCAATGTCCCCCAGGATCCCATTGGCCTTCTTGGCCCCCAGGGCACATTGCTGTGCCATGGATGTTCTCCACCAGCACCCCCAGGTCCCTCTCCCCAGGGCTGCTCTCCAGCAGTCACCTCCCAGCCTGTACTGGTGCAGTTTGTTATTCCTCCCCAGATGCAGGACTCTGCACTTGGCCTTTTGAACCTCATCTGGTTCCTCTGTGCCCAGCTCTGCCTGCCCAGGTCTCTGTGGATGGCAGCACAGCCTGCAGCTGTCTCAGCCAAGCCTCCCAGTTTGCTACTGTCACAGTTTGCCTCCTGGTTTGGGATTGCATAGCCTCTGCTGTACCTTTGTACCCCTCCTCCCTGCCAGTCAAACTGATGTCCTCTCCTGCTTCCTTCAGCTGATGCAAGATTTTGCCAGTGCTCCAAGCCCTCCCCTGATGCCCAACTCATACATCCAAGCCTCTGACTTCAGTATTCTCCTGGCTTAAGAGTGCTCATTGATATTCCCAAGAGGTCCTCATTTGCATTTGACCCATTCTTACAAATTACTTCTTCTGCTTTTCCACCTCATTATTCTGGTCCACTGCTTCCCAAACTTCTCACCAGCAGTGTTGCTCTGGCTGCCCAGAGATGTGCTGGAGGCCCCATCCCTGGAGACATTCAAGGTCAAACTTGATGGGGCCTTGGGAACCTGATCTAGTTGGAGATGTCCCTGTTCATTGTGGGCCAGATGGACAAGGTGACCTTCAAGAGCCCCTGTCAACCCAGTGTGTCCTGTGACTCCATGACTGACATCTGCACTGCCTTTGAATTCCCTCAAGATGAAGACCACCTCTGGAAAGGAGATCCTGGTAGCCTTGCAACTTGGGTGAAATCCGTGAGATCCCTGCTTGGCAAGGTCTTGGAACTCCTAGTTTCTAGAAACAAGCTCTCCAGGGCTGCCCCTAGAGTGCATCCAGCTGCACAAGGAGCTGAAACGTGGCTGGAAACCCCTGCAGTTCCTTTCAAGTACTCCCACTACAGTTTGCCTCCCAGGACAAGCAGAGTGCTGTGTGCCCCAGGCTCACTCAGACACGCACTCGGGATGGAGAGCTCAGAGGTGTTACTGGCTCTCCTCTTTGCTGTGGTGCCAGAAATCAGCTGTCCTGGGATTAGTGGCAAGCCCCAGTCAATTCCATCAGTCACTGTGGCTTCACCTCTACAGGGACATCCTTGGAGGGGGAGAGAGCACTGCTGATGGAACCATGGACTGCAAAGTGCCTGTCTTTCCTGCGGGGCAGGCACGACCCTCACCGCTCCTCATCCTCAGTTCCCTAAAGCTTTTACTCTTCTCATTTCCTGCCTTAGAATCTTTTACAGCACTTTAAGGTTTGAGTTTTTTTGCCAGTGATTGCCCTCAAGCCCTTTTCTTCTGTCCTCATGGTTAGGCCTGGGGAAGAATCATGTGGCAGATTGATAACTGTCACTGGTGAGAAAGGTCACACAGTGAGCTGCCAGGTTGCTGGAAGGGAGACAAAATGTCCCATGTAGACTCCTTTTGAGAAGCAAGAGCATCTTGGAGGCAGCTTAGTCTGGATTGTAGATACCAAGACCCCAGAAATGTCAAGTGATTGGGTGAAATGTAGACACTGATCCTCATCTCTGTTCAGATATTACCTGAGAAGCTCTAAAATCATAGAATGGGTTTGGTTAGAAAAGGCCTCCAGGATCATCCAGTCCAACCAGCAACCCAACCCCACCATGGCCATCAAACCACATCCCACAGTGCCATGCCCACAGGTTTCTTGGACCTCCCTGGGCAGCCTGTGCCAATCCCTGACCACTCCTGCAGCAACAAATTCTTCCTCCTCTCCAGCCTAAGCCTCCCCTGGCACAACTCCAGGCCATTTCCTCTCCTATCACCTGAGAGTAGGGAAAAGAGCCCAGACCCCACCTCACTGCAGCCTCCTTTCAGGGGAGCTGTAGAGAGCAATGAGCTCTGCCCTCAGCCTCCTCTTCTCCAGGCTGAACACCCCCAGCTCCCTCAGCTGCTGCTCCCCAGCCCTGCTCTCCAGACCCTTCCCCAGCTCTGCTGCCCATCTGCAAGCCCAGGGCACACACCCAACACACCAACTGAATCTCTGGGCTGCATTTCTTTCCTTCGCCACCTTCGATGGGCCTGAAGAAGCCATGTACGAGGATGCTCATGTGCTTGCTCTCAGCAAATCATCAGCCTTTGGCCCCAGCACAAACACCTATTCAACCAGTTACAAGAATACTCTGAGAGAGCCCAAATTTAGCTGCTCCAAAATCTGGCATTAAAGGCACTGCCAAGACGGCACCAAACGTCACGCTCCCCTCCAGGCAGCAAGCCTGCGCCATTGTCTTCAGAGTGCAGATGGGAGTCTACTGTTGAGTGAAATGCCAGCAGAACTCACATCTAAAGAGCATATTTGACTACTGTTTAATCTATTTTTACTCAATAAATGTTTATTGACAAAACAATGGGCTTGTTAGACATCAAGAGCTGCCACAACATGGCTGGGGCTGGGATCGAAGAAGGGGCAGAGAACAGAAGGTCCCTTTTGTTAATGTTCCAAGTCCCTTGGCTTTGCTCAAAGAGCAAACTACTGATCCGGGAGCTCTGCTGTGTCTTGGTTCAAATGCTTCAGTTCTGATGTCCAATACAGGTCCTTCAAGAAGCTCTTCCACCCATGCCATCATTTTCTGCTACACCAGGCCTTCTGCAGGATTGGATGGGTCAGAACACGACTGAGTTTCACAGGTTCTGTCACAGGAGCACACAACTGGTTTAGTGGGAAGGGACCTTAAAGGTCATCAAGTCCAAGCCTTAACTCAGCACTGCCAGCTCACCACTAAACCATGTCCCTGTGCACCACATCTCCACACCTTTCAAACTCCTCCACCGCTTCCCCAGGCAGCCTGTTCCGGGGCTTGACAACCCTCTTGGGGAAAAAAAACCTTTTCCTAATATCCAACATAAATGTCCCCTGAGAAATGTCAGAACAAAACTGAGTTGGCTTCAAGATCCTTCATTCATCAAAAACTGTTTCCCCAGCTGAGAAGAGACCTCACTGCTCTCTACGACTCCCTCAAAGGAGGCATCAGTGAGCTGGGGTTGGGCTCTTCCTAGGATCAGGTGAAAGAAGGAGAGGAAATGGCCTGAAATTGTGCCAGGGAAGGGTTAGGTTGGAGATGGGGAAAACAATTCTTTGCTGCAAGAATGGTCAGGGACTGGCACAGGCTGCCCAGGGAGGTGGTGGAGTCCCCATCCCTGGAGGTGTTGAAGAAACCTGTGGGCATGGCGCTGTGGGATGTGGGTTGATGGCCATGGTGGGGTTGGGCTGAAGGTTGGACTGGATGATCTTAAAGGACTTCGCCAACCCAAACAGTTCTGTGAGTCTAAGATTTTCCATGGAAAAGAGAGACAGTTTTCCAAGCATGTATAAGCTAACTGCAGGTAACTCATCCCTTGTGCTCTTAGAAATGCATCTTCATAACGGGCTGTGATCTACCCTGCCCTGAACCTCGGTGTCATCTGGAGAAAGGATGGGTACAGGCTGAGCACCCTGAGGCAGCAAACTGCATCATTCTCCAACTGCCTTCTCCAGGGCCCAGCTAATTTAATGCTACGACAGAATAATGTTGTTAGTTGGCAGCTATCTGCGTAAAAACATTACCCAAAACCTTGGGAAGTGGCTTTCAGACAGGCACTGAGTGCAGCTGCAGTTCAGTCTTTCTTTGTGACCCCTACATTTCATTCACTGGTGGAAAGTAAAAGCTTTCTCCTCCTCTTCTATTTGTTTGCATCTGTGCTGTAGAAGAGTCACCACTAATTATTGCAGTTAGGGCCACACTGTTTTCTGTAATTAGTTTCTAATGAACTTGTGTTCATTGACAAAAACTGCAGCCTCTGTGCAATGCCACTGGAGCCAAAGGGGCTTGAGAAATGCTCACCAGCAAATCGTCTGCCAGTGTCCAGTGCAATGCTGGCCCTGCTATGAGGATACCACTGTGATATAGAGTCACAGGGTCACAAGATGTTAGGGGTTGGAAAGGACCTCTGGAGACCATAGAATCCATGAATCACACAGGTTGGAAGAGACCTCCAAGCTCATCCAGCACAACCTAGCACCCAGCCCTGGCCAACCAACCAGACCATGGCACTAAGTGCCCCAGCCAGGCTTGGCTTCAACACCTCCAGGGACAGTGACTCCACCACCTCCCTGGGCAGCCCATTCCAATGCCAATCACTCTCTCTGACAACAACTTCCTCCTCACATCCAGCCTGAACCTGCCCTGCCACAGCTTGAGGCTGTGTCCCCTTCTTCTGTTGCTGGTTGCCTGAGAGCAGAGCCCAACCCCAGCTGGCTACAGCCTCCCTTCAGGTAGCTGCAGACAGCAATGAGCTCTGCCCTGAGCCTCCTCTTCTGCAGGCTGCACACCCCCAGCTCCCTCAGCCTCTCCTCACAGGGCTGTGCTCCAGGCCCCTCACCAGCATTGTTGCACTTCTAAAATCATTCAGCCCAACCATCAGCCCAACCCCACCATGGCCAACAAACCATGTCCCAAAGTGCCATGGCCACAGGTTTCTTCAACACCTCCAGGGATGGGGACTCCACCACCTCCCTGAGCAGCCTGTACTAATCCCTGACCACTCTTGATGGATACTCCAACCCCCCTGGCAGAGCAGGACCACAGAATCTAGTGCAGGTCACACAAGAACACACCCAGGTCTGGAAAGTCATCAGGGAAGGAGACTCCACAACCTCTCTGGGCAGCCTGTGCCAGTGACATACCCATAAGCAAAAAAAAAAAAAGTTGGGTTTGGTCTTGTAGGAACTATCTTATGAGTTACTCTGATGTTGTAGGAAAGCATTTTTGCCATCTCTTTATCGACTCTTCATGCTGATGTTTATTCCTGGACACTTGTCAGTATTAGTAGTATTTCTACTACAGTAACTTGGGCCAAAATTGTTGCAGGGAGCATGCATAAAATCCCGAGGAAATGTGGCTGCTGCTCATTACTGTGATTACCAACAGGGTAAGCTGAGATTTGAGAGTCAGTTGAAGAGATGGATAACAACGTCCCAAACTGTTTAAAATACAGATTTCACTTGCCCAGGTTTTGTCTTCAAAGGACAGAGTCACCTCAGAGAGACATTCTGTGGTCTGAATATTTAGAGTAAGTATGTCCAATGAAGTTTCACACCTTGCCTGGAACTATACATACATAACTGAATCAGAGAATGCTTCTGGTTGGAAAAGCCCTTTCAGATCATCCAGTCCAACCATTCTTAAACTCTAAACCATGTCCCTCAGCATCACATCTCTGCCTCTAACACCCCCAGGGACAGGCATCCAACCACTTCCCTGGGCAGCCCTCTCCAGTCTTTGAGAGTCTTTTCAGGGCAGAAGTTTCTCCTAATTGGCAACCTAAACCTCTCCTGGTGCAACTTGAGGCCATTTCCTCTCGTCCTGTCACTTGTTACTGTACAGACACAGGTATTTTTAGAAGCATGATCTATGTACCACTGATGGCAATGCTCCATCCCCCCTTTTTACATCTATTTTGCTTCACCTTGCTTCTTATAGGTGGAGGAAGCCCACCCTGGCCAACCCCACGGAGTAACACAGGCCTTCAGTCTTCCCTGTTTTCTGGAAAGCAGCAAGTGACAGCAAATAGCGGCTGAAGGCAGGATTTTCTCGGGGAACTGAGGACGGCGAGAAGGCAGGCAGGTGGCACATGTGGCACCACTGGTAACTTGCGCCCTGGACAGGTCTAAAGACACGAGGCCAGCCCAGGGCGCCCGTCTGTGGGGCGAACCCCAGGGTCTGGAGGGCAGAGGGAGCCCGGAGGAGCCCTCGGTGGGGCCGCAGCGAGCTGCCCCTCTCCCGCTGAGTCCCCACTTCCCTTCCCGGTGCGCAGCTGCCCCAGCCCCGCTTTGTGCCGAGAACGGGGGACCAGGAGCGGCGGGGAGGGTCTCCGCGGCCCCTTCCCAGCCCGAGAAGCGCGGGGCATCGTTTTTGCGAGCGCCCAGCACGGCGCGGCCGCGGCACAAGTCTCGTCATTATTCCTCCAGCGTCGGCGGCGGATCGCGGGGGGAAGGAGCCGCGCACCCCGTGGCGGGGCCCTGGCTGGCGGCTGCATTTGCGGCGGGGGCGACGATCGCGGCCGCCGGCCGCCGGCCGGTGTCCGGGGCGCAGCGGCAGCGCAGCGAGAGGGAGGAAGAGGAGCCGCGGCGGCGGCGGCGGTTTCCCCTTTCCCCAGCCCCGGCTCGGCGGGCGCATGCTCACTTGTGCCCGCAGCCTTGGACCATATTTGTCAGGACTCCTCGAGAGACGGAGAAAAGAGAGAAATTTGGGGGGGTAAGGAGCGGCGGGTTCCGATCTAATCCGCAAGCCGTTTAGGCAGCTGCAGTGGCAGAGGCTGGTGATGGGGTTTGATTTTCCCCCGAGGTGAGGATGAAAGTTCGGGAGAGCGCGGGAGATAAAGGCAGAGACGCACCTCCTCTGCCTCCCTTACGAAACGTATCTGGGGAAGAGGAGGGGCGGGGGGGCTGCTCCCCCAGCACCTCCAGCAGCAAGGATGGAAGTTAATGCCGGGGAAAGTGGGCAAGTGACTCGCAAGTGGCTGGGGAGCAGCTGAGGCTCCGGGGATCGCACTAAATCATAAGTGTGCGAGTGTGAAAGAGGAACAAAAGAAAGAGAGAGGTGCCTGCTATTTATTTTTCTCTTCCCAAACACACGCAGGGAGTACATGTCGGTGTCTGCTGCGCTATCTGTCTGTACATACGCGGGCAGGCACGCACGGCTGTCTATGTACGGAGATGGAGAGAGACGGGGGAGGGAGCTGCCGGAATGGGGGGCTCGGTGTGGGGTCCTGTAGTTTTTGGTGATTCGG
>WAAF01002003.1:0-14125 GCA_013400475.1 Tricholaema leucomelas | reverse complement strand
CCACTCTGACCCCAGCCTGTAGCTCTGCATGGGGTTGTTGTGGCCAAAGTGCAGCCCCTGGCACTTGGACTTATTGAATGCCATCCCCTTGCACTCTGCCCATCTGCCCAGGCGGTCAAGGTCCCGACAGGTTTCTGCTGCATTTCATAGAATCACAGAATGGCTCAGGTTAGAAGGGGCCTCAGACATCATCTTCTCCAGCCCCCTGCTATGGGCAGGGACATCTCTCAACCAGACTTGGCTGCTTTTCTGGGAGCAAGAGAAATGATGGCAGATGAAATCATGATGGAAGGAGCTGGACTAGTTCAAAGAATGGCATCAGCGCTTTGAAACCGAAAGTGAAAATAAGCTGATGAGACATTTTTCCTCTGCTTTGGTCTGATTTGTGATGGTTTTGGCCTTTTTTAGTACCTCATTATTGTAACAGTTTAATTGGTCTCTATCTCCTTTGCTGTCATTAGGAGGGGAATACAGCTCCATCTTTCATCTGTTCCAACTCAGCAAGGCTGGAAACAGATATTTTGTTAAATGTAATTCCTTTTGCTAAATTAATTTCTGTCTTCATTGCCCTGTAACCTTTTCATCCTCACCAAGAACGCTTCTGCATGCTGCAAGAAGTGAGAATCCAGGCTGTGGCTTTGATACTGAGCTAATTGTGAAAGGAAAACAGTAATGAGTATACCTTATCAAACACCAGAATGTATCATTAGTGCTGATTGTTACCTGAGGAAACTTTGGTAGGTGCAATCAATTAAAAGTTTAATGTTTTCTTCAGAGAAGTGTGCCCTGAACTCCGCTCTTACAGAGGTTTGCTAAGTCTTCAGTGCCTCACTTTGCATCCTGCCTCAGTATGCTGGGATGGGAGATCTCATGCAGTTCATAGAATGGTTTGGGTTGGAAGGGACCTTCAAGATCATCCAGTTCCAAGCCTCCTACCGTGGGCAGGGACACCTCCCACCAGCACAGCTTGATCAAGGCCTCATCCAACCTGGACCTGAATACCTCCAGGCAGGGGGTAGCCACAGCCTCCTTGGGCAACCTGTTCCATTTTCACTCTAAGGAATTTCTTCCTCATCTCCACTCACTCTCCCCTCTTCCAATTCCAAGCCATTGTCCCTCATCCTGGCACTCCCAGCCAAAACTTCCTCCCCAGGCCTCCCCAGTAGCCCTTTCAGGGTCTCGAAGGCTGCTGTAAGGTCTCCCTGGAGCCTTCTCTTCTGCAGCCTGAGCAGCCCCAACTCTTCCAGGCTGTCCCCAGAGGGGAGGTTCTCCAGCCCATTGATCATCTTTGTGGCCTCCTCTGGACCCTCTGCGCAGTTCCATGTCACTTTTCCCTCATGCCATTTTCCCCAGCTGTCTGTGCCACACAACCTGTCTGCAATGAGAGGCACTTCTGGGCCAGCAGCAGCTGGTGCAGTGGTTGCTGCTCCATGCTCCACAGGAGAGCTGGGAGAGAGTTTCCCCACAGCCTCTCCTAGTCTCTTCCCATCTTGTGCCATGTCTTCTCCAAAATCCTTTGGAACATGCTTTGTACAATAAATAAAGCACAGGAAGGTTGAGTGTCCTGTAAATAGGGAGGTAATTGAAGGCTACTTGGAAACAGCAACTATCAGAGAAGACAGCTTTGTGTTTGCTTAGCCAGGCTGATCATGGGGAGCTTGTCACACCAGGGTGCTTAAACCAGCGTGCCTCATGTCCTGAAACCTGCATGAACTTCTGGGTGGATCCAATTTTTCATTTGCTCCTTGGGCACCTTGGGTCTTGTGTTCTTGAGAGAACGCCACGGTGCTGCGCTTGGGTTGTGTGGAAGCCACCTGGAGTTGGTCTGCTGAGGTGTGGCAGGCTGGGATCACAGAATCACACAATGGTAGGAGGTGGAAGGGACTTCTGAAGGTCATTGACTCCAACCCCCCTGCCAAAGCAGGACCACACAGGAACAAGTGGGCTTTGAAAGTCTCCAGAGATGGAGAGGTTGTCCAAGCTGTCTGGCAGGCGTTTGGCTGGGAGTGATTTTGAAAGCTCAGGTCTGTAGCCTTGGGGACCTTCTCAGCTGGCACTGAATTTGTTTGGGGTTTATTGACACAATGCAAAATGAAATCTCCAGGCACTGGCAGGATGGTTTCCAGTACTTCCTCACAGAAGATGATTGAGCTTAGAGATGGAGAAGGTGTTGAATCTTTTGGTGGTTCTCACTTCAGCCTTGTCGTGTGAAGTACTCGGAGTTCTCTCCAAAAGTCTTCTGCTCCTTGTGTGAGATGAAAGGAAATGCAGAAGCTTTCACCCTCAGCACTGGTTACTGCCTGAGGTCCAGCTCCTGGCACCCTGTTGCTCCTGTGTAGTGGCTGTTGTGGAGTAAGATGTTTCTCAGACTTGTAAAGGAGGAGGAAACTGAGAAGAAATACAAAGGAGTCCACATCGCAGGCCCCAGCCCAGAGCAGTGTCTGCCTGTAGTGGTCACAGTGCAGTGACTGGTACAGGTTTTCAGGTTAACAAAAAGTGAAGTTGATTAATTTTCCATGCAGTATTGTTAACTAGCTAATAATTGCTGCCTTCAAACATACACTGATGGCTTGAGTCTACTTCTGCTTGGTTTGCACCCTTTTCTGTTACCAGTGAGTGAGCAAATACCGCTCAGGCTGTTCTGTGGAAGTTGGTAGGTATTTGCAGACTTTGGGAGGGGCACCCAGGTTAGAAACCAGAGTTTAGAAAGCAAAGTGAAGCACTGAGGAAACTCTGCCTACTTGAATTTGAAATATCAATGCTCATGGCAAAAGCTGGCAGCCTGCAGAAGGAGTATGAGGCTTAGAAAGGGTTTGTGGAAAAGTTCAGGTAGTGTGAATTGGGAAAGAGGAGAGCTTTTGGTTCACAAAGCAAAGACAGCTCATTTTGCTGCACTTGGAATCAGAGGATTGTTTGGATTGGAGGAGACATCTAAGGTTATCCAGTCCAGCCACCAGCCCAGACCCATCATGGCCACTAAACCATGCCCCACAGTGCCATGGCCACAGGTTTCTAGAACACCTCCAGGGATGGGGACTCTACCACCTCCCTGAGCAGCCTGTACTAATCCCTGACCACTCTTGCAGCAAAGATATTTTTCCTAATCTCCAACCTGACCTTCCCCTGGCACAATTTCAGGCCATTTCCTCTCATCCTGTCACCTGAGACTAGGGAGCAGAGCCCAAATCTGCCTCAGTGCAGCCTCCTTTCAGGGAGCTGCAGAGAGCAATGAGCTCTGCCCTCAGCCTCCTCTTCTCCACACTGCACACCCCCAGCTCCCTCAGCTGCTGCTCCTCAGCCCTGTTTTCCAGACCCTTCCCCAGCTTAATTGCCCTTCTCTGGACACACTCCAGCCCCTCAGTGTCTTTCCTGTAGTGAGTGGCCTCAAAACTGAACCCAGCATTGGAGGCACTGTCATCATTTCAGCTGCCAGGCATAGTGGAGAAGTTCTTCAGAGAGAAGATGAGTGAGTCAGATCCCACATTGAACAAATGGCAAAGTAGGTGCCAGGCCACAGCTTTAGAGATTGCTGGGCTTGTAAGAAGTGGAAAGGAAGGAGCTGGTGGAATGACAGCTGGCTGCTGCAAACATTTGCAGTTCAGTGCCATCAGTGCTGTCGTTGTGACAGTGACAAGTGGTGGCCCAAAGCCAAGGCTTGGTGTCAAGTGTTCTGTCCTGTTGCTTCTGCTAGTGGATTGGGAAGAGGCTCTTAGCACAGAAGAGGATGTCCAGATGCAGTGTTTCTGAGGATAAGTATTGTCTCTTCTCCTTTTGCTCTTCTGAAGCAAAGGGATCCAGTTAATTAGAGCCTTGCAAAGCAGAGGCTTTTCTCTGCCTGTATTGGTGCTTCTCTGCGTGTAAAGGCATTTCACAGGTGAGCTTCAAGGTGTACTGAAACAGGCAAGGAGAATAGAAGGCTCTGGGGAAACCTAATAGCAACCTTACAGTACCTGAAGGGGACTCCAGGAAGGTCCAGAGGAGGCCACAAAAATGGTCAAGGGGTTGCAGCAGCTCTGCTACGAGGACAGGCGGAGGGAGCTGAGGGCGTGCAGCCTGGAGAAGAGAAGGCTCCAGGGAGATCTTAGAGCTGCCTGCCCATTCCTGAAGGGGCTACATGAAGACTGCAGAGAGACTGTTTGCAAAGGCCTGCAGGGACAGGACCAGGGCAATGGCTTCAAACTACAGCAGAGCAGATTTAGATTGGATGTTTGGAACTAGTTTTTTGCTATGAGGGCAGTGGAACACTGCAGCAGGTTGCCCAGGGAGGTGGCTGGGGCTCCATCCCTGGAAATATTCAAGGTGAGATGGACAGGGCCCTGGGCAACCTGATCTAATTGAGGATGTCCCTGCTGACTGCAAGGGGGTTGGACTGGATGAGCTTTGGAGGTCCCTTCCAACCTAGAGCATTCTGTGATTCTATTTCAAATGAATTTTGAAGCTCATTTCAGACCTGGGGAATGCATTCACATCAGGAAGTGTTCTGCTACTGCAGAAAAGCCGTGCTCTCAAGCCCTGCTAAGTGTATACACCCCAGGCTTGCTTGGTGGACTTGAGCTCTGTCACCTTGTTTGCAGTTGGAAAGTTCATTTCCCCCCAATACAGCCTCATTGCTGCTAGTGTGTAAGACAGGACTCATTTGGGAAGGCTTTCAAAAGAGTCTCCTTGCTTTTATTAGCTCAGTGTATGTGAGCAGCATTGTCAGCAGCTGCCCACACTGCCACTGTGCTCAGGGAGCATTTGATACTTATTTGTGAAGAGTATTTGAGGAAATGTCCACTGCTCATGGAATCATTGAGTCATTTTGGTTGGAAAAGAGCTCTGTGATCCTCCAGCCCAGCCGTTCTCCAGCTACCAGCTCTGGTGCTAGATGCAGAAGACCAACCATATCCTGGGCTGCAGCTAGAGCAGGGAGAGCAGCAGGATGAGGGAGAGGATTCTGCTGCTCTGCTCTGCTCTGCTCTGCTCTGCTCTGCTCTGCTGAGACCTCACCTGTGGCACTGCCTCCAGTTCTGGGCCACTTCAGCACAAGGACATGGAGCAGGTCCACAGGAGGCCACAAAGATGTCCCCCTCTGGGGACAGGCTGAGAGAGCTGAGGCTGTGCAGCCTGGAGAAGAGAAGGCTCCAGGGAGAGCTCAGAGCAGCCTTCTAGTACCTGAAGGGGCTCCAGGAGCGCTGGGGAGGGATGTAGAGATGGGATGAAGGCTTTGAGCTGGGAGAGGGGAGCCTGAGACTGGAGATGAGGAAGAAATTCTTCACAGTGAGGGTGGTGGGACACTGGCACAGATTGCACAGAGAGGTCATGGATGCTTCCTCTCTGGAGATGTTCAAGGCCAGGTTGAATGAGGCCTTGAGCAACCTGTGCTAGTGAGAGGTGTCCCTGCCCATGGCAGGGCGTGGGAACCAGATGAACTTTAAGGTCCCTTCCAAACCAAATCATTCTGTGTTTCTGTGAGAACCCAGTCCCTCAGCACCACATCCCTGCCTCTTTGAAACACCACCAGGCATGGGGATCCAACCACCTCCCTGGGCAGCCTGTGGCAGTGTTTGAAAACCCTTTCAGTGAAAAAGTTCCTTTTAATAGATAACCTTTCAACCACTACCTGCATTGCCAGAGAAATTCTCACTAACTTTTAATACCTTTTTTTTTCAGTACATGCATCATGAATGAACCTGCCTCCAGTGGAAATGGTCAAGAGTTTGATGTTTTTAGTGCTATGGACTGGAAGGATGGCATAGGGACTTTGCCAGGAAGTGACCTGAAGGTAAGGTTTGTCTTTGGTTTTGTTTTGTTTTTCTTTAATAAGTGAAATGAAAATGTTAAATGACAAAAGAAAGCATTTCACAAGCTGGTGTGGAGGTATCTTTTATGAATAAAACATGAATCTGCAGCTCTGAGTTAAGAGACTGTAGCCTGTTAGCTTTTAGCTGTGGAGTCTCTTGATTCAGTTGCTGACTCTGGCACAGGCAGCTGTCATCCCAGTAGCAAGGCATAAATTAGCAGTGCCTCACTCTGTAGACAGAGGTAATCAAGTACACAGAACCCAAAAGAAACCTCAGAAGTGAAGTGTGCAAATGCAGTCCACTTAGAGCATTACACTGCTGGATTGCTGGGAATCTTTATCCTGTCACTGGCTCAGGCTGTCTCATAGTCTTACTTCTTACTCCTAAATATAGTTTCTTTTTGCTGGGCTTTTGTTGTGTGGGTGCCTAGAAAAATGAATCAAGTGAGAGCTGCTCAGCTTGGGGTAAGGCAGAAAGCTGAATGATACTGGAATAGTGATGCCACTTTGCTGAAATAAATTTAGGTGTGCCCAGGCCAACCTCATGACATTCAGCAAGGCCAAGTGTAAGGTCCTGCACCTGGGTGGGTACAATCCCAAGCACAGCTCCAGGCTGGGTGGGGAATGGCTGAGAGCAGCCCTGAGGAAAAGGCCCTGGGGGTCTGGGCTGATGCAAAGCTCAACATGAGCCTGCAGTGTGAGTGCAGCCCAGACAGCAACCCTGTGCTGGGCTGCAGCAAGAGCAGTGTGGGCAGCAGAGCAGGGGAGGGCATTCTGCCACTTTATTCTACTCTCCTCAGACCCCACCTGGAGTCCTGTGTGCAGCTCTGGAGCCCCCAACACAAGCAGGACATGGAAGTGTTGGAGTCAGTCCAGAGGAGGCAGCCAAGATGCTGAGAGGGCTGCAGCAGCTCTGCTCTGAGGACAGGCTGAGAGAGTTGGGGCTCTGCAGCTTGGAGAAGAGAAGGCTTCCAGGAGACCTTGGAGTGGCCTTGCAGGATCTGCAGGGGACTCCAGGAGGGCTGGGGAGGGACTACTGACAAGGGCTTGTAATGCCAGAAGGAGGAGGAATGGGTTTGAAGTGGCAGAGGGGAGATTAAAAGTGGATATTAGGAAGAAGTTGTTTGCAGTGAGGGTGGTGAGACACTGGCAGAGGTTGCCCAGGGAGGTTGTGGAGCACAGAAGCACAGAATATGATTGAAGATCCCATTGGGTGCTTCTGTGCTCCACAACCTCCCTGGAGGTGTCCAGGACCAGGCTGGATGAGGCCTTGAGCGACCTGTTCTAGTGGGAGGTGTCCCTGCCTATGGCAGGAGGTTGTATCTGGCTGAGCTTTGAGGTCCCTTCCAACCTAACCCATTCTATGCTTTAGGACTCTATGATTCTATGAAATGATAATCATTCTATTTTGATCTCAAACTATGTGGGGTTTTTAATTACCTGCTGCTTTATACTGTGTCATCAGGAGCTGTCCCCCTGCCATGTAGCTAAAAATACACGTCAAGTGTTAGAACCTTTCTTGTACCTGTTTCCTGTTGATCACAGTCAATATTTTCAGCTCCTTCCATCTAGACTAAGATGGATGAGGTTTTCTTACAGTTTGTTTTTTACATGTGTGGGTGGGAAAATCTTCCTGTCCCTTGGTGTCTGATACAATTTCTGTTGCTGGAGTAGGGAATCAAAAACTGCTGGCATTCAGGATCTACATCTTGTGAGTCTGGGGCTGTGTTTTGGTTTGCTTTTGCTTCTTGTTGTGTTTGGTTGCTTTTGGTTCTGTAAGTCACAGAACCATAGAATCATGAAAACTTTCTTTGGGAAGGACCTCAGGACACTGCCTCTGACCACTCCAGACCTTAGACTGATTTTAATTGCATTGCTCAGGGCCTTGTCCAGTATGAGATTGATTATCTCCAGGGTTGGAGCTGCCACAGTCTGTGGCAACCTGTTCCAACATTTGACCACCCTCACTGTGAGTTTTTTTCTTTGTGGATACTGTGTTGGAATTTGACTTTGCAGAATAAATGTCTGTCAGTAGCTGAGGGCTGGGGGGCAGGCAGGAAGGGACAGGGACAGCCTCTGCTCACCTGTGCCCTGCCATAGGACAAGAGGCAATGGATGCAAACTGCAGCACAGGAGGTTCCATCTCAACGTGAGGAAGAACTTCTTGACTGTGAGGGTCCAGAGCCCTGGCACAGGCTGCCCAGAGAGGTTGTGGAGTCTCCTTCTCTGGAGCCTTTCCACCTCTGTCTGATTCTGTTCCTGAATGACCTGCCCTGGATTCTTTGGTGCTGCTCTGGCAGAGGGGTTGGACCTGGAGATCTCCAGAGATCCCTTCCAACCCCTAACATCCTGTGATCCTTTAACTGTGCCTCTGAGAAGAACCTGTCTCCATCCCCTCTCTGGACTGGCAGAGAGCAGTAAAGGCTTGGAAGGCAGCACTAAAATCTCTCCTTCTGTGCTTAAGACTTGAGCAAACAAGTTTGCTCTGCTGCTTCTTGCATGCCATCTGCTGCAGCCTCTGCTTGTTTTGGTGGACATTACTGGGCTTGCTCTGGTATGCCTTTGCCTTTCTTGTAGTGGAGGCAGTAGCCCAGCTGTGCTCTCCTCAGCATTCAACCGAGGGTTTGCTCAGCCTGCTGGCTACTCGCTACAGCCGCTCTGGATGCTGCCGGCCCTTTGCTGCCAGGGTGCACTGCTGACTCACGCTCAGCTCCTTGTCTTCTGCAAAGCTGTTTTCCAGTAGTCAGCCTGGGGCTGGGCTGGAGCACACAGCTGTTCTGTCCCAGCTGCAGGGCCTTGCAATGAGAGCTTGTTAGCCTGTGCCTTCAGCATGCCGAGCTCCTTCGGACTAGCAGCCTGCCCTGCAGTTCCTCTGCCACTCCGTCCACTGTGGTCATTTGCTTCTGCTGCCTGTACACATGGAGCAGCCTTTCTTCTTGCCTTTGCCAGTTTCTTCTCCAGCTGAGCTTTGAGTTCCCAGATGCCATCCCTGCATGCTACAGCACCATCACTACCTGCCTTCTGCACATAACATTTCTCCTGCCTCACCTTCTGCTTCCTTTTTCATTTGGACTAACTCAGGAGTCCCTGATGCATTCATGTTGGCCTTCAGCCACGTTGACTTAGATTCTTGGACGTTGGCATGTGTTATTCTCCTGGTGTGAGGTCCCTGGGGAGATATCCAAACTTCCTGGGCTTTTTTCCCCTTCAAAACAGTCTCCTGTATGATCCTGCCAAGCAAATCTCTGAACAAGCCAACAGCTGCCTCTCCTGAAGTCCGATGCTGCTCCTGCAGGATTTCAGACTTCACTAAGTCATGGTTGCTGCTGCCAGGGCTGCCTTCAGCCTCCACATCCCTGACCAGTTCTGTATCTTTTCAAAAGTCCAGGCTGCCAAACAGTGCTTTCTGTTTTAACAAGCACCAGTCTGTGGAAGGCAAACAGAATACTGAAATGTTCAAGGAATCTGGAAGGGAGCAATGCAGGAAAATAGATTCAGAGAGCCCCAAAATGGTTTGGGTTGGAAGGGACTGTAAAGATCATCCTCTTCCAACCCCCTGCCAGGGGCAGGGACACCTCCCACCAGCACGTCTTGTGCAAGGCCTCATCCAACCTGGCCTTGAACATCTCCAGCCAGGGGCATCCACAGCCTCTCTGGGCAACCTGTGCCAGTGTCTCACCACCCTCACTCTCTAGAATCCCTTCCTCATCTCCACTCTCAGTCTCCCTTCTCCCAGCTCAAAGCCATTGTCCCTCATCCTGGCACTCCCAGCCATTGGCAGAAGTCCCTCCCCAGCTCTCCTTGAGCCCCCATTAGCTACTGGAAGGCTCTCTCTGGAGTCTTCTTTCTCTGGGCTGACCAGCCCCAACTCCTCCAGCTGTCTGAGCATCTTTGTGGCCCCCTCTGGACTCTTTCCAGCCATTTCAGGTCCTTGTGTTGGGTTCCCCAGAGCTGGAGGCAGTGCTGCAGGTGAGGGCTGAGCAGAGCAGAGCAGAGGGGCAGAATCCCCTCCCTGTGCTGCTGCTCTCCCTGCTCTGGCTGCAGCCAGCACACAGCTGCCTCTGGGCTGCCAGTGACCAGTGCTGGCTCCCGAGGAGTTTGGCACCAACTGACACCCTCAAGGCCTTCTCCTGCAGGCTTTTCTCAATAACAATCTCTTGTAAATCAGTGGTCTCTCCAGCTCTGGTTAGCCTCTGTCAAAAGAAACCGAAGTGAAGCAAAAGTTAATCAGTAGAGGAATGAGAAATCTTCCATAGGAAGCAGGGGGGAAGGTACTGGGAGGTGTAGCTGATGGTAACTTGAAGAGATCAGATAAGAAGATTCTTGTGACCTGTTCAGGAAAGCAGAAGCTTCTTTTTGAGGTTGCTCTTCTGGTTGTTTTGATCTATTTTTATTATGTGGAAGCAAACAGGTATTGGTGTTCTGGAGAGAGGTTAGGGAAGACACAGGATCACAGGTGTGATGGTTTGGGTGTTACCCATTCCCCTACTCTTATGAAATCTCCCAGACTAGGCTCAGCTGGCTGGAAGTTAAGGAATAAAGCTTTATGTTCACAGCTTAGCACAATAGACAAGCAGAGAGTTACAATATCTGCAGCTATGGACAGGAATAGACAAGTTAGAGGTAATACAGAAACACAGCAGCCCTCCCAGCAACCAGAGTGCCCAGGAGGGGCTCCCAACCACCCTTCCACCTCCTTTCCACCCCTCTACCTTATCCCAGAGTCTGCCTTAACATGCAAGGTGAGTTTGCAGGATTGGCCAGGGGGGTTAGAAGCAGAACTAGTTGGGTTACACAGGGAGAAGAGCACAGGCACCGACTGTGGCAGGCACACCCTGTCTTGTCTGNCGTTGTGCCCCTCTGTGCTGGCCATGTGCTCACCCCTGACTAAAAGCAGGCAAAACATGTCCAGGCAGAGCAAGGCATATGCAGGTCTGATTTCGGGCCTATGGGCCCTCCACGACACCCAGTTAGCCTCAAACCAGCACAACAGGATGTTAGAGGTTGGAAAGAACCTCTGGATATCTCCAGGTCCAATCCCCCTGCCAGAGCAGCACCAGAGAATCTGTCTTGGGTCACATAGGAACACATCCAGATAGGGCTTGGAAGTTTCCAGAGGAGACTCCACAACCTCTCTGGAGAGCCTGTTCAGTGCTCTGCTACCCTTGCAGTAAAGAAGTTCTTCCTCATGTTGAGGTGGAACTTGCTGTGCTGTAGTTTCCATCCCTTGCCCTTGCCCTATGGCAGGGCACAGGTGAGCAGAGGCTGTCCCTGTCCCTTCCTTCCTGCCCCCCAGCCCTCAGCTAGTGACAGACATTGCTCAGATCCCCTCTCAGCCTCCTCCTCTGCAGACTAAGCAGTCCCAGGGCTCTCAGCCTCTCCTCAGCAGGCAGTGCTGCAGTCCCTTCACACTGGGAATCCCATGCATGTATTTTGCTTACCAGCTGCAGTGATGATGATGTGAAGAGCAGTAACTGTCACTGCATAGTCCCAGACCCATTCTTCCACAACCAGGGCAAAGAGCAGCCCACAGATGAAGAAGGTTATTTCCAAGGATACCACAAGAGCTGGAAATGGAAACAGGAGGTTTACACCAGACATCAGTTTGGAGATCACTGGAGCAGGGAGCATCAAGACTCAGTGAAGGACTAAGCATTTCTCTGACTTTGGGGTGGTAGAGTAGTGAGGATTTGGCAGCTTTTGAGAGAATCAGAGCTGTTTCTAAATATTGCCTGCTGAAAGGGTGACTGAGCTCTTGGAAGTGAGCATGGAAGGTGTGTGATGCTCTGTGGAATTCTCAGAACAGGGTTAATGTGGTGGTTTAGCTGAGCAGGTAATGCCTGTGGGCTTGCATGGAACAGGTTGCCCAGGGAGGTGTTGAGGACTAGGTTGGATGAGGCCTTGAGCAACCTGTTCTAGTGGGAGGTGTCCCTGCCTATGTCAGGGGAAGTGGAGCTGGATAAACTTCGAGGTCCCTTCCAGTCTAAACTGTTGTGTGTGTCTCTCAAAATTTGTCATGTGCTTCTNCTAAAGGTATCAAAGCACTGCCATGGTGGCAGGTATCTACTAAAGGTATCAAAGCACTGCCATGGTGGCAGGTATCTACTAAAGCTATCAAAGCACTGCCATGGTGGCAGGTATCTACTAAAGCTATCAAAGCACTGACATTGAAGGGCAGCTAAAACTATAGAGAATAAGTCTGATGAGGAGCAACTGAAGGAGCTGGAGCTGCTTAGTTTGAAACAGAGGAGGCTGAGGGCAGACCTCATTGCTGTCTACAGCTACCTGAAAAGAGGTTGTGGAGAGGCTGCTGCTGGGCTCTGCTCACAGGTAAATAGTGACAGAACAAGAGGGAATGGCCTCAAGGTGCCACTGGGCAGGTTTAGACTGGACATTAGGAAACATTTTTTTCCCAGCAAGAGTGGTCAGGGACTGGAATGAGCTGCCCAGCGAGGTGGTGGAGTCACCAACCCTGGAGATGTTTGGAGGTGGTTTAGATGTGGTGCTTGAGGATATGGTTTAGGGTGCACCTTGTAGAGTAGGGGTAGGGGTTGGGCTTGGTGATCCTGAGGGGCTTTGCCAACCTGGATGTTTCTGTGATTCTGTGAAAGGTTGGTGCAAACACTGTAGCTGCAAGGTGCAGAAATCCAAAGGGTCTGTTTTTATAGCTTGGTGGAAGGTTGAGAGTGCCTCTCACAGGCTTTTTTTAATGGATAACAGGCAACAGCTGAACTTTTGATCACATTGGGTTGGAAGGGACCTTCAAGAGCATCCTGCCTTGTGCCAATCCAACACTCCTGCCATGTGCAGGGACACTTCCCACTAGACCTACCTGCTTGAGGCCTCATCCAACCTGGCCTTGGACACCTCAAGAGAGAGGACTGAACTTTTTCACATTTAGTCATTTCTCTTCCTAAAATGTTAGGGAAAATGTCTTTCACAGAATCACAGAAACAGCCAGGTAGGAAGAGAGCTCCAAGCTCATCCAGCCCAACCTAGCACCCAGCCCTGGCCAATCAACCAGACCATGGCACTAAGTGCCCCAGCCAGGCTTGGCTTCAACACCTCCAGGCACGGTGACTCCACCACCTCCCTGGGCAGCCCATTCCAATGCCAATCACTCTCTCTGCCAACAACTTCCTCCTAACATCCAGCCTCAACCTGCCCTGGCACAGCTTGAGGCTGTGTCCCCTTGTTCTGTTGCTGCTTGCCTGGCAGCAGAGCCCAACCCCACCTGGCTACAGCCTCCCTGCAGGGAGCTGCAGACAGCAATGAGCTCTGCCCTGAGCCTCCTCTTCTGCAGGCTGCACACCCCCAGCTCCCTCAGCCTCTCCTCACAGGGCTGTGCTCCAGGCCCCTCCCCAGCCTTGCTGCCCTTCTCTGGACACCTTCCAGCACCTCAACATCTCTCTTGAATGGAGTAGCCCAGAACTGGACACAGCACTCAAGGTGTGGCCTGAGCAGTGCTGAGCACAGGGGCAGCAGAACCTCCCTTGTCCTGCTGCCCGCACTGCTCCTGAGCCAGCCCAGGATGCCATTGTCATGCAACTTCAAACGATCCAGGGGAGAGGGACAATTAAGGATTGCACAGCGAGATGCATCGGGAGCTGAGTACAAAAATATTAGCATTGTTTATTAGTTCCTTCAAGATGTTTAAATAAAAAAAGAACACAACTTAAATTCCAGTAGAGTTTAAAATAGTTTACAAATTAGAGAATGCCTTGATGTGGCAGGCTGAGTAATGTCTGCTCATCTGAAAACCATCAGTGCTTCCCAGTTGCTCTGCATGGTGTGAATGTAAATGGGGAAGACTCTGCTCTTCTTTTTTTTTCCTTCCCTTTTTTCCCCCCTCCTTTTTATTTTTTCTGAGCTGTGCTGAGTGCAGGCAGTGAGAGCAGCACTTCAGGATTTAAATGTGCTCATTAAATTGGAAATGCTGTAATAATTTACAGGCATTTCCTACTACTGCGGGGACAGGAGTTTATGAAGTACTTTGTAATGAGTTTTCTAGTGCTTGTGTTTGGAAAGTCGACTGTTAGGTACTGCCTGGCCAGGATTTTGGAGGTTGTTTTCAGCTTGCAAATTGTGCTGGAACACAAAAACCACCAAAACCAAATAAGCTGAACGAAACCTAACCAACCAAAAACCACATACACAAAAAAAACCCCCAACAACCCCCCCCAAACAAGCAAACAAAACCCACATACACAAAAAAAACCCCTAACAACCCCCCCCAAACAAGCAAACAAAACCCACATACACAAAAAAAACCCCTAACAACCCCCCCCAGACAAGCAAACAAAAAACACATGCACAAAAAAAACCCCTAACAACCCCCCCCAA
>WAAF01002002.1:1927-18977 GCA_013400475.1 Tricholaema leucomelas | reverse complement strand
GGTGCCATAAAGTCTGGCCTACCCAGGGTCCGGGTTGTATAATGTGGTTGTAAACATGCTTGTGTAAGCCCATGCGCCCAGCTCATGCTTGCTGGGTGCTAGGCCCGTGTGTTTGCCATATTTGGAAAGTCCAGGCCTGTGGCTTGTGCCTATTATGGTATTCTTTGGCTGACTGCCAAACCCTGATTGGTCATTCTAGCATTCAAAGGGCCATTAATCTCAGCCCACATTTGATAAATAGAGGTAACAGGTAAACAATGTGCTCACGCTCACTTGCTTGTGCAGGCTCCCTCGCTTGCTCGCTTAGACTCACCAGCACTGCGTTTTGTTTATGCATGCCTATTTGCTTTGCTGTTATTACAGAGCTCAGACTCCCACCCAGCTGTGTAACCACTGCGGTGAGTTATCAGGACCAGATCTGCCTTTACCTACAGAGCTCAGAATCCCATGCAGCTGTGCATCCTATTGCACACCCACTGCATTATTATTGCCTGTTGAGAGTCATTGCCGATGAGTTACCAGGAAGCAGACTCCACCTGTCTGCATGCGATAGGCCTCTGTAGCCAGTGTGAGACCATGCTCAGACTGCATGGCGTTGTACTCCTTCTGCACCTGAGGTCCTGCCAAGAGGCCCTGGACAGAGCGTCCAGAAGAAGCCAGGAGACAAAGGCAGAGATTGCGTCCTTCACCAGGAGAACAAATGCAGAGACTGCCATTTCCCCAGAAGCTGGGAAGATTTTCCTTTCCCCAAAAGCTGGGAAAGTTCACAGGCAAAGCTCCTCTGAAGCTTGGACACTACTAATAGGCTGTGATGTAGCCCCAGAGGGTGATTATTGATTAATCAGAATTTGTAAGTAAACGCTTTAATGCCTCTGTAATTTCCATGGCCTCCTGCCATAGAGCAGAAAGAGATTTCAGTCCACCTGCTGGACAAGCAGCATATCGACACCAAGAGGTATTTGCCACGGGGAAACTCCTCTCTCTGTTTATAGTTTGAATTGTTTGCTAGTTATTAATAAGTTATGGTTTGATATTATTACTAGAATGTCTTCATGACTGTGTAAGATCCTTTTAATACTAAATTCAGTGGTTGGGGGTGGCGAGAGTTCAGAATATTGAAGTTAATAAAGATATATTTTTATAGAATATTATCTCGCATCAATTAATTTCTCCCCTCCACCACAATTGGTGTAGGCGGCAGAATACCCCTCCGCAACATGGAGTGGTGGGTAACACCATTACAGCCAGTTTTCAAGAAAAAAAATCTGCTACTTTTTTATCCTAAATATTTTTTATTCTACAGATACTGTAGATATCACTGACAGTGAACTAATTTCAACTAAGTGAACAAAGTACTGTTTCCTTTTATACTGAAATGCCTTTCCCTTTTTTTAAACCATAACTGTGATTTCATTACTTACACATCATTGATTTAATTGCAGTTTAATTAAACTGTTTTCCTACACACTATACTTGTCCAAATTGTTAACCATGATGTGATTTAAAATACAAATACAAATTTAAAAAGCCATGCAAAATTACAGTCTGTTTTATGTTGCAAACACAACAAATGTATTCCACATCAGAGAATAATCCTGAATAGGATAATGATGGATAATGAGTGACAAATTTTAGTTGAGGATTAGCTCTTTTGATGCTTAATTCTTATTTTACATTGAACTCATTTAATCTAGTGATAGTTGCATCACTATAAGGTGTTCCTTTTCAGTTTGGGTGTGGAGTTCAAAGGTATTTGAATTTCTCTGCTTGAGAAATTTGCTCTGTAATCCATCAGAAGCAGGAACACATTAGTAGACTAATGAAACATGAGAATGATATTTTGACTTGTGTGGTATAAGTTTATACCTATACCATGATCTAAGAATAAGTCATTAAGCTCTCTCAGTAAACTTCAGCTTCTGTGGATCTCATTGTTACCTTTCAACTTCCTTCTTTTGGTATCAACTAGCTATATCAGTGTACCTGAACTATAGTAATTGTCCTAGACGCTTCCAGTTCTACAGAGATTTACCTGTCAGACTTGCTTTGCACCAATCTTTCAGTCTCTAGCAAAGGAAAAATAAATACTAGCAGAAGAGAAATTACAAAAAACTTGGGAAAGGAAAGAAGTTATTTGTGTACTGAATCCTGCTACACTAGTGAAAGGAGACACTTTTATCCTCATCAAGAATTTGCAAAGCACAAAGACAATTTAACAAACTGCTTAGCTAGGTGTCCCACTTTGGGGTCATGAGCTGCCCAAGGCCTGGAGGACAGAAATGACACTTACTCCTTTTGAAGAATAAGAATGAAGATACTGCATATCAATTGGAAATTTAAAGGGAGATTCTATTTACTAGTGCATATAGGCAAAAGACAATCAAGTAGAATGAATACCTGACAAGGTAGGTCAAGTCTATCAGACTAAAGCTTTCCAGAAATCCTCCACTCCTTCTACTCTCAGCAGGCCTGAGAGTAGGCCAAAACTGCCCTCCCCATCTTAGGCCTACAAGGCCTCAGTAGGCCACATGAAACAGCTCAAAATTCCCTGCCGGTCAGCAATCATCTGCCCCACACAAACCATGAGATGAGTAGAGACACCCACCCTTCCCAGAGAAAAGAAGACAGAAAAGAAGAGAGGACAGACAGGGAGGAGAAGAACAATATCAGCCAGACACTGCCTTGTAAGCTGTGATACTGGAAAGTGAATAGAATAACAATATCACAACATCCTGGGATGACCAGGTCTGTCCCCTGAGATGGGACTTGCTCTCTGTAGTTTTCTTAAGGGAACCTGGGACCCCTCAAACTATCACACTAGGCTTGTGCAAGGCCTTTGATATGGTCACCCATAACATTCTTGCTATTCAGTCTGAACAATGTAGAATTGATGAATGGACTGTTAGATGTATAAGCAATTCACTAAAGGATCACATACCTCTCCTGTGAGGAAAAGCTGAGAGTTGAGGTTGCTCAGTCTGGGGAAGGAAGACTCCAAGGAGACTTATTCATACCTTCTCAATACTTCAAGGGGACTTAAAAGAAAGATGGAGAGAGAACTTTTCCCAGGGCTTATACAGACAGAGGAAGGGGCAACAGTTCTAAACCAAAACAAAGTATATTTAGATTTGACATAAATAATATTTTATTTTATGATGCAGATTGTGAGGCATTGGAACAGGCTGCTCAGAGATGTCATGGATGTCTCATCTCTGGAAGTGCTACAGGTCAGGTTGGATGGGACTTGAAGCAACCTGATCTAATGAAAGATGTCCCTTAGCACAGCAGAGGAGATGGACTAGATCTCTGAAAGTCTTTTTCTACACAAAACAGTTTCCAATTCTATGATTCTAAATGCTTTACTTTAAATATTTGTCCCCTGCAAGAACACATACTTGGGTCCAGACAGGATCATTTCTCAAATGAGAGAAAATTCACACCTTTACCATGTAGTTATCCATATTGATGGATTGTGAATCTACTTTTACACAGAGAAAGAGCCAAGAGGAGGAGTCTCATCCATTCTTTCAAACTTATGAGATTGTCTTTCCGACTTTCACATTACATTTTTTTGTAGATAGGCATCAACAACACTTGCAGGAGCTAATGTGTCTTAATGATGTCTTTGTTCATGCACCACTGAAGTTGAAACTCACCTGTATTTCATTGTTGTTTGCTTTATCAAAGCACAATCTTTTGATGACATCAATGTCATATGAGGTATTGTACAAGGTTAACCCTCCTGAGGGGAATGATCTTGAACCTGACCCCAGGTGGTCTTGACCCCTCCCCAGGGGTGGGTCTGAACACTACTAGGTAATGGTGGTTAGCCCACTCCCCCTTCCTGTCTACAATCCATAAAAGCAGGGGGACTTCCTGTTTGTGCTCTCTCTCCCCTGCCTCCTGCTCACCAGCCATCACCATTCCTGCTTCCTGCTGCTCTTTGTTTCACCACGTGGCCATCACCCATGAAGGGACAAAAGCCATTGCCAACAAATCTAGTTGTATATTTACATATTTTGTATCTTGTTTTCCCTTACCTATACCTTTGTAACTTCCCTACCTAATATACTGTTGGGGCTCTGGCTGTGCTGCATGATTATAAAGAAGTAAGATAGATCAGTTAAAGAATGAAGACACTGTGACTGTTACACAAGTGCCTGCAGAGGCAGGATGTTCTCACAAAACAATGTGTGAATGTTATACAGTGCCTGCAGAAGCAGAATACTTTCTCACAAAACAAGAGGATGTTTCCCAGAGAACAACAGCATACTTGTGGCAAAAACAGAAGCAGGTGTCTGATAGCAGTAGCTACACGTAGAGAGTGNAAGGGCATCCTATAAATTGTTATTGGTTCTATCAACTAAATTTGAGTCTCTGGGAAAATTAAATTAGAACCAAGACAGGTATCCATTTACCAGTCATACAAATATAGTTTGATAGTGTTACAGTACCTTCTACTGGGAAAAAAAGAGAAAAACCACCAAACAAGAAAACTCTGTAAGAAAGCTAACCAAAGCTGGAATTGATTTTTATATAGTGGGCAAGTAGAATCACAGAATCACAGAATTAATCATGTTGAAAAAGACTATCTAGTCCAACCCATCACTCAACACCTTCTAGTTAACTAAACCACGGCACTGAATGCCTCATCCAGCCTCTTTTTAAATACCTTCTGGGATGGTGACAGGGCAAGGTGCTCTGTCCAAGGGCAGCCCATTCCAATGGCAAATCATTCTGTGAGGAAATTCTTCCTAAGAACCAGACTAAACCTGCCCTGGCTCAGTGTGAGGCTGTGTCCCCTCATTCTGTCAATGGTTGCCTGTCAGAAGAGATCAACCCACACCTGGCTACAACCTCCTTTCAGGTAGTTGTAGAGAGCAATAAGGGCTCCCCTGAGCCTCCTCTTCTCCAGGCTGAACAATCCCAGCTCCCTCAGCCTCTCCTCATAGGGCTTGTGTTCCAGCCCCCTCACCAGCCTTGCTACCCTTCTCTGGACATGTTCAAGCACCTCAACATCTTTCTTAAATTGAGGGACCCAGAACTGGACACAATACTCAAGGTGTGGCTTAACAAGTGCTGAGTACAGGGGCAGAATGACTTCTTTGGTCCTGCTGGTCACACTACTCCTGATACAGGCCAGAATGCCATTGGCCTTTTTGGCCACCTGGGCACACTGCAGGCTTATGTTCAGTTGTCTCTCAACTAGTGTCCCCACGTCCCTTTCTATCTGACTGCTCTCCAGCCACTCTATCCCCAGTCTGTAACACTGCCTGGGGTCGTTGCGGCCAACGTGCAGAACCCAGCACTTGGCTTTGTTGAAACTCATGGTGCTGGACTGTGCCCATTCAGCCTGTGTAAGTTCATTTGCAGAGCCTTCTTTCCCTCTAACAGATCAACATATGCTCCCAACTTGGTGTCTGCAACTTACTGATGGTGGACTCAATCCTCTCATCCAGATCATAAATGAAGATAGTAGACAGCACTGATCTCTGGGGCACACCACTAGTGACTGGCTGCCAATTGGATGTGGCACCATTCACCACCACTCTCTGGGCCCAGCCATCAAGCCAGTTCTTTACCCAGCACTGAGTGCACCCTGTCCAAGCCATGGGCTGCCAGCTTTACCAGGAGTTTGCTATGACAGTGTCAAAGGCCTTGCTGCCTCCATAGCCTTCCCCACATTCACCAAGTGGGTCACCTGGTCGTAAAATAGATCAAGCTGATCAAGCAGGATCTGCCCCTCCTAAATCTGTGCTGGCTGGGTCTGATCCCATGGCCATCCTGTAGGTGCTCTGTGATTGAACTCAAGATGATCTGTTCTACTATCTTGTCTGACACTGAGGTCAGGCTGGCAGGTCTGTAATTTCTTGGATCCTCCTTCCAGTCCTTCTAGTGGATAGGCACCACATTGGCACAAGCAATCCAAGAGATCCCTTCAGTGCATTAACAATATTTTTTTACACCTCTCTTATGAGAAAGAGTGATCTGATGGACCTTGTGCTAATAGGTAAAGATTTGGCCGGAGATGTGATGGTTAGGCTCAGCCTTGGATGCAGAGACTGTGAGATGGAGGACTTCAGGATTATGTAAGGAAGTATCAGGGTAGTAAATAGGATTGCAATTGTAGGCTTCAGAACAGCTAATCTGACCTCTTCAGAGACTTAACTAGATGGAAAGCCATGGTAAGACTCTAGAAGGAAGGTGAGATGAAGAGAGCTGGTTAATATTCACAGGGTCACAAGATCACAGGATGTTAGGGGTTGGAAGGGACCCAAGGAGATCATCAAGTCCAACATCCCTGCCAGAGCAGGACGATACTGTGGAATCATTTCTTGCTGACAGAGGACATGATTTGATAAACATGAGCAACCCATGCTGCAAAGACTGTCCTTGGAGCTCACCTTAGAGGCAGGAACTAAGGCGATGAAACAGCCCTTATGTCCAGCTGCAAGAGACACGAATCTGCTGACCGCAGGAGGCTGGCCCCATCAGTGTTTGGTTTAAGCCTTAATCTATCTGTGCCTTACGCATATCCTTAAACCTATCTGTGCCTTCCACTTGCACCAATCTTAATTAAGCTAGATGAAAATGCCTCCTCTAAGTTTGGCATAAAAGACGCTGTATCACCGCAATAAAGGGAGGACAATTTTACCCACAATGGTAGCTGTCGTTACTCTGGCCGGCGACCTTTCACCGTCGCAATACTATCTAACACAGATTACAGAGGAACACATCCAGACAGGCCTTGAAAGTCTCTCTAAGAATCCTATTCCAGTGCTCTGTGACCCTTAGAGTAAAGAAGTTAACCTTGTGTTGAGGCAGAACCTCTTGTGCTGCAACTTACATCCATTGCTCCTTGTCCTATCACAGGAAGCAAGTGGAAGAGCCTGTCCCCCTCTATCCTGGCCAGCCTTCAGATACTTACAAACATTTATCAAATCCCTTCTAAGTCTTCTCTAGACTAAAAAGCCCCAGGTCTGTGGTTTGTTCACACCTTAAAGACTCTGTTCAGGTTTGTGCCACTCACTACAAGGATATTGAGTTCCTGGAACATGTCAAGAGAAGGCCAATGAATCTGGTGAATGCTCTGGAGAACAAGTCTTATGAGGAGCAGCTGAAGGAAAAGGGATTGTTTGTTGTGGAGAACAGGAGATTGAGGGAAGACCTTATTGCTGTCTACAACTACCTTAAAAGTGGTTGCAGTGAGGTAGGTAATGTTCTCCCTAATATCAGGCAGTGAAATGAGAGAAAATGGCTTCATGCCATTTCAAGATATTTAGATTGGATATTAAGAAAAAAATCTTTATTGAAAGAGTGGTCAGGCATTGGAATAGGCAGCTCAGGGAGATGTTTGAGTCACCATCCCTGGAAGTGTTCAAGAAATACGTAGACATAGCACGCCAGGACATGGTTTAAGGTCTGCAGTGGTATAGGGTTGAAGAATGGAGTTGATGACATTAGAGATCTCTTCTAACCAAAATGAGTCTGTCTATGATTCTCTGAAAAGCTGAGAGCTGTTTAGCCTAAGGAAGAGAAGTAAGAGGAGATCTGATTAATCTTTATACATATTCAAAGATGAGAGTCAAGAGGATGGAGCTGTGGTCTTCTTAGAGGTGCCCAGTGACTAGGCAAGGAGTAACAGGTACAAAATAGAAGACAAGAGGTTCTGCTTAAATATAAGGACAAACTTCTTTACTTTGAGTGTGACTGAGCACTGGAACAGAATATCTAGAGAGGTTGTGAGGTCTCCTTCTCCAGAGTTTGAAAACCTACCTAGATGCATCCTTGTGCAATCTAATCTAGCTGTATCTGCATTAAGAAGAAGGTTGGACTATATCAGGGATCCTCAAACGTTTTAAACAGGGGGACAATTCACTGTCCCTCAGACACTGTCAAGAGCTGGACTATAGTTTGGAAAAAGATGAATGAATTCCTATGCACACTGCACATATTTGTAGTAGCGCACAANTCTTTCAGCGAGTCACAGGTCTGTAGTTCAGCCAATTCCATTTGGTAAGTCAGATCAAGAGCTTCAATGTCAACAGAAAATGGGTTCCAGAAAAGCTGTATGTCCTGTTCATGGAGATGATGCTCTTTAAATCTAATTTGAAACTCCTTTTGCAACATTTTTAGTACATACATACATGCTTTGTTTGGGAATGCAACTGCTGGTTTTTCTGTAGACAGGTTATGAGTTGTGGGGAGATGGCAGAAGTTTCCTCCTTTACTTGGTTAATGAGCAGGTTTAATTTGACTTGAAATGCTTTCACATGTGAATACATATCACAGATGAGATTCCCCTTTCCTTGAAGTTGGACACTGAAATTTTTGAGTAGCTCTGTTACATCTGTCAGGAATGCAAGGTGCCATTTCCATGCTGCATCTTTGAGCTCTGGTACTTCTTTGTTTTCAGAAAGCATAAAATCGTAAACCTGTGGAAGTAAGTCATAAAATTGTTTCAAAACTCTCCCTCAGCCAACAGAGTTCTGTGTGATACAGAATATAGAGCATGAGCTCTAATGAAGTTAACACAAGAAACCACAATTTTCGTGACAGAGACCAGCTTCAGTGATTTACAATACAGTGCTTGTTGGTGGATGATGCAGTGTATGGCTATTGGACGTGAATGGTTGCATTTGTCCATCTCTTTGTTAATGCGTGCAACCACTCCTTTCATGGACCCCACCATGCTAGGAGCACCATCAGTTGTCACACTGAATAGTTTACCCCAGTCCAGGTCCAAATCATTCATAGTTTGGCAAACTTTCTCATAGATATTCTCTCCTGTAGTTGTTCCTTTGATGCTTTTCCATGTAGCAAGCTCCTCTGTGACTTTGAAAGAATAATTTGTCCCATGAATGAAAATTAGAAATTGTGCAGAATTGCGAACATCATTGCTTTCATTGAGTGCCAATGAGTTTTTTTGAGGAGTTTTGCAACTGCAGATTCAAATTTTCTCCCATTTCTTCAGTCCTTCATAGTAATTGTAGGTCCTAAAAGACTCACTGTGCTAAATAAATCCACCTTCTCTGGACACATCTCTCTGGCAGCAGCAGTGGCGGCACAGTTTGTAGCCGAGAGGCACTCCATGTTGGGGGCAGGTCGAGGATGAGGCACTGGTTCCAGCTCAGTCCCTGCGGGTGCTTGGAGGCTGGAGCGCAGACTAAGTTGCAGGAAGTCATCTGCGGCTATTTGGTTTCCCCCCCAACCCCCGGTGGGGGGTGGGGTGTCCGTAAATACCGTGTTGTATTGAGGACCCTGGGGGGCCATATGCGGCCCGCAGGCCCTAGTCTGAGGACCCCTGGTTACTATATGATCTCCGGAGGTCTCTTCCAATTCTTAACCATTCTGTGACTGTGACTCTGATTCTGTGATCTTCAAAGTCTTTTGAAAAGTGAAGACCCACAATAAAACATACATGAAATCTCCTATTCATGTGAGTAGCAGCAGTGCTCCTTGGCATATTTTTTGCCCCCCCTTTAAGTTAATGATTGGTGTCACAAATTGTTTAAGCACACCATGAAAGATCATGCAATACTGTTATCATTTGAGTCAAATGTGTACTCCCTTTTGCTGAAAACTTTGCTTTCTTTGTTACCATTCACTGTTGGTATTTCTGTTTGTTTGTTTGTTTGTTGGGTTTTTTTGGGGTTGGTTTTTTTGTTTTTTGTTTTTTTTTTTTAGTGTTCTGTCAGATAATGATCACACATCTGGTAAACATTTTTTTGCTTCTTCTCTTTTCCCTTTTTTAGAGTATGTAAGGAAAATACTGGAGTAAGAAACAGCCATACTTTGGTAATACAGTGAATTGGGGTTTTTATATACAAACAACACTAAAGAGTTTCTTAAATTGTGCCTTTTCTATGTGACTTACTGATGCATTAACTTACAGATATTACAACTAATTCTCCTTTCCCTGAAGCTTTCAATAAGTTTAATTATTAATTATTTTTAAATTCAAATTATGGCACAGCAGAAGAAATAATTTCATGAGATTCTGAACCTTCTGTTTTATACATGGTGTTTGATAATTGTACTTCACTTGCCTGTACATTAGTATATTGTACTGTTTCTTCATTGTGTTTATAAATTCTCTTTCTTGAGCTTGTTTGTCTACAGAATACTAAGTATCACAGTATCACAGTATCACCAAGGTTGGAAGAGACCTCATAGATCATCAAGTCCAATCCATTACCACAGAGCTCAAGGCTAGACCATGGCACCAAGCGCCACGTCCAATCCTGCCTTGAACAGCTTCAGGGACGGCAACTCCACCACCTCCCTGGGCAGCCCATTCCAATAGCCAACGACTCTCTCAGGGAAGAACTTTCTCCTCACCTCAAGNTAACCAGTGCAGAGTACAAGGGCAGAATGACCTCTCTGCTCCTGCTCTCCACACCATTCTTGATGCAGGCCAGGATGCCATTGGCCTTCTTGGCCACCTGGGCACACTGCTGGCTCATGTTCAGGCGGGTATCGATCAGCACCCCCAGATCCCTTTCTGTTTGGCTGCTCTCCAGGCACTCCAACCCCAGCCTGTAGCTCTGCATGGGGTTGTTGTGCGTTTAGCACCCAAATCTATAGAATCATTAACAATTCTTTATCTGCTAAGAACTATTAGAATGGGGAACTTGTGACCCAGTGGTTGGATGCAGCCAATGGCTGTATTTCCTGAGGCCACTACCATCTCTTTTTATGCACATTTACTGGCTATTACTAGAGCATGTATTAGTGATGGTAAAATATCCTTGAAAGGCTTATTTGGCCCTGAGCAAGGAGAGAGTTCCATTCCCCACCACTCTGTTAGCAACAAAATTAGTATCAAAGATTAAATGAACAATCAAAAAAATTAAATTAGTGGAAGAGGATCAAATTAGAGTGAAATTCCCTTCTGGGTTTACTACACATAATAATCACTTTATTTAGAACAAAATTATTGAAAAATGCCACTTTAAAATATGCTCTGTGTCTACCCTGGTATCAAATTGCAGAATGCGAACTGTGGAATGATGAGATCATTCAGTGGATGTATTTGAGAGTCAGATATTTTTTTTAAGATGTGCCTTGAGTATTTTTTATTAATGGAAAAATTTAACCACTAAGGCATCTTCCAGTCTCTTTGAATACAATTTCAGAACTCTTACAACCTATTTTCAGGAAAACCAGCAGTCTTTCAGAGGGACAGTGTGTTCTGAGCCTCACCTGGATGCTGTCTGTGAGGCAGGAAGCAGGACATACTTTACAACCACTGCAAACAGCTTCAGAGAGTCTTTCTGTGCCTACAATATTGTTTCTTACATGAAGTTCTCTGTTCTTAAAAGTAGTCTGCCAGCTGGGTTCCTCAGGACAATTTTGGCAACAAATCACAACTAGTGTGTGAATGCTTTACTTCACTTGAAGAATTAGCTTGTGAGAAAAATGTAACACAAGTAGGCTGACTACAGATAAAATTCGTGGTTTATTGTAAAAATTATTTGAAGCATCGATGAAATTATCTGTAAAAGACCACAGGCTTGCACTCTTCCAAGAAGTATTTTGATCTAGTATAGAGAAAGATAAATTTAAGAAAAGAAAAGAGAAATTTGGGCTTCTGGTTTTTGCCTGGATATCTAAGCATGACTTACCCCTGTTCCATCATTCCTGCAAAAGGGCCACATCAATCTTTCCTGTTCGTTCCTGGCTATTGATTTGTATCTACTCAACTGCGAAAATTTTAAGAAATATACATAACACAACAAAAGAAAAATACATTAACCGTATAATTCTGAGAAAGACATGTTCATTCCTGATCCAGGTTTATTGGGGATTATTTGTTTTGATTTCTGGTTGGTTGTTTTGGGCTTTTCTCTTTGTTTGTTTTGTTGTTATTGTCTTTCGTGGGTTTGTTTGTGTTGTTTTGTTTGCATACACAAAACCAGAAGACAATAGGCATGATTTTTCTCTTTCCTGATTTATTTTGGTAGTAATTTCAACCCACTACAACTAGAATGAAAAGGTCAGGTTGCACCAGGCCTTGAATATTCAGAAAAACCAAGAGACACTCTAGTATGTCTCTGCTTGAACATTCAGATCCTAAAATTTAGTACACTTATTTGGGTGAGTCTACTAATCTGTCCTCTTTCACTGCTCCCCTAGAGACAGTGGTCACATGGTCTTTTCCTGTATTTACGGCTATTGTTAAGAATGTGTCTTATTTCCAAAATGGGCTTACAGCTCTAACTTTAACTCCAGTAACACTGTGATAAGGTCAAATTAAACAGTGTTGCAAAATTGGAAAACATCCAATTTGAGAGATTGCCATGTAGTGTTAAGATACAAGTGAATTCTGAACCAGTGGTAATAGTCTGGCTGAAGGACAGTGCCATTCATGATGTTGACTCCTCAAAGAAGTTACCCTTAAAGTACTTAAAACTGAGATTTGACAAATGCAATCAAGCTCTTGTTTGTTAATTGCTCTGTGGCAGCAGTCTGCACACAGGTAGTTCTTTGCAACTGCAGAATGATTTGGTTCAGCTTCACTGAGTGAATCAGCTTAGATCATATACTAGTTGCATGAGTTGAGAGCAGGCAGGAAGGTGGCTGGTGTGACTTGGATGATGTAAGCTACGCTTTGTCTCACCCCTCAGGTATCAAAACCACTGAATATTGATGCAATTTTTGGGGGTTTGTTTTGAAGCTAGATCTTTTCCTCTGCTGGCTTTTTGAATTGTATAAAAATAAACTGCCTGAATGTAACAGTGTGCACCTTGATTGCATTCAGTTCTGATTAACTAATTTGGAAACAAAAAATATGCAAAAATAGAAAGGAGAATCATAGAATCATAGACTCATAGAATGGTTTAGGTTGGAAGGGACCTGAAGGATCATCCAGCTCCAACGCCCTGCCACAGGCAGGGACACCTCCCACTACAGCAGGTTGCTCAAGGCCTCGTCCAGCCTGGCCTTAAACGCCTCCAGGGAGGAAGCATCCACAACCTCCCTGAGCAACCTGTTCTGGTGTCTTACCACCCTCACTGTGAAGACCTTCCTCCTAACATCCAGTCTAAATCTCCCCTCTTCCAGTTTATACCCATTACCCCTCGTCCTGACGTTACTAGACCTTGTAAATAGTCCCTCCCCAGCCTTCCTGTAGGCTCCCTTCAGATACTGGAAAGCCACTATAAGGTCTCCTCGAAGCCTTCTCTTCTCCAGGCTGAAGAGCCCCAACTCTCTCAGCCTGTCCTCATAGCAGAGGTGCTCCAGCCCTGTGATCATCTTCGTGGCTCTCCTGTGAACTCACTCCAGCAGTTCCATGTCCTTCTTGTATTCGGGGCTCCAGAACTGCACATAGTACTCCAGGTGGGTAAAGACAAAACCAGTAAGAGGAAAAGTACAGTGGAAGCAGAAATCTAAAAAATTATTTATTTGTTGTTCTATTTTGGAGATGAAACTTCTTACAGGTGTGATTTAGCACAAGGGCTAACCTGCCTGTCTCCCCAACAAAGAAGTAACACACAAAACTCAGGGTTGAGATAGAGAGATAAAAGTTTAATATAACAATCACAATGCATAATTAACTTAGCTAATTATCTACTTGATCTAATAATCTATAATACAGTGTGTGATTACCTTATCTTACCCTATTTGCAGAAGCACAGTGGAACACATGAGGAGAAAAAAAGAAAAACACAAACAGCATAATCCAGAAAACCCAAACCAGCAGCTAGCTGACTCACACCCATTCTGCCACCTTGCCTCCAGAGAGTCCCCTGCACCCAAGAACCCAGAAGCAGCAACCAGAACAGGAAGACTTTCACATTGCAACTTGATCTTCAAGCCCCGTAATACTTTACTCCAGTTAGCACTTGCACTTTTTGAAGCTGGCTTGACTGTGGCATGGCATGAATAACTGCAGCAGGTTCAATTCAATCTATGACTATAAAAAAGACAATAATATATCTTAACCATGGTAAAAAAAAGAAAAAAATCAAGGGAAGGACAATAAAGGAATCATATATATACACACACATACATGCATATATATTTTTAATACAAAACCTAAAGCACTTTCTGTAGGTTAAAATACAAACTATAGATATATATTTCATGATACTTTTAGGTTATACTTTTGTATTCTGTGGAGCTTGCTGTTACAGGAAGTTCCTTATGAAATAAGTATAAGCAGAAATATACATTGGATTTAGATGAGCTTTGATAAAACCACAGGAATTATCATATTCATGATTTAAATCAGAATCTGAGCACCTTACCTCTGGAGAAAGCATTTTTCTTGTAGTACACTAATGCGAAAATTTCTGTCTTTTGTTTTCTGCATAACTTCCTCAGATATTTACAAGTTTGAGACCACTAGGTCACACAAACCACTGTTTTCTTAAGGTTGTTGGAAGATTTATTTTCCCTAAACTATTTCAGTAACAAATTTAGAGATATCTAATGTTACAGGTCATGACAGTCAGCAAAATAATTGATTTAAATATTTAATAGCCTTGTATGCAAAAAGGAACTCTAGATGGAGCAGTTCCCTTTGTTTGAACTTGTTTCTTTGGCCTAATAATGATTTCACTAAGTTAATAGCTATCAGACAAATGACTGGCAAAAGTAAGGTAAGATAATTCTGTTGAAACATTCAAACTGACTGTATTAGTTTGAAGCTAATTTGAGTATTTTAATGAGAGAAATTAGATTACTGGCTGTGAAAAGGAAAATAAAGTGACATCTGTTTCACTCATAAATTTCCTGAGACATATTAAAGACACAAACATAGATAAGGCAGTGTCTCTCCCTGGCTTCTGCCATATTAACTGCTTCTGCTTGACCCTGCACATAACCCACCTAATCATTTTATTTCTAAACCTCCTTGCCAATTCTTCCAAATCACGTTGCACATAAGAAAGACTCTGAGATAAAGGAGGGGGTGAAAATGATGGAAGGGTGGTTGGGAGCCCCTCCTGGGCACCCTGATTGTTGGGAGGGGTATTGTGATCCTGTATTACTTTTAACTTGTATACTACTGTATATAGCTGTAAATATCTGTAATATATTGCAAATATCTGCTTGTATATTGTGCTAAGTTATGAACATAAAGCTTCATTCTTTAACTCCAGCCAGCTAAGTCTAGTCTGGGTGAATTCATTTGAGGAGGAGGTGGCAGTGAGTTACTCCCAGAACCACTACCTTTACTTGGGCTGAATTTCCTTAGTAAGAAGCTCGTGTATCAGTGTAGGAGGAAAACTTGTAATGAGTATCCACCTTCCCAAATTTGTTATCTGAAATGACAGCAAAAGATATTTTACAAAAATAAAATATTTTACAGTGCAATAAAATTTAATTTTACTTTTCTTGTCAGTATTCTTGAATGTATATTTTACTTTAATGGCAAAATAACATTTCGAAAAGGGAAACATGGAAAATGTCTAACTAAATACTGGAGTTATGGGAACTAAGCTGCTGTGTTGTGAGCCAGTGACATTAGGTATTACTAGATTAAAATATCACAGTGCTCTGCTTGTTGTACTGTTTGGATGGATGCTGCATGTGGCCAGCTTTCAATCCTGTCTCATGTGAGAATTACAGAAAGTTGGCAGTGACCAAACTTTCTGTTCTCTTCTAAGTCCATGTTCACAATCAAGATTGTCAAGAAAACAGAATCAGTCATCTCAGAGCATTCTGCTTGGGCTTCTGGAATCACTATGAGAAGCATGCTCAGCTGCTTAGCACTTTATAACTTTCCAAGACAGGTCACCTCCCTAGCATAATTCCATAGAACTAGTCTCATTTATTTAGCTTAGCTACGCACCTCTAACAGGTTAAAACATGGTAAATAGGTTCACCTGCCTATTCTACACCATCCAGCACAGAAGTGATGGAAAGTAACACAGAAAAGCAATGAGTTGAGATAAAGAGTTAACAGTTTAATATAATATACTAGATGATTACCTTAGCTTAGCCTACTTTCAGGGGAAAAAAACCCAAAACAACAAACAAAAGACAAAAAAACCCAAAGACCACAGTGAAATACAGGAAAGCAAAAGAAAAATCCAATGTAAAATGGAAGACCAAAACCAGCATGCTACCTGACTTCCACATATATAACCACCATCCCTGTGGAAAAAAAAGCTGACATCCAAAAAAATGGAACCAAAAAGCAGCAACTGAAACAGGAAGTCTCTCATGTTATAATATGAACATCAAATCCCATAATACTTTGTTCCTGCAAACACTTTGATTTTGAAACTGGAAAAAGGCAGGATGAAATAAACATCAGCAGATTAAAAATCAGACTATAACACTCCACCAGCACTACACCCTTCCTCATTCACCCCCCATATATGTAGTACTTAAGTCACTTCAAAATTAATGATACAAACTACAAAAAAAGAAACAAAGAAAAAAATTAAAAATTAACCACCCGCCCCCTGCAAAAACCCCAACACCCCAAAACACAAATGATGAACCAAACAACCAATCACAAACCAAATATTCCCACATTGTGTGGTTTGTCTTTGTTCTGATTGCCTCTCTTCTCCATGCAAAGGAAAGGCAAAACAGCAGATTCCACTTAAGTTCTTTTTCCTAATTAAACTCCTCTCAGAAAATCACATACAAAAGAAAAATCAGGAGGGGCATCAACAGAACATCCACACTGGACTTCCGTAGGGCAGACTTCAGCCTATTTAAGGAACTAACTCAGAAAGTTCCTCGGGAAACATCGCTTAAAAACAAAGGGGTCCAGGAAGGTTGGACCTACTTCAAAAAGGAACTCCTAAAGGCACAGGAGCAGGCGGTGCCATTGTACCAAAAGATGAGCTGATGAGGGAGGCAGCCAGACTGGATGGGAAGGGAGCTGCTAAGGGAATTAAAGAGAAAAAAGAGAGTGTATCACCTTTGGAAAAGAGAGGAGGTTTCCCAGGAAAAGTTCAGGGATGTTGCTAGGTCTTGTAGAAGAAAAATTAGGGATGCAAAAGCCCATTTAGAACTTAGGCTGGCTACAGCTGTCAAGAAGAACAAAAAATGTTTCTACAAATATATCAATGGCAAGAGAAGGGTC